>CM061233.1:15147573-15676119 GCA_030844895.1 Ambrosia x helenae
CCGTTAAGAGAATTCCGTCCCGGAATTCAATTCAAGTTACCTATCACAATAGTATCCTTGAACAGGGCGGGGTGTTTGCGCTCCATGAGATCTCCTATTTTCCTAGTGAGCCCAGATTCATGCTCGGCTCACGCTTAGTGCTCTATCAAACACAGTGTCATAGTTCAACTACGACTAAGCTCTTGGTCATTCCACATCTATCGGTTTCCTGAAATAGTAGAGCTTATTGTCAACCGGACTTCCGCCGGTCGAGGAATTGACCAAAGCTTCCTCAGTCTGGGCTTGCAGGATTCACCTAGAGTCCCACCAAGCTCTTACGATAGTCCGAGCTTAATCATTACGAGACCAATTTCGATTGATATCTCCGTATCACCGAAGTATTAGGAACTTGGTCTACCACAATCTCTAAGCTTATTGACACCTTCTCGGAGTATGATTCTCCGTGAAAACCTATTATTAGACCGAAGTTCTCAAGGCCTATGCCTTGTCTGTATGACTTCTTAATAGGTTCGCATCTCATCCAAACAGTCTTTAATCTGCAAGATCTACTGGCCATCTCTCGAATAACCTAAACCAGGTTATGTATCTATCTCCGTTTGTCATTCGACGCACTGGAGATTTACCCGTATGCCCTCCAAGGGCTTTGAGTAGTACACCCCGAACACTGGGATGCTAATTCCTATCACATAGGAAATTTTGGTGAGGAAGCTCATGGGTTCGATCTGCCACGAGCATCAATCGTGTCAACACGGAACAATTCCGTCAAGTACATTCAATTTGTCCGAGAATGACAAGCCATACTCGTCTCAAATCGAGTATCCCATGCTTGTGTACAAAGTTTGTCGAACTTGAGGTAGAGTGACCACTACAATCCGATATAATGTAAGTCGGCAATTCGGTGTCTAGCCACGACTCTCCGAGAGTATAGGTAGCTATCCAATGCCTCATCTCGGAGCTATAGGTGAGTAAGGAATGAGAGGGCTCCAAGCAACAATCAATCATCACTTGGGTCACATCTGACCCCGGGACACCTCGGGTGTCATGGTGATGTCAAACAGGTGATCTTACCGCACCACATAAAAGTCCCCTTGGAAACCTCGTCGGGTATCCCATTTTATTTATCCTTCGGCTCGACTCACTTTACCGTATATTTACTTCCCCATTAAGATAAATATACTAGGTTCTTGTCGACCGAACAATCACATTCAAAATGGGACTTTATTTCCGTAGAATCCTCTGGGTACTGAATCGCTGCTTTCCTCCTGAGTAATTGTGGTTAATGGTACTAGGACGCTTAGTATGGACTGATGGAGGTCGAAAGTTTTTGCGTCGCTTTCACCCCTTAGTTCCCTTACATTAAGCAGTGTATACATGGCGCCCGGGCCGTACGATTTCACAATCCTCGAGAATTACTAGCCGACTCAAACACCAACGATAAGATGCTTCCAGCACATAGGCCTATACCGAAAAGAGATATATGAAACATCATAAATTGTTGTCGCAATGAACAACGTATAAGGTTTATTATGACATATCAACACGTTGGCCCCCATTGCGACAAGTATACAGAACACCAGTAGCTACCCAACCATGGGTATCCAGTACCCGTTCTGTTATATGTGCTTCATGGGCACTAGTGTTCTATAGCAACCTAGTAAATCAATTCCGAATAGTACAGGCCACATGCCCTTACATTGCCCTTCAGATCCTATGCAGCGATCTGAGTGAAAGGAGTCCTGAAACCAAAACTCTCATTCATTGAAGGTTCCATCCTTTCGGAATCTTTTTGTGTAAATGGTGAAATCGGGTCATAGATGCATGCATTTAGCATAGATTTCACATTTGGCTTGACGGCTTCATGCGCCAAAGTCGTTACTTAAACAAGCGAGCGTCTGATATCGCACCACAGGTAATAGTCCCGAGCCTTCCCATAAGGCATCCCATTCAATGAATCAGTAGTCACACATATGGGCGGGATATGTAAGCCTTCAACTTGTCCTGATTAGTCAGGCGTCATACGCCCTGACCTGGCAGCTCATATCACTATGGTGTCTCCAACAGTGTCTGTTGAGGACCGAGGTCTTACTCTAACGCGAGTAATGCTAGTTAAGGTATAACTGGGAGCACCACTATCAACCCAAGCTCGAAAGAGTTCGACTTTTCCAAGAATATACTCAATGACACCAAGGCAAGATAAGCCTACCTTCAAATGAATAACCACATTAATCGAAAGGCCGAGCTGATCGACCATCTCGTAATGATAGGGTAATACCCTTATAGAGTAGATAGTGCTACACGCCCTTCTAGATTCAGGGTTCATAAAATCTCCGAATCATATACCAGGGACTTCACCAATGCACGCCCATGGGTGGGTCCATGACGGTATCAGTATGGTACGTATGACTCCAAATGAATCCACTGGTGTGAGCAATAAATGAATTGAACCTTTCAACTCTTGCTAGTCCCAAAGGTATAGATCATAATATCGCTCATAAATTCTCGATACCTTCAGGTTCGAGACGTATTCGAATCACAAAGGCAAGTCTCGCCTTGTCACGTGTAGATCACGGGGTTTCTTCCCGACATTGATCTGCATAACCGATCGTTGGGCGACCAAATTGCACGTAAAAGGTTAGGGCTGGACATAGCGTCACTGGTGCCTCAGATTCTGAAGATGTACCGCTCACGAAATGCGTGAGCATATACAGGAGTCGACGCATGATTCGGTCACCTACTCGGACGACCACAAGATTCAGACTTTAGGGGAATACACACGTAATCACTAAGGCTAGAGTGTCTAAGCACGACTTTTAGAAAGTCCATTGGACACCTGAAATCCTACATAATCAATGTCGGCACCACATAATCAAACAATTAGAGCAATGACGGCACGAGGGGTTTAGGTGATGTCTCCATTCCGAGAGAAACAAGAGCAATGTAACGACAAATCATCACGTCATCGAGGTAATCCAACAGCTGTAGCAATACGCCCTCTGAGCAATACGATAGTAGAAACAACATGGCAATGTCAGCAACATATCCACGAAGCACATCAACTGGGGTACACTGTCCGGGAGCGACACGAAAATCGAGAAGCATGACGACAAGGCAACACTGCAACAAGAACCGCATGACACAGAAAATACAACGGCAAGGCTACACTACTGCAGGAGCAGTAAACAACAGAAATGCATCACCAGCAATGTAGCGCAACCACATGAATACGCAATCAGCTGTTATAATGTAATAACGAGCATGCACTATGGCTGGGGGTAACACAGCAGCATGAATGCACCCGTCAATATAATGCTCAACATGGAAGATCCACAGTCCACATCAACAGAGAATTCCGTTCTGGTGAGCACGCACCCCCGTGCGTCTCGGATCACATGCGGAGGTGGGAATTTCATTCGTTCCTTCGGCCTTGAGCCTAACCTCCATAGGCTCAATGGTAGGACTTGGTTAGATTGGCTGGTGCATCAGTCGTCATAACATAAATGGGAATGACGGGTTCCACATAATTTAGCTGACTTCTCAAACCGATATTGTTCATGGAGAGAACGACCATAGGCTTGTTAGGAGTCACTCAAACAATGGCAACGGAAACATCGACAGTTTCTACTGAGGCCTGAGAACCATTGACAATGTTAGGCTTCCTAAGAGCCCAAGGAATGATAACTAGTAGTTCAATGAAAGCCTCCAAGAGAATGGAATTAATAACAACAAACTCCACAAAGACACATAGATGGTCATAGCGGCCTGGAAAGGGTCATAGAGACGTCTTCGTTAATATCATTCACTTCTGCAGGAGCCTCAAATATATCGACAACGTCAACCCGAGCAGAGCCATAGAACAACATCATCAAGCCCAACATGGACTGTATAGACAATGACAACAATGAACTCATCAACAAATATAGAAATGATGACATCAAGCTCGATAAGTGCTACCGAACCGCTGACAACAACAGACTCAGCGAGAGCTACACACTTAATAGCGTCAACAGGACTTGCTTGAGCCATAGGATAATAATAGGAGCAACAACGTCAGGCTCGACTGGAGCCTTAGACTCGTCGTAGCTTTTATACGTGTGGTGACTGGTATCCATAGGATCTGGAAACCAACCTACAACTTTCCCGATAACAGGGATAGTGGTCACAACGAGCATAGCAAGTAGAGGTAGAAGGATCACGATTTATCGATACACCACGGTAAAATGAAAACGGTACCGACTCTGGCAAACCAGCCGAGTCATTCTTCTCATTAGGGTCTCCTTACATGCTATCTAGCACCGATAGTAATTAGTTGGAATGCCTCTCTGTCACTCAAGCGAGGCCGGTGAACCTTCTTCCTGATAGGCCATGCCGTGAGAGTATCGAAATACGGCAAGAGATTAGACGGGTCACCGTGTCCACAACGGATGGACCTTGCAACCTTAGTTTATAAATCACCGTAACGAGGGGACGCAACGTCTCAATAACTTCGGGGATTGACAAAACACTTTCCATCAATCGTCGATCAATAAGTAACTAGTCTCGTTACCGTGACGACGGTGATGGACACCTAATATTGCAACAAGAGCAATGGAATCGTCGTCCCACGGGTAAATTTAGTTTAACAGAATAACGTGACCGCATTTAGTAGTCCGCCACTTGGGTTTCAAGGGGGATTTTAATGTCAGCAAAAAGCGTCTTACAACATTCTGACAATCACAGAACACTCTTACGATTACAGTTCCTAAAGTGTGGTTCCACTTTCTAGGATTTATGACGGATTCGGCGCAGTACATGTAACGAGCCTACTCTGGCGTTCCTCGACTGAAGCGAGACCACCAACAATCCTTGGAAAACAAACAGGAGGTAGATAGAGGAGTCTTATGATAACCTTTGCACCTCAGGAAAGTAGTATGACACAAGTACCAACATGCTGAGTCCATCACAATTCATCTTCCGAACACGATCCAGCGCTATTGCAAAGGTTGTTAATCCATACTAGAATACTCAATACACCGAGTAGTGGCTTCCCACGAGTTAATCGTATGCACTTCCGAGTGAGTCCATTGCCAAACGCCGACTGGGGCTTGCTGTTCTACTATACGCCGTCATCCTTTCACTGGCAAACCATGTCGCAGCCATGATTAGTGGCCGAAATTCTGACATCATCAAAGTTTAACAAAGCACTCATGCCTTGTGCAATGCGGCCTGCTGATTTCATCAGCAGTCTATGACTGCATGGGAACAACCAATACTGTTGTTTCAGACAAGGGCTACCGAGCTTTCAGGGTAGCAATGATCAAGCTTCCTAATCCCGTAACTTCGATTCTGTCTTCCTACTGGAGAAGAAAAATATCCAACCCTTGAAGACAACCTGGGCATGCGTTAGTTCGATCATGACTTATTCACCATGATAACACCGCAGCACACGGCCACAAGTCTCATATTTAATCCACGCAGGGTCCCGTTCTCTAGACGCACTAGTCTAGCAGGGACGCACCCTAAGTCTTCACTGGGTTCCAAGTTTAGCATTCCTCGCATCGTTCCAGGCATTTCACTCCTATGCAAGGAAGTTTTCGTCTCCCGTCTCTATCCGATGCGAAGATTTACGTCAGATTGCTCAAATGAGTAGACGTTCGAGCTCTTCCGTGCTCGTACCTTAAAGGTGATGTCGAAGAAAGCTCATTAGGTTTGCTAGGATCGAGATCAAAGAACATCGGCGAGACCTCTCATTTAACCCATTGGCCGATCAAAACTAAGACTGAATCTAAAGAACAAGAACAACTAAGACAAGGAGTGATCACCAATCCCGGCCCTAGCGCCCACCAAGGTTACCGTGCACCCCAAACTATTATTACGTGTGCACCCGTAATGATAATTTGTGTCGCCAGGTAATCTTGTTGCCCGCTAGTTCCGAGCTTCCTGATCCAAAACCGAGAGTTCATACAACAAAGTCTTGATCTAGTTTCGCTTCTAAATCATAAACAACGTGGCGACATCCAATAACGCGATAGAGATTAGTCCTTCCGATCATCCCGTCTACAGGCAAGCAAGTGAGCTCATCGTAGACCACAGCATTCTTCCCGCTTGCTGGTACCGGTGATCGATGCAAGAGCGCGGACTATTGTGAAGCGTGACACAACAACCTTACTGGCAAAATATCCGTACTACGTATATGTATTAACTTAATCTTAGAAAACCGGATTCCTACTATAAGCATCTTATCCGCATTTTCTAATACTTCATATATTGACACACATGGCTAGTCGGTCGGAATTTCCCCTTGTACATCCCATGTACACATTTCTTTCTTTTCTAAAAATATTTTGTTGTGTTTTATTTTTGAAAACTTCGTTTTCGAGCCAAAACCGGTTATAGTCTAGATTTTTCAAAAATGCTAGTTCGCTACAACCTTGGCTCTGATACCACTTCTGTCACACCACGCCAATGGCGGAAACACGTGGCGCAACGCTCGAAAGTATATCAAAGTCAAGATTAACACAAACTATATTTAATTAGAAAAGATCAATTTATTAGAATGTCGGAAATGAGTATCTCGTTACAATATTGCACAAGGCATTACTTAAAACGATGAACATTAAGTTTCAATGTGGGTATTTCCGTTTATGTTCCAACCCGAAGGTAACAGTGAATGAAATCCCGACCAGTATCCGACATCCCGATTTCCACCGCACTAGCCCCATATCTATTCAGCGCTTAGTTACCTGAAAGATATGTTTAAAAAGACGTCAATATATAAAATATTGGTGAGTTCACAGGTTTTAGTTTCATAAAAGCAACATTTTCACAACCATCGACTCGACTCACTTTACCGTATAATTACTTTCCCATTAAGTAATTATACTAGGATCTTGTCGATCGATATCCCGTTTTTACAACATGTGCGAAACCTGCACAACATGTGGCCTTTGTAAGGAGTAGCTAGCTCCTACAAACTATAATGACGAGCAATCCCTTGAGCCCCATAACCAAACCAAGACTAATAATAATGCCCCGCTCCAAGTCGTTCCCGGGAACCCAACGACTTAAGTTCAGAATATATGCACCCCAGGCATAACCTAATGCATAATCGACGCTATCGATTAGGGGTGGGCCTTGTCAGGCACCAATAGTACTATCCAAATATTCTTTCGGTTTCATTTCCCTGAATTAATGATTACGGAAGAGAGGACTCAACCCCGAGTGGCGTTCACTGCTCAAGTACTCATCATACCACTTATCACATTTTATCCTTTGAAAACCTTTTCAACATGTGACAATATTTGACAAACATATCTTTCCCCCAGTTAAAACAGTAAAATGGGGCCGTGAAACTCACCTGAATCACTGTCTGGCTCACTAGGTAGATAGCATAGAGGGTCTCGCACCTACAAACGTCCTGGACGTATGAGTCACTATTCCTATAGTGCATGTGCCTTGGCAAGTTGTACACCCAACTCCCGACCACAAGTTATTCCAAATCCCGTTTAATTAAGCGCGTATCCTAGGTTTCGTTGGCGTTACACTACCCTTTGTGTTACAAGTTATATATTACTCTTGTTAATATTTCCTTAACTTGTATTTTATTATCATCGACTCGACTTCACTTAACATATAATTATTTTCCCATTTAAATAATTATACTTAAGATCGCATCGCTCGATATAATATATATTTCAATACCCGACCCGACTCACTTTGCCGCACATTTGTTTTCCCATTTAAACAAATATGCTAAGATCTTGTCGTTCGATTGTATATTCTTAACACCCGACTCAACTCACCATACCGTATATTTATTTTCCCATTCAAATGAATATACTAAGATCTTGTTGGTACGGCATACACATATATACCTTTGTCTACTCGTCGCGGCTTTCCTTCCCACATATCTACTTTCCCATTAAGTAGATATACTAGAATTTTGCCGAGACGAGCGTACCAATATATATACATGTGTAATTTTCTTGTTAAGTATATACGTTTGTTTTAACGTCTTGTTCGTTTGTGTCATGTGTTTCTCCCACGAATTAATCCTCCAACACTTAGGAAAGTGTTTATTTGTTTTCACCCAAAATATCTATATATTTTACCTCTTAAAATATATATATTTTTCTTATCTTGCCGCAATGGCATTTTTCGCATGATTCGTCCGTGTACGGTTCGTTAACGCGTCTTAGTTCGATATCTTAACTCGATTAGTTAATTCTTCCAAGTTTTTCCCCAACATGTGTTTTATAGAAATATTATCCATATTTCTTCCTATTTTCACATGTTACTTGGATGGTTAAAATACTTATGTATTTTTAACCCAACTTGTTAACTTAACTACAAAAATGTTTCCAACACTTTTACATTCCCATTTATATAAAAGTATTCATTTTTGTATAAGTTTCCCAAGTTTGTTTGATATTTTTATAAAATCTCTATTTTATAAAAATCCTTATGTTAAAACCCTTTATATTTTTATAACTTTCAAAAATACACTTTTATACAAAATACCCAAGTATTTCTACTAGTATTTACAAAAATCATCCTTAGACTTTAATACTTACATTTTTGACACCAAACTTTCCATACTTGTATTTTTGGACTAATAGTTTCTAAAATGTTCATTTTAGTCCCTTAACTTCCAAAAGTTGCATTTTTCTATTCTAACTTTCAAAGTTGGCATTTTTCACTCAAAATAGTTAACTTTGAAGAATCAACTTTTTATTGGTAAGTTATTTTTGTATCAAAACACTTAGGTTAGTCTTATATTCCATTTTCAAGACTAATATATCATCATCATCAAATCCATGTTTTATTCTTATATCTTTAACCTTCCATTTTACACATGAAAACCTATTAAAGATTATGTTCAAAACCATTTTTAAACCCTTCATGTACAACTTGCTACTAGGAACACATACATGAATAATAACAATCAAAAACAAGATTAAGAAGCTTACTACTAGCACAAGGCTAGGGAAGACAAAAACCTTGGATTTGAGAGGGGTTTAGTGTGTTCTTCCTTGTGGTTTAGCTCCAAGCTCTTGAAACACACAAAAGGGGTTTGGATGATGGATGATTTTAAGTATTTTGGAGATGTAAAAACTTGAAAGAACAATGTGTGTGGGGAGATGGAAACTCACGGCCACAAGGGAAAGAAGAAATGGATTTGTTTTGCTTGGTGATTCAACCTTCTAACATGTGTTATTATATATCCAACTCATGTAATGATGCTAGAGATTTAAGAGATCTTATGGAAGATCATGAGTGTACTTGGGAGATTTTGAATAAGAGGATATGTGTGTATGCATGTGAGCCGTGTATATGTATGCATGTATAGGTAGGAGGTTGCTTGCAATCTTTGGTAAATCCTTATGAATGATCATAATCTATATATAAGACTTAACCTTGCATGTGCACCCTAGTGTTATGATGGCTAGCCTTGGTCTTGGATTCTTATGGCCATGGGCCGAAATCTTTCATCAAGGGGACAAGGTGTAGTTGCTTTTGTACTAGATGTCTACTTATCACTTTATCTTACATGTTTTGTCTCATGTTAAGCATGCTTGGCATGGCTTAGGGATTATTATTATTATTAACACAAGGCAAGTAAGATATTATGGCCCTTAGGCCGGCCCCTTGGTGGGTTTGGTGGGGTCCACCACTTCAAATATTAACCCATTAATTGTTATGTTTAATCCCCCGTCGTTCGGGTGTCGTTCGGGTGTTTTTCGGGTTTAATCACGCGTTATCCGGACATTAAATATACCTTTAATAACACTTAAATATAGTCTATTTTAAGCGTTGATTGGTTATTTAGGCCTTTACCGGTGAAATTACGAGTTATACGCGTATCGGGTGCGATACGCGCTCTTTATTCGTTACCGGGAGATTTGTACAAGACGTTTTCATTTATGGTTTTGGAGTTCCAAAACTCATTATATCTCATGAAAATACTCTTTATTTTATATCCTGGGTGTCCGGGATCCGTTTCGTTTATTTAATTATTACCGGGTAATTGCCAACGTCCATACCGGATAGCTTATTCGCACATGATCCAATCATGTTTTACCATTAAACGTATGCATTCCTATGCACTATTTGGAAATTGCTATCTCCTAAGGCCTTGATAATTAAATCACACATAATTGCATTTAATTACGTTAATCATATACTAATTAATCTGTACGGAATTACCTTATTTTTGCCGGTTGTTACAGTGTCTCCCACCTTCACACTTGAGTCATCTTTGTTGTCTTCACCAGTAGCTTCATGTGATGGAGTGCCGCCTGAGGAGACTGTGTAACATACGTCACCAGATAACAATCATAAAACAGATGTATACATTAGCAATTTTATAACAGTCAACCGGCATACCTATTGGTTCACTTTGTGTTGCTGCCTGTGTTTGTGTGGTCAGAACCTCCTGTTCAATTTCATTGTTTGGTGCATCCAGTTCTGAAACAACAATATTATTCCGTGCTTAAAGTTAATTAACATTTAACAGCTAGTTAATTTTCAGTTTGTTGTTTATTACGATTTTACACGTGTATAAAAAAGAATTCATTATTTACCTAATTCGGCCTCTTGTGTTGCACCCAAGGTTTGTGTGCTCACCAATTCCTCTTCATTGCAAGTGGGAAACACATCACCTAACACATTTTCAGCAATTTGTCTGCTGGCATCGACATCTGTAACATATCATAACATTACAATCTTAACAAATTCTCCCCACCCGCTGACCTATGCGTATGTAACCGAACCTACCCTAGCTATATTTTACTTACCTTCTTTTTCTAGTCCCCCTGATTGTCCTGCTACATCCTGTTCATTTTGCACGTCTTCACTAACCTCAGAAAATTTGTTGGTTAAATTCCTGGCAAGATCTTCATCTCCTGTTACGTATGTTAAATATATAAACAGTCACACACAATGCTTCCTAATGAATGGAATGTGCATAGTGTTAAATACATAAACAGTTAAACATAATGTTCCTAATGTGTGTAACACATGTAGCACCTGTTTTGGAACCATCATTTTTCTGCTTTGCACTGTCATGCAGATTCTTCCTGTATTGGCTTAGAATCGGACTTTCCAATGCCCCTGCCTCATCCAGCGTGCCACCAACGCTTTTCTTTTTTGATCGTGTGATTGGGGACTTGTTTAGCGGCGAATCACCCAAACTCAACACATCATCCTCGACTGCTTTTCCTTTGTTGCTTTGTTCAGCCTTATCTGCTAATTTTTCGATATAGACGTTCAATGGATTTATATTTAACAAAATTTGGTATTGTGCTTAAACATCAAACTGGCAGTTAGCAATGGTGGTACATTTACCTATGGCAGCTATAACAGAGGAGATTTCTCCATCAGCATTTACACGCGCAACAGCTCCGACCTCACTCGCCTTCCCCATGTCTTTAATGAACTCATCATACCTAGCCTTGACAGCAACAACTTCTTTTCTACCTGGATAGTCCTCATCTAACTTGCAGATGGCCGATTCAACCCTCTTTCTCGTTCTAATCAAAACATCGACGAGATCCCCCACACTTGCTACCCTTTCCTGTTTGGTAATTTATTGTTAGCATGCCAAAAATATGTAATATGGGGAATACATGAACCGTTATGTTGTAGTACATAATTTTTTACCAACCTTGATGCTTGGCTCATCTATTCCAAGCTTCACACCCTCGTACGAAGTTAACGGCTTCAAAGTACCCCTCCGAAACCCCCTTCTTTTATCTCAATCCTTTCCTGTCTCTTAACCTTTGGAATGTCCAGAAACTCATAGGAACCACCGAAGAATCAACATCAACACCTTTGCATTTAAAACTATCCACGTACAAAAGCTGCAAAATAGATGTTGTATACATGATTAGTATCAAGAAAACAAATACGGTCAGTAGTACCTAAGTGAATATGTAACATACGTAAAATATTAACTTACTGTCAAAAAGGTTAGCGGCCCTGTAAAAGGTGGATCCAAACTGTCTCGCCTCCAACCAACTTTACAACTCCTAAGCACCTCCACTACTAACTCACACCAATCAAGTCCAGCAAAATCCAAATCATCCGTCAGATAGTCTAGTATGTTGTCCTTCAAACTGCCTTGTTTGTGGCAATCAACCATGATAGTATAGAAGCACATTATAAAATCCATTCGGAAATTGAAGTCATCCTCACCATTGGACTCTTTCTCAATCATATCAACCATTTGTTTTGGAGATATAAATCTGCTCGGCGGGTACCTCTTTTTCCATTTAGCTATCCCTTCATCATGTTCGTCCCTACTCTCTAGCGCATTGAAAGACACTCCTCCAATTGGAATACCGAGTATCTTGTGTACGACTTCAGCGTCAATGCTAAGAGTTGCAGACGGCAAGGTCAACTCCAAACTATCTGGGTCCAAGTTATCCACAACATAATGCCCTAACTTTGCTGGTATCCCATCCATTTTTATACCCAGCAGCCGACCAAAACCCATTTCCTTAACCGCCAGTCGTTGTTCGTCGCTTAGGGCATTTATGCACCTTGTAAACTGTGTTGGTGATGACCTAGTACGTATTCCCAGCCACTCGTTCAAACTTCGACCTTTTGCGCTGCTTACGAGGCTTCATGCTATCGTTCGACGACTTCTCTGCCCTCTTACGTTTGTTTGCCTTCTTTGGTTTGGCATTTTTGGCCCTTGGTTTTTCAGGTGAAATCTGCAACGCTCGTGCTTTTGATCTGGTCATCCTAACTGGTGAGCTCGAGGACACATCATAGACATGCATGACTTCTTCACCTGTTACACATGTAACCATCTTAGGTGTTAACTGTTTAGTCACTATAGCAATGTAAATATCAATAACTGATCCACCTTTCTTTGTTTTTCTTTGAACTTCTCCAGATGCTATATTCTTGTTTGCTTCTACAAAACATAAGAAATCAGGAGATATGGCTGAACGCCATCACATAAAACTGATTTACATACGTAACGGGCACAGAATCGAAAACATATCTTATCACATACCTTTATTTTTCGCTGCCTGTCGAAGGCGACGGTTAGAAAAGAACGACGGCTTCTCTGCTTGACACAAAACACAACAATTCGCAAATTAAGGCATAGTAATATACTTGACATGGATTTAAAATATATTTTCAATACTGACCCTTACCCTTACGTGGCTTCACGCTTGATTCATCATCCTCACTTTTTCCAGTCCCGGAAAACTCAGCATCACTATCATCAGACACTTCAACTGATGTTTCTCCACCCTCCTCGTCATCTGTAGTTTTCTCCCTAGACGGCCCTGGATCATCATTCGGACAATGTTTGACGACTTTTTTACACCGTCTTTTTAAATTGACAAGCGGTGTGTCCGAATCATACTCTAATAACAGAACAGTTAAGAAAACATAATTACATTCTAAACAACATATCATCATTAATACAGGATTACCACAAACACAAATAGAAGCACAGCAGCATATAAATGAAAATATCCTCAATCATTAATATCCATAACATATGTAATACTTACCTAATTGACGCTTTACTTCTTTCGGGTCAGTGGTTTTTTTTGTAGTTCGTTTACCACGTCTTTTTGATTTTGAATCATCAGACAAAATGATCACTTTCCTTTTCTTCCTGTTTCAAACAAAGTATCAAGGTATTCAGGCCATATGTCCATTTTTCAACACGAGTATGTCATATTCACAAGGCCCCCATTCACAAGATACCCCACCCTATAATTATTCATATTCTAATAAACAATTTCCAGAACCCCCATTTCAGGGCATATCAACTATTCCAAATTCAAAAACTTCGATACCAGTAATTTACTCCACCAGACTCGAGAACCATCAAAACTTTTTCACAGTGAATAACAATGGTAATCAAAAACATTAAACCCATACCTTTTTGAAGTTTTCTTCGAACCTAACCGTCGAGCAAACGACGATAGGCTCCCCATGAACGATGCCATCCTTTAGTTGATGTTTGATCAGTAATTGTTTTTTTGGTTTCTTCAAATAATCTTCTTTGTTGATGAACAACCACTCTCGATGGACTGTTAGAGAGAACAGGGGTTGGGGGGATTTTTGAAATTTGGAGGTTTGTAAATGCAATAAAAGAGAGAGGGAGATCTTATTGATAGAGAGAGGGATGATGTGACGGTTTCTGCAACCATGCAGTAACCAACAGAGTTTGATGGTCAATTACTACAATACCCTTATTAATGCCTCTCTCCTCCTTTAATGTACTTTATTGCATTTTAATATAGAGATTAAATCTAGACCCTCCATCAATTTTAATCAATGGCCACAAATGAGTTTACATGGTTTTCTCATTTTAGAGGGTTTTTATTATAACCCTCCCCTATATATATATATATATATATATATATATATATATATATATATATTATAAAGGGTCTCACTTTTATAGTTCAGCTTGGGTCACTAAAATGGTTGATCTGCTTCTGCGTCAACTATAAACTTTTTAGTTTATTGTTGTCGATCAGAGGCCTTGGTAAAGGAGGAGAGTTTGAAAAAAAAATACTCTAAAGGAGCCCCACCATACACATTATATAGTAAGTATGGGACATATAAGAAAAGTCTATTAAGTAGTGGACATTTACTTTAGATGCATACATGTGGTGATCTATGTGAAAATTTAATACATGAACGACATTAGCAAAGCAAATGAATGTTTATATGATCCTTAGCAAAGCAAATAAATGTTTATATGATCCTTTATTTTTACTTCCAATTGTTACGTTCATAAATATTAATTTCATGTAAGCATAGGATTATTAACTTTTCGGCAAATTAAGTACGTATTTCTTCAATCATTTTGAAAGAGATATAATATAACTTTTAGTTTTTTAATGCCTACACTAATTTAAATACAAGAGTTCATGTATTAGGGTATGTGTAGTGGTGGATAGTTATGTTGGGTTATAGGATTAAAATATTAAAAAGTAATAGAAAAGGTGTTATGTTGGGGTTATGGAAAAAGAGGGTTTAGTGGGAAGGAGGGTTATGTTGGGGTTATAAATGATTGGTAATGATTGCTTTTTATGTATTTTTATTATTATTATTATTATTTTTATTATTATTATTATTATTATTATTATTATTATTATTATTATTATTATTATTATTATTATTATAAATAATATCCACCCACTCACACAACATTCAATAAAACACAACACACATTTCTTCTTCCTCTCACCTCCCAAACGCAGCATCACCCAACCACCCACCATCACCCAACAGCACCATCACCCACCATCACCCAACAGCACCATCACCCACCATCTTATGTCTTCATCTTCTTCTTCTTAATAATAATAATAATAATAATAATAATAAAGAATAACATACCACACAACGCTCGTTATGGAGAAAACCAATTCAGCTGAAAACGCTCCATAGCGCCGGAGGGGGCGGTGTTCCCGGCGCTATGGAGCCCTAAAACGCCACATAACTTTGCCCACTACACATGCCCTTATAAATTAATGTAAAAAGTAAAATATTGTTATATTGTGAAAGCATGTGATCCTTTGGCATAGAAAGTTTCATAATTATACGAGACGTGACATCTACACTTTGGATGTATCTTCTCATGAAATCGAAAAAAAAAAAGCACCTACTCAAAGCCGCATTGAATCAACGACTTCAAGAATGAGTTAGGTGCTGTTTGTTTTTTTTCTGCATGAAAAGGTCTGCAGTCTGCGAACCACATCTGTAAACTTCTGCAGGAGAAGAGGTGGCCAAAAGGTCTACAGTCTGCAAGAAGAAGACTGTTTATTTGTTAATGTCTGCAGGCTGCTGAAATAAACTGATTTTTACAGCAGTCTGGTGGTAGACGGTGGTTGTGGTGGTGGTGGACGGTGTTGGTGGTGGTGGTGGTGGACGGTGGTGGTGGTGGTGAACCGTGGTTGGTGGTGGTGGGTGGTGGTGGACGGTGGTGGTGGACGATGGTGGTGGACGATGGTGGTGGTGGTGGTGGGTGGTGGTGAACCGTTGTGGTGGTAAACCGTGGGTGGTGGTGGTGGACGGTGGTGGTGGTGGGTGGTGGTGGTGGACGGCGGTGGTGGTGGACCGTGGTGGTGGTGGACGGTGGTAGTAGTGGACCGTGGTGGTGGATGGTGGTGGTGGACGGTGGTGGTGGTGGGTGGTAGTGGTGGTGGACGGTGGTAGGTGGTGGTGGTGGACGGTGGTGGTGGGTGAGGAGAAGAGAAGTGGAGAAGATCTTTGAAGACCTTAAAAGACTTTGGAACAAGTCTGCACCAAGATTCACCTTTATGAGTGAAAGGTCTTCCAAAAAACAAACAATCTGCAGATCCCAAACGTCTGCGCGCGTCTACATGGCGCAGACAAAAGAGGTCAGAAGTGCTTCTGAGCAAAAAACAAACAACACTTTAGACTATAGATGATTAAGCTTTCTTTCTCTTTCGAAAGTAGAAAAACTATGACCACCATCATCTATTTATTCAGGGCTGGCCCTAAAAATTTAGGTGTCCGGACCGAGCTGTAAAAATTTTGCCCTTTAGCCTTAACAAAATAAATAATATAAAATATTTTTTTTAAACTACGATTAAAATAATATCAAATTGATGGATCGGATTTTATTTCCCACTTAGGTTGTAGTCTAACGGTAAAAGGGAACAATCTTCTTGGGGAGGTTGGGAGTTCGAATCCACAAAGGGTAAAAATATAAATGGGAAAAAGTTTGGCAATTCATTTTTTTTTGTTTGTTTCATAAAAAAAATAAAAGTTAAAAAGGAAGTCAAAACCAACTGGTAAAAAACAAAAATAACTAAGGGCTTGTTTGGTAGCCTCTTAATGAGGCTCTGAACCATTCAGCTCTGAATGGTTCAGCATTCAGACTGTTTGTTTCAACATAAAAAAAATGTTTTGAATGGAATGATTAAGAGCTGAATCATTCAGACTTGGTGCATAGTTGAATCATTCAACATTTAATCATTCAGAGCCTCTTAACCATTCAGACATCTTAATGATTCAACACTTAATCAACTAAACAGCCCCTAAGTGTGAGCCCTCTTCATTCATCTTCTTCATCTGCTCTACTGCTACACCCGTAATACACCTGCAATTTTTTTTTTCTCAAACCATTTCATTTTCTTCTTTAATTCTTAACCTCTCTCAGCATTTCTTTACTTTCTGTTTTTTAAGCTACCCTTCACTTTGATTAATACTTGATTGATAATTTTGGGGCTCAAACATACACAAATCCATCGAATTAAGGACATCACTGTTAAGAAAACTTGGATTGCCGGAGGGTTAATATGCCCCCTAGAAATTGGGCCCAGGCCGAGAGTCCTCCCCGCACCCCTTAGTGGCCGGCCATGTATTTATTCACATTTTCGCCATATTTTCCCGTCATGGTTTTCTCGCTTCACCGTATTTTTCTGTCATTGTTCATAATTATAACACGATCCATTAAACCTATTTTTTCACTATCATACATGTAACAACACCGACACAATTAGCATGGACCATCGTAACACCATAGGCAAATCTCATATCTACCGTGGATATGAGAAATCCTTAGTTCATAAGTAATCAAATGTCTATTAAATCATCAATGCGTTTTAGACTTAGTTGGGCTGTGAAGCACATGAATACTCTACAGTTAAGCGTGCTCAAATAAAAGTAGTATCAGCATGATTAGATCGTTAGCTTTTTAATTAGGTTGGTTTGTTTTTACTATTTTATTTCTACTTTAAATATTATGATAATTATTGATGTTTTGTCATTGTAATTACATCGTTAGGTTTTTAATTATGTTTTTCTTTATAACTTGTTTTTATTTACTAAGAAAATGTGGTTTATTAACTATTCAATACTAGTGGGTAATCTGCGCGTTACAGCGAGACTAAAAATTGCATCAAACTATATCTATTCATTAGGACGTAAAATTCATCTAAATTTTATTATATAAACGATATATCAAATAAAGAATAAATGCAACAAACTATATGTATCCTTTATGCTCCCTTATGTATTCTCATCTTTTGAAAACAATTAGTTAGATTAGTAAGTTTTTTTTTGCTTTTACAAAATGAAGTAAACAATCAAATCAACATAAAAAAATTAACAGAAAATACTATTAACATTACTAAAAAAAATGAATGACTAAAACATTTAACAATTACACATACAAACACACATCCTTTATCATGTACTTTAGTTAAGGAAAATTAAGAAGACAAGTGCTTTCGTTACAATTTTGGTTTTCGTGAAAGAAGTTGTTTATTGGTCTTTTTTAACTCATTTAACAAGCAGTTAATTTTCGGGTTAGGCATAAACAAACTTGGTTATAACATTACAACTCATTCCATATTTCACACCTCCATCTATTATAAAAAAAAAAAAAGAACCAACAGTGTCCAGCTACACACCTGATGATTTCTCAACTTGAGAAACAATTCATTGGATGGTTAGGTGGATTTTAACTGTTCAATGATGACTGAACTTACCTCCATTGATCTTGGCAGTAATAACTTTTCAGGTGCATTACCAACTAATCTTGCATCTTGCTGAAAGTTAAAAGCTTTAAATCTAGCAAGAAACAAAATCATAGACCCAATTCCAGACAGTTTCAAGAATTTTGAGTCTCTTTCTTACCTTTCACTTTCTAATTGCAGCTTAATAACCTCGCGCCTAAGGCGCTAAGAAAAGCGTTTTTTTTTGTCTGAGGTGCTGCTTCACATACGTGAAGCTCTCACCTCGCGCCTTGGCTTTTTGAACCCAAACGCCTCGGAGCGCCTCACGCTTTTTTAAAACAAGCACATAACCTTTTACTTATTATGTAATCACTCAAAACATTATATAACAGGCATCCAAAATGTTTAAGCCCAGTATAATTAGCTTTGTACTTTGATTGAATATTAGGCATTTGAATCTTTAAGGAGCCGACTACATTTTTCATTCATATTAACTACGTTTGATCATTATATCAGATACATCCAAAATGATCCAGCCCAGTATATATATCAAAATCATCATTTGATTCGATTATGTCCTTTACCATTATGTGTGTTCAAAGCGTAACAACATATCAACGAAAGTTTATATATTTGGCGTGTGCCAACTATATCCTTTCAATTTCATAGAAAAATTAATGTGAACCAAAAGCAATTAACGATTTAGGACATAAGAGACTAAAAAAAGATAATAGTAAAACACTAAAACCTAACCAATATGTTCATTAAAATTATAACTTGAGGTAAGAAAATGGGTTCAAGTGATCAAGGCAAGTACCAAGCAATGTATCTACAAAAATGGGTTCAACTGAGCAAGGCAAGTATCAAGCAATGTATCTACACATTCAAATGTTGATTTCCTCAACTCAAATCCATGGTCGACTGTATGCTTAAAAGGACCAAGGTACATTGGTCTAATCAGTTATGTCTGCATAAACAAAATATTAAAATCGATATACAAAACAGATGAACAGTAATAATGTTATTGTAAGAGCTTCACAAATTGGCATAACGTAAATGAGAAAAACATGTTCACAAACATGTTGTTGCTCTTGGTAACTGATAAGTTGTATGTTGAATCTGCAGCTGAACTACAATATTTCTGATCCTCCAACTGATAATAGAACATGCATTCCAAGTTTCAAACTTACATATGCCATTCCACCGACGACAAGTAAGACCTATTCAGCAATGAAAAAAAACCCAAATGCTTAATGGCATCACTAAGATTTTGATAAACATGTTTCATTACTAGGATCAAATTACAACAACAAAAATTTCAAATCTTCATTAAGTCCGTTGAGTAAAAAGAAATATAAAACCTTAATGAAGCTGGCTGAAACAGAAGTTAAAAGAAAAGAGAGCAGAAGACGGTGGGTTGTTCGGCTCCACTTCTTTGCAGGAAGGATGGGGCTCGAATTACGAAGCTTGAATGACGAAGTCACCACATAGCCTTGAATATATACACAAGCATTCCATATGAAGAGCCTCAAGGTTAATTCAAGTTTGAATGAATACATAATTCAATTGAAATGAATTGCATGACTCTCTATTTATGACTATTACCTATCTTTATATTCTCCAATTTAACACTCTTTAACCTCTCTATTTATGACTAAAAGTCCAATTTACGCCCCCCAATCAAATGCATTAACTATTTGTATTTTAAGCAATCACACTTGTAATTATTTAAATTTATCAGGTATCATCCTCTCATAGTTTATAATATAGTATAGATTAAAAAAACATTATTCATGGATAAAGTTTTCTATTCCTTTATAAATATTTCATGTGCTTTCGGTTCTTCCATTATTTTATCTCTGGTTTGAATGTATACTCTCATTAGTGTTTATGTTGTTATCATTAGTTACAAAGCTTTATCATAATGTTTTTCATTGTAATTTTTAAGCCCCGCGAACAATTGTGTTCATATAATGTATATATGTATGGCTATCGTAGGGGCAAAAGTAAAGTTGTACTAATTTTAACGTTATTTTATCAATTTTGTGAAAATAACGTTAAATATGACCGTCGGTTAGTCATGCATCATGCGATGACGTTGATAGCCAAAAGACAAGGGGGTACATGCACCAATCGGGTTTGTCCCGATTGCTAAGTGTTGTGCCTTATGTCCAAGGCTTGATACAAAATCACTATTGAGCCAGGGGTCTCGCTGGAAGCAGCCTCTCTATTCCCACGGGGCAGAGGTAAAGCTGTCTACATCTTACCCTCCTCAGACCCTACCTAGCTTTTGCTATTGGTGGGATTAACTGAGTATGATAATGATGATGATATAAAATAATTTGGTTTTTACTAGGGCTGTAAACAAACAAAATATTCAGCGAACAGTTCGTGAAATGTTTGGCAGGAAGTTCGTTTGTGTTCATTCATTTAGCAAATGAACGAACACAAACAGGAAATTATGTTCATTTAGTTAAACAAACAAACATGAACAAAGGTCGTGTTTGTTTATTTATGTTCGTGAACGTTCCGTAAGGTGTTGGTTTATGTTTGTTTGTGTTCGATAGTTCATTAGCGCTTTTAACTTTTTACTTTTAATTTAAGTACTTCAAATTTCTTAGTGGTAGATTATTATATATATATATATATATATATATATATATTTCAAGTTTAATATGATAATTTGTGTTTTTATGAGATATTATATGATCAAGATTATGTCAAGTATATTTGGGTAATTAGATTACTATATTTTGGGTTGACATTGGACAATGTTTTTGATGAAATTTTAGGAATTTAATATGTGTTAGTTTGTGTTCGGTTTTGTTCATTAATGCCTGTTTGTGTTCGTTTACGTTCATTGGTGTTTTTTTTTGTGTTCTCTTTTATCCGATAACTAAACTTAACAAATAAAGACAAATGAACATGAACACATTCGTTTCCTTAACAAACAAATACGAACAAAAACCTTGTTCGGTAGTTGTTCATGAACAGTTTGTGAACACGTTGTTTCCTTAACAAAACAAACAAACACGAACAACAATGTCGTTTGGTAAGTGTTTATAAACAGTTCGTAAACACTTTATTTCCTTAACAAACGAACACGAATAAGGCCATGTTCGTGTTCGTTTGGTCCATTTACAGCCCTAGTTTTTACTATAGCTCAAACACAGTTTTTTGATGCTATTGAAATCTTTCAGGTGCTTTCAGTTCTTCCTTTTTTCATACACAATGGCGTACCATAGAACAAGTTATTGCCAAAAATAATGACGGTGATGAAACCTTTTTGCTTGCGATTAGGCTGTTCAAATCGCTTGGCACTCGCCGATCGCTCGCCACTCAGAAAATGCTCGCTCGATTTTTTGCTCGGTTGTAAACGAGCCGATCGGCTCAGTTCGGTTTGTAAACAAGCCAAGCACGAGCAAAAGGTCCGCTTGGCTCGGTTCAGCTCGATATAATTTTTATTGATCTTATATATATAATTATATATACATATTAATTACAATTATATTTATAGTTTTATACAAACGACTCTATTAGGTTTGGCTCAATATATGCATATATAAAATTATATTTATAGTTACTGACTCAGTCAACCCAATGATAACTTAACACTAACGTAAATTGTAAAATCCTAAGTCTTGAAAAGACATACTTGACTTCCTATTCCCATTAGTTGTTCGCCATAAATCATCTCTCGCTATCAACCTACGCCACAACGCGACAATCGTTCTCTGTGGTATGCTCATTGCCTCACTGGACTCAACCTGAGCCTTATTCTTGGACAACCGGACCTCAGACTTAGTGTCATCTTCGGACGGTTAGCACTAGGTAGCGACAATTTGTCTGAAAAACTCGCCGCTCGCTCGAAAAAATGTGCACTCAAAAAATGCTCGCTTGGGTTCTGGCTTGGTTGCAAACGAGCCGATCGGCTCGGTTCAATTTGTAAATGAGCCAATCACGAGGAAAGGTCCGCTCGGTTCGGCTCAACTCGTGAACAACCCTACTTGCGATCCAAGAAATCCCCAGCTTGGCAGTTTTTCCTTGGTGGCAGGTGCCAAAAGTAATGCGTGATTACAAAACAGGAGATGAAGATTTTGTCTTTTAGAACGGGAATGTTGGCTAGTATGACAAGCTTTGGAATATTGTACAACACGTTTCAAAAGTTAGAACTTAGAAGGCATTTACATGATCAAATGAAGAACATTATAAGCCATGATTGGGTTTGGGCCGCTGGCCCATTACTTCCTGAAACAAATGGCTCGTGAGTTGTAACCGGACGTGGACCGTAGTTGGACCAAAAGGTTGATGAATATGTTGTTTATAAATGTTTTGGTAGCCAAGTTAAGTGAGAAACAAATGAGTGCGTTGCTAGGTGCACTTGAGCCAAGTAAAGGTGACTTTATTTTGTGTGTGAAGGCAAGCGGTTTGAGTGTAGCTGGATCCGTCCCTAGTGGGTTTGAAGACCGGGTTGTTTGTGAATTGTGACTCATTGTGGGTGGAATTCAACGTTGGAAGCGATTACAGCAGGCGTGGTGATGTTGACGTGGCCCATGATTGCTGACCAGTTTGCGAATGCTGTGTTACTAGTGGACCAGTTGGTTATGTAAAACGAGTTTCTGAGGGTGGACCCGAGAGTGTTCCTAACTCGGTCGAGTTGGCTCGGTTGTTGGATGAGTCGTTGAGTGCTGATAGACTTGAAAGAGTTAAAATTAAGGAGCTAAATCAAGCAGCCAATATCGCGGTTCAAACAAGGAACATCAGCAATGGGTTTGGTGCGTTTGTTGAGATCATAACTGAGATCTAAGATCATGAAGCAAAGATTAACGAATCAACTACATAAGTGTCTTTAAGATCATATGTTATTTTTTCTTGTATGGTACTAAAAAGAGTTCACCACTATAAATTTCGTATCAAAATGATGAATCTTAAATCATATAGTTTGAAGTCACAAAATGTTGTCCAAGTTATTGAAATAAATTGAGATTCAATAAAAATTTTTAGAAACAAGGAGCTAACTCCTTTTGTGCTGGCGTTTTTTTAGGGATGGGCCCTATGCATGTTTATATATATAGGAAAAAGATCAATTAGGAATCAAGGTACTAGTTAGGAACTTAGGAACCAATCTGAGCCATTCATCTTTTAATCTTGATCTAGGGTAGGATGGTAATTAAACAATTATGTTTTATATTTTAATTAAAAAAAAGGTTTTAAAAATGGAAGTTAATAAATACACGTTTGATTGCATTCATCTTCTTTCTACGAATTCATAACTTCCTCCTAATATCATTCAATTGCCTTCCTCCAATCTCTCAACATCTTAATCACGTTCGATTTCAAAGAGAAACAATAGAAAAAATTTCGGCTTCCATCGATTAAGATATTCAAGTGATGGATAATAATCATATACATGAAAACATTCAATCAGTTTCTCACGATATTGAGGATCATGATACACAATCACAACCTTTTTTGCTAAATAGTGTTGAGAATCAAGGTATTTGTGTATTTTTTTTTTAGTTTTTTAATTACTTTTTGTTCGAAATTCAAGTTATTGTGATTTGTATTATGGATCCAGTTTTGATTTTGCGAAATTCAACTTTCGGCTTACAGTTTTCGAAGTACACAGAATTATACAATAGTGTATTTTTTGCGAAATAATTGTTTTGTATTATACAGTTCATCTTTTTTTACGTACAAAATTGGAATTATACACTGGTGTATTACTTATTGTTATTTGTTGAAGCACACAGAAACAATAAGATTTCCTCTTAGTTTAATAGGTTGGTATACACCAGCGTATATTTCCTGAAGCTTACAGATACAATAAGCTTTTTTGAAGCGTACAGATACACTAACATTATCTATACACAGGTGTAGATTAGTTTAGTGTTTGTTATACACCAGTGTATATATGCTTAAGCGTAATGATATAATAAGATTTTTCGAAGCGTACAGAAACAATAACATTAATATACACAGGTGTATATTAATTATATAAAATGGAATGTCTGACGCTATTTTTTACTAAAGTTCAGTTAATTAAGTTCTAATGTGCATTTTTTTTATTGTAGGTTCCTCGTCCAGCAAAGTATACGAGTCTCCTGGTGGGACGAGATATTGGACGCCTGTTGTACCAGACAATGTTAAACCATTTGTAGGTGCCAAGTTTAGAACGTTGGACGAAGCTATCATAATGTATGAAAATTATGGAGAGGCAGCCGGTTTTGGAACTCGTTTGTCTACATTTATTTTACAGTAGCTTTAAAATATGTATAATTATACAATATACACCGTTGTATAATATCACCGTACAGTAGGTAATAGTTCGTTGATGTATATACATGGAAGCATAACACAAACAAGAAGTTTTATAAATACACTAGTCAATATAACAAACATCTATATACATAAGTGTATATAGATGTTTTGACCATTGATAGTGTTAAACAATGTTTTAGTGTTCTATACATTGTTGTAAATACAAATGACATATACAATATACATTGATGTGTACTTTTGTTGAATGATGTATATACATTGTTGTATAAACGATGTATATACATTACTTTGTATATACATTTGATACACATAGTATACATTGATGTATACTTGGTTTTTAGATTGATAGCCTTAACTATTAGTTGTAGGATATTTGTTAACTATACGTTGATGTATACAAGATAAATACGCAATTCCACTGACAATAATTTTGATGTTTCCAAAACATAAGTGAACTAGGCATATCATTCAAAAGATGTAGATATGACAAAAGTTTTAGAAAAATATCAAAAAACACTAAACAACTTAAATACAGAATAAACATTGTAATAACATTCAAATCAACTTTTGCTTTTTCAAGCGTGCAAGCTCATTCGCCTCCTCAATAATACGACCCCACTCTTCATTTGCTTCCGATGACACAATCCTCGCTGCATACTTCTTCCTAAGCGTTGCCAACTTCGAAGATAGTTTTTTCTTTTCGTCGGGTAAGCCGCTATGCCAACGCTCATCTGTTATACCCATCCATGTTTCCATGTGGCGCATCAAGAACACTCCACAATCTTTGACGTTATCCACCGTAGCATAGGTAAGCTCTAGCCTATATGGTATGGTTTACCAGAAACGTTCGAAGCACCTGAATACACATAATATAAAGCCAAAACAAAAGTTATACATCATTGTATAAAAAACAAATATTTGGATACATACAATATACATCAGTGTATAATCCAATTGTTGCTATAGAACAGTGTTTAGTATCGTTATATTCAAACAATTATACATCGGTGTATAGTCCAATCATTGCTACAAAAACATTGTACTGTACCATAATATTCAACAACTATACGTCAGTGTATAGTCATATTTCAACAATTATACATCAGTGTATAGTCCAATTAATGATACAAAAACATTGTACTTTACCATAATATTCAACAACTATACGTCAGTGTATATTATGTTTAATTATATTTAGCAGTGTATAAAATATATGAAATGCAACATATATACATCAAAGTATATTACGTAGCTTTTATGCTAAAAGTCGTTTGTCATCACAAAATTCAACCAACTATACATAGGTGTGTATATTCAAAAAATACACCTAAAATCCTACACCTAATATCGAATCTCGATCAGCCTGAAATCCTACATCCCTGTTTATTGTTTATACATAGGTGTATATTCAACAAATACACCTAAAATCCTACATAGGTGTATATTCATCGAATCTCTGTTTTAACAAACCATTGTGTTATAACATTTTGTTTTTTTTGTAGCTATAATTTGCCGTTAAAAACCATTTTCTACATCGAATCCCTTCGCTGCTATTCATATTTTATCTTGTATGCATCAATGTATAGTTAACGGCAAATCCTACATCCGTGTTTATTGTGTATACACGGGTGTATATTCAAAATATACACCTACAATCGAATCTCGAACAGCCTGAAAATATTTTACTAGGGTTTCAAATACCCCTTTTTCTTAAAATCAATAACAACGTAGCAATAACATATTTGGATCATATTTATCAAATCATCAGAATAAATCGATAAAACTAGAAACTTCAAAACGAATTGGTTATGAAAACAAAATAAATGACGATTGATTAAGAATAACAATGATATAAACGATTGATTAAGAATAACAATGAAATATCACACCTTCATACGTACATGTATACGATTTGTTGCTATTCATTGGATTTCTGCACATTCTTTACGTATGTTGAAGGATACAAGATCGATGATTATGATATTATTGTGGTGTTTTGTCAGTTACAATGGATAATAAATAACCTATTAATAATCAAATACCTAAAGACATATTACCCCTTGATTTAATTAAAAAATTAATTAATGTTTAACATATTTACCATCATGCCATTGAAGATGGATGGATGAGATTGGTTCCTAAAGTTCCTAACTAAGGGTGGTTCCTAATTAAACCCTACCCTATATATATATATATATATATATATATGTTATATTATTATATATTATGTTATGCATTCACTATTTTTTTAATGTTTTGTGTTTGTATTCCTATTTTATAAATATATAGTGTGCGATTTTTTTTTTTCGAGTCGGGGGTCTCTCTGGAAACAGCCTCTCTATCTCTAAAGATAGGGGTAAGGCTTGCCTACATCTTACCCTCCCCAGACCCTACTAATAGCATCGCTATTCGGTGGGATTTTCCTGGGTACGGTTGTTGTTGTTAATTTTCTGAATGAGCTACACAATATCAAATATGAAAATGGGCCAGCCATTGGAGTTGGTGGTCCAGTTGTAAGGCAAAGCCTTTTAATACACCAAAAATGTGAGGTCTTGAGTTCAAGTCTCACAAGGAGCAAGAAATTCACCTTTCAAAAAAAAAAAAATATATATGAAAATGGGCTTCACATAATCATATTTTTAATTGGGCTTCACTAAAGGAGGTCTACAAAAGTGGATGGCTGGGTATTTGTGAATTGTGTTAGGCGTAGAAGTCGAGATAGAAAAAATGGAGTTAATAGATACCTATACTTTCATGATGGATTAGTTATTTTCTCACGATCGCAAGGGAGACTACGGTTTGATTATCTTCTGTTGTTAAGACTATGATTTCTGTTTGTTTTTTTGAACTTTAGGTAATGAGTAGGATTAACATGTAAATGTTTGTAGATGAAAATTTGTAGATTAATTCATCGGGTCATTTTTCAATAGATATTCTTAGGGTAGTACTATTTGATTGAATTACTATATATCTTAAATTGAAAGTTCGGTGACATGTGCCAGATAAAAAGACAAAACAACAATTCAAATCAACTTTAAAATGATAAAACAACTCGCTTATATAATGTCGTTTTCACCCTTAAGTTCTAAGTCTTAAACACAAACACGAAGTTCAACATTCAAAATATAGTCTTCAAAACGTAAACTTAAACACAAAATCAAACTTCAAAACATAGTTTTTAACACAAAATCAAGCATCACAAAACATGACACCAACTAGTCCCTATAGATGAGCGATGTTGAAGATTTAGGATTTATGCCTTATGGGTTGAACTAATTTTCTAACAATTGGTTGTTCTCTTACTGAAACTCAATTGAAGCTTATTTGGTTTATTCGAATATCCGAATAATCCGAAATTTTAAATTCTAAAATCCGAATCCGATCCGAATAAGTAATTCGGACTCGGATCGGATCCATCCAAATGAGAATTCGGATCGGGTTTTTTGGATTCAGAATTCGGTTCGGATTTCGGTTTTTTTTTTTCGGATTTCTGATTTTTGAACACCCCTATATGAAAGGGCGAAATAAGAGACACCTGGAAAATAATTTGACACATGGCGCAATCAGTTACTTATTTATGAAGCGTCGTTCCCTAAACAAAAAAACAAACTTATTTATTTATTAAGTATAGATGTATGTGTAATAAAGAATAATTTAAATATGACATGATCTAACATAATGCGAGTCAATGCACATGATACAATATCATATCATGATATGATATGGTATGTTGTAGTGTAATATAGTGTATTTTAGTGTAATGTGATGCAATACAATACAATCTAATGTATAATACAATGCAATACAATTCAGTTCTCAAACAATCGATGTTTCTTACTAGAAATATTTTCTTGACAAAACAACAATCACTAACCCTATAAATGTGTAAACATTATACCTTAACAACACCAATAAAATCAACCAAAACCTTCAACATGCATCACTCAACCAACAACACACATCTACTACTCTACCCTTGTCCCGGTTATGGCCATGTTATCCCTTCACTCGAACTCGCCCACCACCTGCTCCGTCGCGGCCTTACCATCACCGTAATCATCTCCACGGCCGACCTCCCACTAATCCACCCTCTCATCTCATCATATCCAACTTCACTACACAAACTTCTCTTCACTGATCCAAAAGTTAACCCATCCCCACAACCCCTTATAGCCAAAATACTTTCAACACAACAACTATTTGATCCCATTGTCAAATGGTTCAAATCCCAACCTTCACCACCAGTTGCCATTGTATCAGACTTCTTTCTCGGGTGGACTACCGAACTCGCTTCACACTTGGGCATTAAGCGAGTAATGTTTTCGACCTCAGGTGCTCTTGGTTCTTCCATTTTTCATGCATTATGGCGAGACATACCAAATATTAACAATGACAATGCTGACGAAGATGAAAATTTCTTGATTTCCTTTCCTGAAATCCCAAACGCGCCGCAATTTCCTTGGTGGCATTTGCCACCAGCGTCGCGTGGTTTTAAAAACGGAGATCAAGATTTTGAATCTTTCAGGACGACAATATTAGATAATATGAGAAGCTGGGGAATTGTTTACAACACATTTGAAGGGTTGGAAGGGGTTTACATTGACCATGTGAAAAAACAAATGGGCCATGATCGTGTTTGGGCCATTGGCCCATTACTTCCTGACAAGCATGGCCCAATGGATGATGCAAGAACCGCGTCCAATGGGGGCCCACCTCATGACTTGCTAATGTGGTTGGATAACAAACCTCTTGATTCTGTAGTATATATTTGTTTTGGTAGTCGAGCCACATTAAGTGAGAAGCAAATGTGTGCATTGATAGGTGCACTTAAGCTTAGTAACATCAATTTTGTGTTTAGTGTGAAGGCGAGTGATTCAAGCTCTATGATCCCTAATGGATTCGAAGAAGATTGGGTGGCCAGTCGAGGGTTCATAGTTGACGGTTGGGCCCCACAGCTGGCTATACTTAAACATCAGGCTGTCGGCTCGTATTTGACTCATTGTGGGTGGAACTCGATCTTGGAAGGAATTGCGGCAGGTGTGATGATGTTGGCATGGCCAATGGGTGCGGACCAATTTGCAAATGCTACACTACTGGTTGACCAGTTGGGTGCTGGGAAACGGGTTTGCGAAGGTGGGCTAGAGATTGTTCCGGACGCGAATGAACTGGCCCGATTGTTGGACGAGTCATTAAATGGTGATTTGCGAGAGCGAGTTAAGGTTAAGGAGTTATGTGAAGGTGCCATGAAGGCTGTCAAAAAAGGAACATCAATGAGGGATTTGGATATGTTTGTCAAGCTTGTATCAGAGCTTTAGATCATATGACTATTGTAAAAGAACTTAATAAAAGAATCTTTATATTAACTAGTGACTTTATTATGAATAGAATCCATATAAATGGATCACATTCTACAAGATATCAATTCACAAAGGAAACTCAATGGATCTAAACATGAACCGCTAAAAACTACCATTTTAAAGAAATTAAAATAACTTTTTAACCGTCAGATCAACTTAACAAATACAGCTTCTAATTGTGTATTTTCAGTGAATAGATGCAAAGCTGGCTCAACGCTTTTAAAGGCCCTACGCAAACAATAACGTGGGGACCCTTTTATATTGGTATGGGACTAATATCAAATTCCTTAAGCAATTTTTTTACCTTCTCAATAACTAATCTCTATGAGTAATACCTTCCAAGCTAGCAAATCACCAACCGTCAAACCTCTTTTGCGAGACTTCAATACCTAGATGGCACTAAAAATTATAAATAAAAAATCGGCAATAGCAAATCAAAGCTTCAATATTCAAATCGCAAAACTGAATTTCTTATGGTTGATTAATAACAAATTGACCACATTGGCGGACCCACACCCTAGCCAAGGGGTGCGGGCGCCCACCTTGAAAAAAAATTAGTGTTTATATATGCGCGTTTATCCCGTTCGCACCCCATAAAATTTTTCAATCGCACCCCTTGGATTTTTGAAACCGAGAAAAAGCAAGGAAACAAGCTTTCCTCTCCCCTTTATAAGCCTTAAAGCTAAATTCACGATCCATGCGCTTGGTAGAAAGATTGGTGTGTATATATTCCTTGTTTTTTTTTTCGGCGAGCAAGGACTTGGTGGAAAGGTTGCAGGTCTCTCTTAATTTGATGTGAAAAGATGAACTATTTTTTTAGTGCAAGAAGTCATGTTAACTTTTAATATGTTTTTTCTTTTTATTAATTTCTTTTTACTTTATTTTACTTGTCCTTTAATTTATTTTATTATATATTATTTTTTATAAGGTTTAATAAAATTTCAGGTAGATAAGATCAAGTATAATGAGTGATATTATAGTCCATAGATAATTCAAACGAATATAACTATTCAGCTCGATTCTAGATATGTAAATTCAAGAATTTGGAAATCGTTTTAACGAGGTAACATCTGAGTTACCTGTTTGTATTAATAGCTTGAGTCCTTGTGATAATTTTGATGCGTTTGATGTTCCAAAACTACTACGATTAGCCGAGATGTATCCACAACTTCAGATTTTAGAATTTTGTTATCATATTTAACGACATTTAAATTACTTTTGGCTTTTGGTTTCCTTTTGTTAATTATATAATATTAGTATTATTATTTTTGGTATACGAGTCGACCCGACCCGACCCGTGTCACCTGATGGATAAACAACCCAAGGGCTTAGAGATTCCGCACCCCATGAAAAAAATTTCTGGGTCCGCCACTGATCGACCATAGAAATAAACACGTACACACAAATTAGTAGATGATGTAGTTATTACTTGTGAATATATTGGGATTGAAATATTTAACAAACGGGAATTGATTCCCCCTAATTTCGTCAATTCGTTGCTGATTTTGCACCCAAATCGACGATTGTCATTCACGATTCCAACATTGGTTACTCAACATACGCCGAGACCGAGTAACGAGGATAGGATCGAACAAGGACGTTGTGTTTCCTTTATGGATCCACAATTCTTCTTCCTATTGGGCCTAAGAAACTTATTTGTCATTTGGGCCACAGCCCTCTCGGTTTAGGGATTCAAGGTACAAAATTTTAACTACGAAAATATCATTTCCTATAAAATTTAGCATCAGTAATAGAACTTTACGACAACAAAAATGGTCTCAACTCTCAACATTACCGATGACATTAGACCATGCATTGTGGTTTAAGATAACGCCTTAATACGTTGTGTTTTAACTAAAATTTAAAAATAAGTTTTTGGTGCATTGGGTGAGGGTGGACCCCACCTGTTTTAGCCGTCTTAAGTGTTAACACATTAGACTATGCGTTGTGGCTAGAGGTGAATCATGGCTTTATTCTCTCATATTGCGTCATGTCAGTACCTAGTTGGCAGGGTGATAAAGCTGCTGGTCGCTCACCTGATGCTGTTGTGGCCATAGTTGTCAAAGCGCTTAGGCGCACTCAAGGCGCATAGGCCGAGCCCAGAGCCTAGGCGCAAGGCGCATAAAAAACGACTGCTTTTTATAATTAAGTGCATAGTATAAAATACATTTTTTAGAGATTCTAGAGATGTTTTAGGCTTGTTTAGGGCTACTTTAGAATGTTTTAGGGTTGTTTAGAACTTGTTCATGACTCATTTAGGATGTTTTAGAGGTTTATGCAACTTTTAGCCTGAATTTGACCGGAAATCAGCCCTGATAGTATGCCTCAGTGCCTAGGCGCGCGCCTCAAAGGGCGCAACGCACTTGGTGGGCCTCGAGCCTAGGCGCGCTTTTGACAACTATGGTTGTGGCTAGAGGTGAGCAGCAGCTTTATCCAGTTTTTTTAAATTTTTTTTTTTTTGAGATTTTCTAAATTTGTCAAATTTATAATATTAATGTTTACAATAATACAAACTATAAAAAACTAAAAACTAATCTAATACAAGATCATCGGGACGTCTAGCCCACAAATGCTCGACTAATTCATGATGGAGGTTTCCGTGTATCTCATGGTTCTTGAAGTTGTTTATGTTGTCAAGTCTTTGGATATTAGCGATTGTCGATTGGGCACGTGAGATATCACTGTGACATCCGTCACCCTCACCTTTTATCAATTTGTCAAAACTAGTCCTTATATCTTGCATTTTTTTTAAAAAAAATAGAGTTTTAAAGTTAAAATTTTAAAAGATTAAAAACATTTTAAGTTAACTTGGTTATGTTTTAAATAAGAAAACTAACCAAATTTATAATACAAACTAACCAAACTAACTACAAGGACCAATTTTGCTATGTTGTGAAAGTTTTAAAAGGTCCATCTCCCTCCTTTTCCTGATTCCTGTTTTCCACCAAGCAAGGTCGTCGCCGGCGACCGAATCCGCGACATTAAATATTGAGTTGTAATACGTTTTAATCGTCTGAATCAGTTCCAAAAACTTTCTCCACCTTGTATAACCATTTTCCAAGTCCATTAGTGGGTTTAAATGCGTTTAAATCATGCTTTAATCGGAATTCAATGTGTAACCTTACAAACTCGTTTAAAGGGATCGTTCAATCGTGTTATATATAATCAAACTGTACGAGTCAATTGCTGTTCCTCTAATCATCCAAAACCCACATAAAAAGCATCAAAATCGTGACCTGTGAATTCTGCAAATCGGCTCAAAGTTTCGATCAATAATCATTTCTTTTCGACTAGTATTCGACATATTCATAGAGTTTAATCATATACTAATTTCATATAAAAATATAATATCAATTTTATTTATCGCAAAACCCTATTTCCCCAAATCAACTTAGCAAACCCTAATGCCTTAGATTCTAGATGCCTTAGACTTTTTAAGTCACTTTCCTCATTAGTATTCTTATACATGTAGGTTTAGTTCTTCGGAATTCCCAAGCCTTTTGTGACGAACTTTGTTGGATTTACCACTTAGCAAAACTGTGAGTATATCTTTCCCCCTTTTCATTTTACTGTTTGGGGATACTCATGTACCTTATGTCAAATTACTATTTCTTTTCACTAAGTGCAATTCTCATGTGTGTTTTCTTTATGTTACTTTGTGTATCTATGACTTGTCAAAATCATTAACCGTTGCGGCCTAGCATTTCAATGAATAGTATTATGGTATATTACCCCCTGTGACTCTGTTGAGAGACCTTGGTCATTGCTATGTGTTTCATTACTACTGTCAATAGCGCATACTATATATAAATTTAATTTCACCTTCATTGGGTTGATTTTGACCAGGATACTACTTATTACATAATTGCAAACAGTATACAACACATGAATTGCGAAACGTTTTTGTACTATATATATATATATATATATATATATATATTAAAATCAGGGTATGCTCACCAATACATTTTTGTATTGACCTATACTATTTTGTACATGTTTCAGGTTATTTTTAAGACGTTTTTTAAGCTTTTGGAATTTATACTTAGATTTTGGATTCATTGTATTTTAGTTTAGATTGTTAGTTTAAATCATTGTATCTTTGTATCTTATTTCAATGTAATAAACTATTTAACCAATGCATTACACTTTAGTACCATGAGCTATTGAATAATCATCACTACGTGACACCTCGATGTTTCCGTCATCGGTTGGGGTGTTACAATCACCTTGGTAATTTTGAAATATCGCCATGCCTTGGTCCTCCAATATCATATTATGTAGAATAATACAAGTATAGACAACGTCCATAATCCTCTCTTGTGTCCAAAACCTTATTGGGTTGGCAATCAACGAAAATATTTTTTAAGAACGCCGAACGCTCTTTCATATCTTTTCTCGCCGACTCTTGTTTCTTTGTAAAGTACTTGCGTTTGTCTTCAAGTTGAGACGAGTAAGCTTGAACAAGTGTCGCCCATTCGTTGTAAATACCATCGACCAAGTAGAAAGCGTACTTGAAATTTACGTTATTAGCGTAAAACAATTGGGGCGACTTGTAACATCACACAAATTTTCTTTATATATATATATATATATATATATATATATATATATATATAGAACTCCATCGTTTATTCATCCGATTCATGTTTACAGTATCTTTACCATCCATTTTGTTATTTTTTTTTGTTTAAATAATGACTTATAATCAATATTAAATTGGATTGTATTAAAAATTCTGATTTAAAAACGTTAAAAAATGTTTGCCTGTGCCAGGATTCGAACCCGAGTCCCTGGCGGGCTAAACCTTAACCACACCACACAAACCACTACACCATTTGGTGTTTTGTGATGTGAATTAAAACCAATTAAACTTAAACCCTTTCAAGGTCCCTTAGTCAAACCTGAAAAGTCAAACGTAGTCTCCTATTCAAGTCAAGTCAAAGTGTTAGTAAATATGGTCTTCTAGTCAAGTCAAAGTTGTTCCTAAATTCTAACCTAGTCAAAGTAGTCCCTAATTACAACTCCAAATTATACACTATAAATACTATAGCCTACCATTCAACTCTTTATACCATTCAATAAAAAAAAAACATTATTATCCCATCTCCCATATACTAAAGTTTTCATCCATCATTATCTCCTCTAGCTAGTTCCGAGTTTTCCAAGGCATTATTACTAAGTGTTTGCACGCTCAATAAAACGCACGAACTCATTATGCACCTAAGGTGAGTTTACATAGCTCCTTTTCCATTCACTATTTTTTTTTTGGGTGAAACATGTTACAACATTCAATTTACAATTCAATCACAAGTGTCTATGTGTTATTCTATGTTGCAACATTCAATTTCACATATGGACTAGACTTGCCATGACACTCGAATTGTACAAGTTTTTATTCAATTATGAAAACCTATGTAATTCTCACCAACTTTTGTTCACCCAAAATATTTTCAAACTTAACATGTTTCAGGTTATGGCTTATTCGAAGATTAGAGTTAATGGCTAGTATTTTTCATTTTGATGTACAAATTTTTAGACCGATTGTATGTAGTTCATTTAAATCATTTATTGAAACTTATTATTTACCATGTGCTACTGAACAATCATCAATACGTGACATCCCGATGTTTCCGCCATCGGTTGGGGTGTTACAGATTGGTATCAGAGCCATGGTTATAGGGAATTAGGTTATTAGAAAAAAAATAATCTAGTCTATAACCATAGGATTTTAACCAGTACTTGCTCCTTTTACTTGCAACCTTACTTGTTTCTATTCTCTATCCTACTTCTTATCCTTAATTTAGTCCCTACAAGAAGAGTGCTCTCCATCACAAGATCTACTCTTAGACTAGTAGGACAAATCCTCAGGTTTAGCCTGAACCACCTTGAAGATCTCGTCGAAGTTCTAAATTTTAATAACGAACACGTGCAATCTGGAAGGGTGAACGCCTGTATTCTGAGTTTTCTGTCTAGGACTGGCATTGCGCATAAATCCCAATCAGACGAGGGACCCGGATGCCTACCTGGGAATTCTCGGGATGAGTGTTCACTTATAGGCTAAAGCATGTCTTCACTATGTTATTAGAATCTAGAAGGTTTGATAAGTCAACGTTTTCGTTTATTCGTTTTTAATTAATGAATAAATGATTACACTCACTTTCCTTAAACTAAGCTCTAAAATTTCAAAATTTTAAAGCTTAAATCAATCTCATTTCATAACCATCTATGGATTTCACAATCACACTTCACCTTACCATCTTAGCCACTTTTTAAATATTCAACACCCTACCCAAATCATATTATTTCATTTCTCCACATGTTACTTATTTTTTTTAAAAACTATAACCTCATACCTTAGCACAAACTAAAGATTTCTAAATCTTGTTGTATTTTCATTACCTATTAACTTTACAAAGTACATATTTTTGTCAAAAGATGTCCTCGAACTTAAATTCAATTGTTTATTTATTGACGTAACAAACAATTTTCTATATAATGCTTTAAACTATTAACAATCACTTAATAGAACATTGATCTTCAAAACCTAATGTCATGTTTGAAATCTCCAACTAACGGGAATATTTTAATAAAAGCCCACTTAGCTTGTACTATTTAACAACTTTTGCTTTATGTATAAAACCAATTTTGAAAATAAGATTTTTTTATCCATAGGAATAATATCTAGTCTCTAAATTCTCCATCGACACTCACTCATTTTCAACTTGTTCAAATTTTTACAATATTTGGCATATACCACAATCATGTTTTCTTATACACTTGATTATAACCTTTGATCCAAACCCAAAATTTACACTGCTACATAATCTCCTTACTATAAAATAAACTCTTTATCAACTATCTTCACATTCACTATCTCTCACAACATTGATTCTGCTTCAAGATTTTTCATCATCCTCTCAATAACTAAATTCATATCCTTCACCTTCTCACACATGAGCTAGTTACCCATGATAACCAAACTATTGAAACTTGATTGTGTGTTGCATCAAACATAATCCTTAGTTATACATGAGGATTCGACTATCTACCATATTTGAACATTTGAAACTAGAATTCATGGAATATAAACTATTTGCTATAGACACACCTAGAGTCATTAACCTTGTCTAGGGCAACTCTATTACAACTCGTATGCTATACTTGATACTTGATTGCTTACATGTACATATTATCAATTTGCAATTCATGTGTGTAATAATTGGTACACTTAATCAAACAACTGATAGAGGATGAAGTACTTGCTCAACAGTTAGTAGAGTACCAAATAACCTACTCAACGATTGGTAGAGGTCATCATGCCTGCTCAACAGTCGGTAGAGGCCCTACAACCTGCTCAACGACTGGTAGAGGCTATCGCACCTGCTCAACAATCGGTAGAGGTTCTTACTCACTGACTGGTAGAGGTCTTTTTCCTGCTCAACAGTTGGACTTATTTTTGATACATTGTATACGATTCAATCACAAGGCTATTTTGCATTACTTACATGTGTGTTTAGAGTCATAGAAGGACACAAAACCCTAATATAAGGTAAATTGGTGATTGCGGTCCGGAACGCAATCATGAATTTACAGGTACATTAAGGTAGTGTGAAATTCTATTAAGGTTTTGGGAGATACCCCGTATGTTTTCGAAGTATCAGAGGTGTGATGGGTTAGCTGCGGTACACCCTATATATAAACACTAATGATACGTGGAAAGGGATACTGTAGGGTTAGACAAATAACAAACCCTAGTTATTTGGTAGTCCATCTAGCATTTATGGTTATCTTATCCATTCCTTAAACTCTTACCCTACTCTGAACCATAGTCACCCTAACTATCCTCAACACTATTCAAATGTTTCTTCTTAAAATAAACTTCGGGACGAAGTTCCTAAAAGTAGGAGAGACTGTAACATCACACAAATTTTCTTTATATATATATATATATATATATATATATATATATATATATAGAACTCCATCGTTTATTCATCCGATTCATGTTTACAGTATCTTTACCATCCATTTTGTTAATTTTTTTTTTGTTTAAATAATGACTTATAATCAATATTAAATTGGATTGTATTAAAAATTCTGATTTAAAAACGTTAAAAAAATGTTTGCCTGTGCCAGGATTCGAACCCGAGTCCCTGGCGGGCTAAACCTTAACCACACCACACAAACCACTACACCATTTGGTGTTTTGTGATGTTAATTAAAACCAATTAAACTTAAACCCTTTCAAGGTCCCTTAGTCAAACCTGAAAAGTCAAACGTAGTCTCCTAGTCAAGTCAAGTCAAGTCAAAGTGTTAGTAAATATGGTCTTCTAGTCAAGTCAAAGTTGTTCCTAAATTCTAGCCTAGTCAAAGTAGTCCCTAATTACAACTCCAAATTATACACTATAAATACTATAGCCTACCATTCAACTCTTTATACCATTCAATAAAAAAAAAAACATTATTATCCCATCTCTCATATACTAAAGTTTTCATCCATCATTATCTCCTCTAGCTAGTTCTGAGTTTTCCAAGGCATTATTACTAAGTGTTTGCACGCTCAATAAAACACACGAACTCATTATGCACCTAAGGTGAGTTTACATAGCTCCTTTTCCATTCACTATTTTTTTTGGGGTGAAACATGTTACAACATTCAATTTACAATTCAATCACAAGTGTCTATGTGTTATTCTATGTTGCATTATGTCTTAAACATTACTAGGGTAAGCACAATATTCTAGCATAATCATTAACATTGATCAGCCGACGGTATACAATGATAGATCTATTGGACTGACAATCCCACCCAGATACGTGTACCTCCTACATAGGTAGCGTGGGTGATTGTTATCGAATTTATAACATAATCGAGTGAACCATGAGCGTATGGGATGGACCACAATATTCTAGTCACAAGGTTTGATTATTCACTCGATTTACCCGATTGTTTTGTTTTCACATATGGACTAGACTTGCCATGACACTCGAATTGTACAAGTTTTTATTCAATTATCAAAACCTATGTAATTCTCACCAACTTTTGTTGACCCAAAATATTTTCAAACTTATCATGTTTCAGGTTATGGCTTATTCGAAGATTAGAGTTAATGCTTGAAGATGCGTAGCTAGTATTTTTCATTTTGATGTACAAATTTTTAGACCGATTGTATGTAGTTCATTTAAATCATTTATTGAAACTTATTATTTACCATGTGCTACTGAACAATCATCAATACGTGACATCCCGATGTTTCCGCCATCGGTTGGGGTGTTACACGACTCAACCCCGTCGATAAGGTCATCGAATAAAGGTGATTGGTCGATAACATTTAGGTCGTTATTTGACCAGCAACTCCAAAAAAAAGCATGCCAAAACCAAAGATCACGCGAGACCACCGCTTCAAGTATAATACTCGGTCCAGAATGATCAGCTCGATGAAACTGAGATCGCCAAGCCGTAGGACACATAGCCTAACCAACATGCGTACATTCGAGACTACCAAGCATTCCGGAAACCCATGTTTTTCACCATGAACCTCGTATATGCGTTGGATATCATACAAGGTTGGTTTACGCAAATATCTTCGTGAGTAAATAGATATGATCCCTACGCATATATATATATATATATCAAACGACATTTGATAATAAAATTGTAAACAATATGTGTAAGGTAAACTATATATAGATGTATACCTTGACAAAAAAAAAATGAAGAGAGTCGCGCGCAACTTTTTCGGACATGGAAATATACTCATCCATTGCGTCCGACGAAAGCCCGTAGCCTAGCTGCCGAAGAGCGGCCGTACATTTTTGTACGGAGGTGAACCCTAGTCGGCCCCTTGCGTCTTCTCTTTGTTCAAAAAAAGGATAACGCCCCGAAAAACCATTTAATAGGCGCATGAATAATAGTCTACTCATTCGAAAAGCGTCGCCTAAAATGTTCTTCAGTATACACGGGATCCGGGTTGAAGTAGTGCCGTATCAAAGTTTCGTTTGCTCCCTCTCTATCACGGTCAAGTGCCGGTTGTCTGGTTAGCGTGGAGTTCTTCGTCTCGAGACCGGGCCATCAAGTATTCAATCGTTATCGTTCCCACTTTCATAAATAATTCGTCTTTTTCGGACGAATCGAACGAAGAAAAATCGTTCTCTGTCAAAGCCATTTTGTAGAGAGTAAAGAGAAAAATTTTTATTGTATGTGTTGGATATGAATTTTTTTAAAAGCTTGCCAAAAATAAACCAAAGCCCTCCAACGGTCGGCCGCCAGCGGTCATTTTGACCCTCCAACGGTCGGATTCCATCCGCTACCACACTGCGGGCGACGGTCCACGTGAGGGTGCTATGGTGTGAGCGATCCACCTTGATCAAAATGTGGCTCACGGCTGATCGCTCGTGGGCCACAACACATAGTCTTAATGGAAGAAGGGGTGACAAGGGTGACAATCTCCTTACGTTTTGGTTTTACGGATGTTATAGGGTGAGGTGGCTTTGGCACCCCATAACGATGGGCCGTAGGCTATACAGTGTGGTGGCATGAAAATGGGTTGTGGAGCCCTTCCACGCCAGCCCACCACACCGTGACGAGCGTGGAGCAGGGTGTGAGGCACACTTGGCGGAGATTTCCACCAATGTAGGGCAACACCTAATGGTTGACATGGTAGTCATTCATTGAGCCAATTAATTCAAAATGTTTTGACTGTTTGACAACGGTAGGTAAAACAATAAATTTATCATTAAATTCAATTTTGCCTATATAAACCCCATTTACCCCATTGTTTTCAGTACCACACACAAAACCGTCGCCTACACCGTCCACATTACCCCACCGTTTTCAAAGATGACACGTTGGTCTGAAGAATAAGAGATCGCCCTTTGTACGACGTGGGCCAAAGTAAAAAACAACCCTCCACATCGAGGGTCGATTTGGCCCCATGTGCTACGGGAGTGCAAAGTGTTGGTCAGTGGTTCAAACCAAACCATTGACTCACTAAACCGTAAGTGGATCGACCTCCAAAACAAATGTTGATGTTTCAAGACGGTCCACCAAACAATATTGCGACAAGTCCCCCTGCCCCCCCCCCCCAAATACCCCCGAATACGAGGCGGTTGAACTCACCAAAATCGAGAACGAGTTTGGTGGCCACAGTGAGTTTCCTCACGTCTTGGTGTGGCAAATGATCCCGAGGAACTTAGATTATATTTTATGGTTTAGGTTTCTTTTATGTTTTTAATTTTTAGATTAGGTTTGTTTAATTTTAATGTTTTTATTGTTAATGTAATGTTTATTTTTCTTTTAATATAATATTTAATATTTTGTGTTATTTAAGTAATTTAAACAAAAAATAATAAATCCACGTGACGTGGAGGCCACCCACCGATCGTGCACGTCATCACCACCCCGTGCAAATAAACTTTTGAAGGGTTAGGTACCTTTTGGAGGGTTAGGTGAGGTGGATCAACATTTCACTTCATGCTCCTCATATAGGCATGACCAGCGGCGGATGTACCTTTAAAGGAGGGGTAACACCCGCTACCCCTCAACTTTCTCGGTGTAGTGCGAAATTTTATTTAGTTTTTATGTTTTTTGTATTATGTTACCCCTGAAACTATATTAACGTTATTCCTCAATTTTATAAAAACCTATAACACTCTCAAAGTTTATCATTAGCTCACCATAAAAAAAAAATAGAAACATACAAGTCCATAACCCATTGAACATTTCATTTGTTAATTATACGATAGAAGCCCATAAGGCTTAAGTCCAATTAGCTGGTTAAGGGTAGAGGTGCACATATCGAGGTTTTTTTTAATCTCTGTTCCAGGTAGAATATGTGTAGGAAAATTGGGTATTAAGGGAAACCGGTAGGGTTTAGGTACGTATATTGAGAAGAAAAATCATAACATATGTACCCAAGTAGGGTATGATCGGGTCGGATATAACCGGATAAGGGTCCTAGTATTAATATCCGGTTTTAAAAAGTAATTTCGAAAAATAATAAATACAAATTACAATAACATAAATTCACCGAACTACAAATTGTTTGCGTTATAACATTCATTTTTAGAAAACGTAAATATAAAAGTTGTAAAGGAAAAATAAAATATTCTTCAAAGATTTGGGTATTAAAAAAATCCGGTATCTGGTACAGGGTATGACCGGGTTCAGGCATACGGTATAACCGGTCTCGAGTATTTTTGGTTATAAATCGGGTATTATTTCGAATACGGGTATTGAACCCAAATGCATACATTAGAGTGCAAAAAACAATAATAAGTTGACAATTCCATCAATACAGAAAGATATTAATGATTGTTTAGTCTTTCATAATATGAAAGTGCGGTAAAAAACCTTTTTAAATGTTACCTCTAAATTTTTGGTCTAGATCCATCGTAAGGCATGACCACCCCGTGTGTAGTTTTAGTGAGTAGTGACCAATACATAAAATAATTTAAATTTTCAATATCGGCCGCGAATGTATACTAAAAATATTTTTTTATTGGCAACTTTCCTGTATATGATAAAAAAAAGGACAATATATATTGGCTGCATAGAATTGAAAAAATAGTAAAAATTAATTCAGGACCAAAGAAGAAAAGGGAAGATAAATTTGATTATTATTTTTATTTAAAACAGCGTAAATTTGATTAGATGAACACTAATGTTCAAATTAAGATTGTTTCATTAGTTTGCATCTAAGACCCTCCATAGTGGAGGGTGTTACATTGAAAAAAAAAAATAGCGCTCCCCCAACATCGTTATGGGGGGCTCCATTTTTCAAAATCAAGCTCTTGCGCGATAAAACTAATGCCCGGAAAATAAAACCCCAACCAATCATGGAATGACACCTCATACTCTCTCTCTTTATTATTATTATTTTATTATTTTTTTAATTTAAAAGATATAATAAAATATTAATAGAGGCTTTTGTCACACCCTCAAAATCCACTTGCGGAGTTTTACCGCGAGGCGCATGACAAACCAGGATCCAAACCAACGATCACAATAAACAAGTCTAACATGAACATAATGCAATTTCAAAACAATGTTTAAAATCCCCGTTTACAGCGGAAGCTTATTCAAAACAATTATTCAATAGTAAACCAATGTTCAACGTTTGTAAAACCATGCAACCCTAACTAGACGCCGTACAGACGCGTGCGCCCTAGTCCAGTCGTGCTACCTTAGCGACCTGAGAAAACATGTAAAAGTTTACGTCAGCACAAAAATGCTGGTGAGTCTACAGGTTTTGTAATCCAAGTACCAAGTCAACCTGTCCATACTATAACAAATCGAAACCAGTGTACGCTAGCTAGGCGTATGTTTTGTTACTACCACGATTGGAAAACCATTACTAACTCGTAAACCAAATGTGTGCCCGATGTAGTAACCCTGTTGTTCCTGTTGTTCCTGTTTGAGACAATATGCACCCGCCGACCCTCCAAGTCGACGAGCGGGGTTGGTCACTCCCAATAGCGCTATTCACATTTCCCCGTTGTGCAAACCCGCACATTCATGGTTCCCCCCGGGACTTCCAAAGATCGTGTAGTACACAATAGAAACCCATAGTATGACAGTAGTTACCAAATAATCGTTTTAACACATGTTTTCTCCCCCGAAAATGTGAAACCAGTTTAAAAGAGGGGCCGTAAACTCACCTTAAGTTGCGTTACTTCGTAATACGAATAACTCAGCAGCTATGCTAGTCCCGTAAAGCGGCGACCTAACATATGACAGTTACAAGTACTTAGACTAATAACCCGCAGGTTAGTTAGTCCCTAGATGTCCAGACCATAACCAAATTCGTTTGAAAACACCGTGACTGTTTAACTGACCCAAAGTACAAGACTCGACATCCCATTGGTGACCCGAGACTCCCCGTGTTATGTTTACGCTCTCAAACATGCAATCATGCAATCACACTTAACATACGTTAACGCACAACAAGTTATAGCACATAGCTCATGTATCACCGAATTACATCCAAACATATGTTACCAAGTTATTAGATATGTTATGGGGTTCCTAGCATGTTCCTACAGGTCAAATCGGGTCTCGGAATGCTAATTTACACTTACAGCAGCAGTACACGCGATTAGGAAAAGTCAACTAGCATTTAGGTTGGTCAACTGGCATTTAGGAAGGCTAATCGCGTGTAATATAGGCATTTAGGGTCATAAGACATGTAAACCTTGACTTTATAGGCGATTAGGGCTATACCACATGTAACTACTAGCATTTAGGGCTATACCACATGTAACTACTAGCATTTAGGGCTATACCACATGTAACTACTAGCATTTAGGGCTATACCACATGTAACTACTAGCATTTAGGGCTACTCGCATGAAACATAGGCAATTAGCCTCCTAATCGCCCCTAACATAGGCGATTAGGGTTGCTAATCGCCTGTAACCTTGCTGTTCCGGTTTTTTCGCGCGTTTAACGCTCCAAATCAGATCCAGAACGTGTGTAACCATCCAATATCATCCCAACAACTATTCCAAACATGTTTAAACTAAAATCCTTCGTTTAGCCTCGTATTATCAGTCCTGCATGCAACCATGTAATCCAAATGCCATACACATAGCATGAAACACCACATTAACATGCATAACTATAACCCTAATAATCAATTACTCAGATTTCATTAATCATGACATCAATATTATTCTGAACTAACCTAACAACATGTTAATCACTCATCTTTAATCATAGAAACCCTAGGTATTAATCATAAACACACATAACACATGTATGATTGTTAGAATCCGATTAATAACACTTATTAATGATTTTCAGAAAGCTTTTTCGTTTTAGAACAGGTCTGGACCATTAGGGATTGAATAAAAACGTTTATAAAGATTGCATGGATGGGAACCAAACCTTAGATTTGTGAAAGGATGATGAATTAAGCTTGAAACCTTGTGTTTTGATCAAAAATCGCGTTCCAGAGGTTGTGTGTGAGTTGGGGCGGGTTATGGGACGACTAGGGTTTGTATTATGAAGTTTAGGAGGTTAAGTATGGTATTTATAGTCGTTTTTAGTCGTCCAGCACGTAACACGCGATTGTGCAGACTTACACGCGATTAGGGGTCCTAATCGCATGTAACTACATGCATTTGGGGCCTAATCGCATGAAACCTCATGCATTTGGCCCCTACTCGCCTATAAGACTGCCCACTCGCCCCTCCTATAGGCGATTGGGCTTTCCTAATCGCCTATAGGGGCTGGTTCCGTGTGTTTTGCGCGTTAAACCCCGTTTTAACATATGTTAACACATATTCACATACCGACAAGTCACATAATGATTGTAAACACATAACACTTGTAAATACACATATTCACACTCGTTCACCAATTCCCGGGACTCGAGACTTGTATGTTCCGTATGCCCTGACGATCCTACAAATCGTCACCGTTTGTACACTTGGTTAAGGACTGACATCTAATGAACCTCTAGACCAACATCCAATGATCTTCTAGACTAAACCGATAGTTCCCGAACCATAACCCGACTTAACTAACCCAGTTAAGTGCAATATACGCGTGACTCGCTAAGGTAGACTTTCATCTAGACAACGTTGTTAACCAGAATTTTCCGGGTGTCACATCTTTATAAATAAAGCCCCACCACTACACCCCTTTTTCACTTTATCTCTCCATACTGACTCAGCTGCCACGTGGACCAATCAGAAGGGGGGGGGGCTTTATATATAAAGCCCCCCACTACGCATGGTCTAATAACCATGAGACATGAAGGGGAAAAAAAGATTTTTTTTTTTAATTTTATTTTGAAATTTCTTTTCACATCTCCTTAAACATGTTTTCTAGATGAATAATACAAAAAAAAAAAACTTAAATTTTTTTAGCGTAATTACATCATTAAAGTAATTATAATAGATTACACTAGAGTAATTACTCTACAACAGTAATTACTCTACACAAAAAAAAAATGTTTTTTTTAAATTTCAGTACTAAAGTACATGTTTAACAATATAGAAAAAAAATTCAAAAAAATAAAAATAAAAAATACCATCCTTCAATTCTCACGTTAAGGGTTATTTATAGGATAAAAACCATTTATACAAGAACATCTCTCTATAAACACATAAACTACTTATATTACACAAATAAAAGATAAAAAATTATAAAATATAACTCAACTATTATAAAATATTAAAATGTGCCATCTAAACATCTTGGATGCATCGTTTGACTTAGAACATGGGAGGACAGGTTATGAGACCCACCTCATAGTTTTGGCCGAAAATTGGAGAAAGATCTTCATGTCTTATTGCTTGTGAAAGGGACTTGTAGTTGGCTTTTTCCCTTTGTTATCATCCTTCTTTTAACGAAATTCATGAATAATGTGGGCTGCTCTTTTTTGATTTCTAAGAGCATTCACATCCCACCTATAGTATTACTAGCTTATACCCCGGGAGCGTCCCGGGTTGAGAAATATAAGTAAAGTGAATAAAATTACAAGTATCTAAACTATAAAAATGGCATCTATGTATCAACTTACATTAGATACTTTTAAAAAACATATACCAAAAGATCCATTTCACCTTACAACATCAACACCTAAAACAGAATATTAAGATGCCAAGCACTTCAAGGGGACAAAGATTGTTTAGCACCAATACATTCAGTCAAAGGTCTTTAACTGCATACAATAAGATTTGAGCTATTTCAGAATATGGTAGAAAAAGAAAACATAGCAATTACTTGTTGGAGAGCGTCCCGGGTTGAAATATCTAATATGACATAATAAAATATCTAATATGACAACATAATTAATAATTTTGTTTTTAAATTTTAAATTATTATTTTTCTAAAATAAAGCCCTTGCCACATGGGATGATACATGGCACACTCAATGAAGAGAATACCCTCTTTAAGTGCCATGTCATTAAAATGGCTTTGGTTTATTATATGTATAGATATGAATGGGTTTCTTATATTTTAAAAAGTGAGTTTGAGAGGCTGTGACTTGTGAGTGAATGAGAGAGAAAATGTTACTCTATATCTATATATTTGAAAAACTACTGTTCATCCACCAAATTTTTTTAATATTTTTTAAAAGTAGTTGTGCGTGAAAAAGAGAGAAAAACTAATGATAAAGGTATAAAAAATATTGTTTGATTGAAAATAAGCGAGAAAATATAGTGATTTTTAATATAGTTTTGTGAATGCAAATAAGAGATGAGATGTGAATGCCTTAAATGTCAGAATGGAGAGAAAGTAACTAGTTTATAAAGGACAAATTATAGCCCAAAGAAAGAAAATGGGACACGAACCATAAACTAGATAAGGAACAAATTACATCACCCAAGATTGTAATCGGACCACATTCTCCTACCCTGAAGTGATGTCCTAGAGCGGTTAGATAGCCACAACAATGGCGTCTCTTTGATGTCCACCAAGATTTTTGTAACAGAACTCGCCTGCCATTAAACACCTTCTCATTACGAGTAATCCACAAGCTCCATAAAGTTGCATAAAAGATGAACACATCACTTGCCTTGTATTCTTATTTGAGCTTCCTTCCATACCATAATGAATAATATTGAAATTGACATTCTCTTAAACATTTGGATTCGAAATTTTTACCGTGGAATCTACAAACCTCCCCAAAACCGTTAGGTCAAACGGGCATCTCACCAAAATAAGGTTTGAATCTTCAACATCATTACTGCACATAGGACATAAACATAAGTAGTTAGGGAGATCCATACCTCTATCCGAAAGGGCATTTTTGGTTGGAATTCTACTATATTTCGCTTTCCAAACAAAAAAGATTAATCATTGGGGGTGTGTGTGTGTGTGGGGGGGGGGGGGGGTCACACAAAAGAAGTGTTTGAGTACACATAACCTTTAGCTTGTTCTAATTCGTCCCAAACTATCTTTCCGACCCCATGTGTCTTCCTGATTAGAGATCGTTTGTTTTGCCAAAATGGGCATGAGTTGCTAGATATCATCCCATTTCGTGTTTGAGATTGGATCCCGTTTCCATTGCCAACGCCAAGAAGTGATATTACCTGTTTTTTTATAACAACCACCAACTTTATCTTTCCTCCTAGCAGCTAAGTGAAAAACAGAAGCTAACATGTCACAAGTTATGAACCCAAAAACAAGTTTTGTCTCCTAGTCCAATCTTAGCACACTAATTTGCTACTTAAATCCAACCCAAAGTTAGCAAAATCATAATGTAACCCAACAATAGATTTCCATGCACTTGCAAGCCCCTTCTTAACTGGGACCACCTTGTACAAACTAGCATTCCCATGGAGAGCATAGACTACCCACACCCATAACTATTGGTTTGAGTTTTGTAACGGCCACCACTTGCTTAATTAAAAAGGCTACATTGGGGGCTTGAAGAATTGCTTTTAGACTACACGATGTGGGGAATGAGAGGGGGTGTGACGTGGAAGGGCCATGACCCTTGGTGTAACACCCTAAACCATTTTTCAGAAAATATGCAGTGGAAAGTACGGACTAGAAAATTTCTTGCTTAATAGAACCTTTTCAAAGGTTTGGAAAACATATCTGAGAGATATTTTGGTGTTACATCTTTTATTGTTTCTTATTACATTCAACACGACTCATATTTATTAAGTAATGAGACCGTGACCACGTACAATCCGCTCCCTCGCTCGATCTTCATCATTTCCTTACTTCATTAGGTAGACAAGATAACCTGCAATCACCACATAATCGTTTCATTAGTTCAATAGGTGACTTCATGTAATCATTACTCACGATGCGGAAATACATCTAACAATACTCCGTGGTCCTATTCAAACGCCTTCTTGCATGTTCGGGTGTGATACCCTGATCCGAACATCCAAGTCCCATGCATTCATACTTACATACTTGCACCTTCATTACCATTCTCATAATAAAAGGTTAATAACCTTACAATACATATAAGCGTACAATTCCCGCACACAACCTACCTTGACCAGTCATACTATTCTCCCTTCATGTATTCTCTAGGGCAAACATGACGTTTCCAATCCTATACTCAATCTACTTATAATGACGAACCTTTACATACATAAAACTCTCACACAAACCCAGGTATAAGTACCCATACATACATCACATTCTCAATCTACAAAAGCAAAACAAATCTACTTACCGTATTTGTTACTATGTATACACACATGTCAATTTAATTACATACACACGCATCATTCCGTAATTGAGTCATATTTGCAAATCCGACATTCTATTACTTGCTACACCCATAACTAGCTTTCACGAAGTCCAACGATGCTATTCGATGCGTTAAACGCGAATACGGGTTGCGCATGTAACACCCCAACCGATGGCGGAAACATCGAGGTGTCACGTATGAATGGTTGTTCAATAGCTCATGGTACTAAATGAAAGTTGAATAATATTAAACAATTTACAATTTGTCTTACAAGTAATGATTACAAAAGTTGATTAATATAAACTAGGTCCAAAGCTCCTACGTGTTCCAAGACTTGTACAACTTCCAATAGCAAACAAAACCTGAAACATATTAAGTTGGAAAGATGGGGGGGGGGTCAACTATAAATAGTTGGTGAGAATACATAGGTTTTGCATATAGTTAAAAACAATATGTTGTATAGCAATCATTGTTGAAGTATAATAATGAGTAATGATAAAATATGAGTCCGACATGTAACAATGCGTCTTTTGTACAATCAAACCTTGTGTCGACTGAGACCTAACTCGCAAGTTAGTAAAAGTGTATCTGTTATCGATCATCCCTGAATTTATGCGGGGGGATGGGTTTGTCAGGCCTATAGCGCTATAATCTAAACAGGTGGCTTGATCAATGTTAATGATTGTACTATGTCTTTTTGTTACAGTCAAATGATAGAATGAGTAAATGATAGTGTAATTGAATCACAAGTTTCAACAATTTAAGAATGAGTAAATGATAGTGTATAAAATGTTTAAACATGTTTCACCCCAAAATGTAAAACAGAAAAAGGGGCTATGTAAACTCACCTTAGTGCTAGAATTGATCCCTTGATATAGAATATTTGTGGCTCTTGTGTCCAAATATCACCCTATTTATAAGGTAATAATTGAGTAATGGGAAAAGTTAATAGTCTAAGTTTTCTAGTCTACAAGTAGTTCTAGGGTTCCTAATTTGGGGATTTATAATTGATTAATCGTTAATTAGATAAATAGTTAGTAAAGAAAGGAAAATTTGGAAAATAATCAAATAAAAGATTATTTGTAGATTTGTTTTGATTATTTTCCAAATTTTCCTTTCTTTACTAACTATTTATCTAATTAACGATTAATCAATTATAAATCCCCAAATTAGGAACCCTAGAACTACTTGTAGACTAGAAAACTTAGACTATTAACTTTTCCCATTACTCAATTATTGCCTTATAAATAGGGTGATATTTGGACACAAGAGCCACAAATATTCTATATCAAGGGATCAATTCTAGCACTAAGGTGAGTTTACATAGCCCCTTTTTCTGTTTTACATTTTGGGGTGAAACATGTTTAAACATTTTATACACTATCATTTACTCATTCTTAAATTGTTGAAACTTGTGATTCAATTACACTATCATTTACTCATTCTATCATTTGACTGTAACAAAAAGACACAGTACAATCATTAACATTGATCAAGCTGCTTGTTTAGATTATAGCGCTATAGGTCTGACAAACCCATCCCCCCGCATAAATTCAGGGATGATCAATAACAGTTACACTTTTACTAACTTGCGAGTTAGGTCTCAGTCGACACAATGTTTGATTGTACAAAAGACGCATTGTTACATGTCAGACTCATATTCTATCATTACTCATTATTATACTTCAACAATGATTGTTATACAACATATTATTTTTAACTATATGCAAAACCTATGTATTCTCACCAACTATTTATAGTTGACCCCCCCCATCTTTCCAACTTAACATGTTTCAGGTTTTGTTTGCTATTGGAAGTTGTACAAGTCTTGAAACACGTAGGAGCTTTGGACCTAGTTTATATTAATCAACTTTTGTAATCATTACTTGTAAGACAAATTGTAAATTGTTTAATATTATTCAACTTTCATTTAGTACCATGAGCCATTGAACAATCATTCATACGTGACACCTCGATGTTTCCGCCATCGGTTGGGGTGTTATAGCGCATATAAGCGAAACATCAAAATACGATAAAAACAGACAAATAACTAGTGGGGGGGGGGGGGGGCGCAAGCTTGCGCCCCTGGAGGGGGAGGTTGCGCCCCTAGAGGGCGCAAATCAGCCAAAACCTTCCATCAGAGTCAGGTTGCGCCCTTTCAGGTCACCTTGCGCCCAGACCTGATGTGAGGTTGCGCCCACTCTGCACTTTTCATGCTTGAATGGCATATCTTAAAACCCAAACCTCACAAGGTTCTAAGATCATTCCCCATGATTTTCCTAGGCGTTAAACTACCCGGATTACGTGATATCATCACAAATGGCGTAACATTTCCTTGATGACCGTTTGTCTCCTCTATATGCAACCATACATGGGTAAATCAAATGTTAACCCATCACCAAGTTTCTTACCTTGGCATAACCATTATTTATTTGTTTCTTTCAAGATTCTCATACTACATTCACATATAGATTCGATATCGTAATGCAAGTTAAGTTCAGGAATCACTTACCTTAAGTCCTCGAAGTTCATGCTTGTTTACTTGCCTCATCTTGACCCATTATTTTCCCATGCTTGAGTCCATCATTCCTATCCTTTCATATCATCATGTTCACATCATTGTTAGCATACATGTTCATTCATAAACCAATCATATCCAACTCATATATCACATTGACTTGCATAGGTCACTTTCTAACATGCACAAAACATAGCTTCACACCCTTTTTGATTCATCATTCATGCAATTAAACTTAACATCGTATATGTCACATAACCAAGCTAACGTGTCTCACACGGAATCCTCAATCTCACAATCATGCTAGAAAACATACCACATTATTTCCACATCAGTTGACTTTCCAGAAAGTCAACTTTCAACAATACAAACTTTCTTCTAACAAACATATGTCCATATTGTTATGCTAGATCTTATGAAATTCACCATAAACATAATATTCCTATCTTATTAACATACAAGATCATTCATCATAACAATTAACCAACACATTGTATGCATCATAATATTTAAGCATAGTGTACACACTACTAATGCATACTTCTTACCAAATCCTACAATCAACTAAATCCCCACATGATTACTCTCTAAGACGCAATCCTCATGTTAAACTACTATCAATTGCACCAATTATCACATCACTTTCATACTTGTCGAGTCTTACATACAAGTTCACACATTATACTCATCTAGACATTTCATCAAATACTTGGTGTGCATACAACATTTAAGTCACAATGTACAAGTATTTCATGCCCACTTTCATAGTTCATAACATCAATCATCATATTATTTACCTACATCACATACACTTTATTCAATAGTTATCAAACATAGCAAATCATCACTTTCTTTTCAAAATATCCAATAATTTAACTAAGAATGATCTTGGATTACACCAAGACCAACACCCACTTCCAACCTTATGAGATTTTCTCCCATTTACATAATTTATACAAGATTAATGTAATATAAGTTCCAATCATCTCTTACAACTAATTTCTACATGGATTCACTTATCAATTTTGTATGAACTCTACTTATTTCATCATGTAATACCTTCTTAACCAAGAATCCATCATCTAGTGTTAAATAATTCATACCTTAGCTTGAAACCCTCCTAATCATCCAATCTTGGCTTTAATTTATACATGCACCACATGATATTATGAATTCATCTTGGGTTAGTGCTTGTATGTGTGTTAGGTTTATGAGAAGCTTCCCAAAGATAAAAACCCATCCAAAAATGTCGACCCCCATCATAAAAATGCATTTTTTTGTGAAGTTTTCCCCTATTGTCAACTTTAGTCCCTCTACTTTGGGTTTTTTTGTTAATTAGAACAAACACCTCCAATTTCACCCATATCTACCCTTATAATTACATCATGCGACATGCCAGCCCCATTTTAAAATAAACTTACAAGGATTTAGCCAAGTTAGGCATAATTACAGGTTTAGTCCTTGTAGTATGGTACTTCCCACGTTTAGCTCAAACCTTTACTTTCTTACAGCTTGATTAGCGTTGTTAGTCGCACTAACTATATTATGAGTTTATCTCCATATCTAGTTATGCTTATAACGGAAAGGGTATAAATTACACAAATAATCCTTGTAGTTTGGGTCTTTGACATTATGGACCCAAACTACGGTCTTCCATTTTCCTAATCTTGTGAAATCTCAAAATGGGATGTTACACTTGGGGGCTTGAAGATCTTCACCGGCGTGAGCAAAATGTGAGGGTGAGGTGGATGGTTGTGGGATTATGGATGGTTGTGGTTGGTTGTTTAATTTAAAAACAAAAACGCCCCCTCCTCCACGCCCCACGTGGGTTTTTGGGGCTTGAATGGAAATCCTCCTCTCCTGACGTGGCTACTACTTGTCACTTCATGCTCCTTTCACCCCCATGACCACATGTGGCCAACGCTGACATGAATGATGACATGGACGCTGACATGGCATGCTATGTCATCATCAACGTCAGCGTGAGCATGCCACGTTAGCCTCCACGTCAGCATCCACTAACTGAGTTAGTTCTTAGTTAACAATGATTCATTATCGGCCAATACATTGAAAGTCAGGATCGTTGTTGGGAATTTTTTAAGTACATATTATTGTTGGCTAATGAGTAAAAGTTTGGATTATTAAAATCCATTACCCCTTCATTAAATTGGTTGGTTATATACATTAACTCATCATATATATGATATATAAATTCAATTAAGATATTTGTCTGCATTAATTAATGGTGTTCCCAAAACACTCCAAGGGTGGAGGGCGTTGTCACTTAAGGTACCCAAACTACTTCTGATCTTAGGCCGTCACATCAAATTTGTTAAATACTACCCTAGTGGTTAACACTACCATAATACACCATATTTGGACGAAGCATTACCTTAAGGTACCCTGACACTTATTTTAAAAAAATTTAAAAATACATTAAGCATTTTAATTTGAATAACAAAAAACTAAAATTCATTAAAATAAATAAAAAAAACTAACATTAGCTAATAAAAAAAAACAAAAAAGTATGAAAATACAAATAAAAAAGTACCAAATTGTAAATAAAAAAACTAAAAATCGCAAGGAAAACCTTCTCATGATAGAGGAACCAGTTTATGAAGAACTCACTCTCGAGTTCTTTTCCACCTTGCATTACCAAAGGCCGCGCAAATATGACCAGCCGGATTTCCAAAGGAATGGTAAGCGCTGTGGATTACAGTTCCGTCTATGCGGCGAATGGCGCGACATTTCGGTCGTAGAGCTAGGTGTCCACCTGGGCATCTATACTGACGAGGAGGTCGAAGACGAGAGCTTCAATGAACTTATGTTCAGATTCCCGGACGACAACGTTCTTAGAAACGCTTTTTGGGCGGAGTTGACGGGGGAACAAAATTATGTCCCCCAAAATGCCAAAGCAACCCAACTCATTGACCCACTGCTGCGGGTTTTTCAAAAGGTCCTATGCGGGACCGCAGCTGCTAAAAAAGACGATTCAACCAGCTGCCCCACACCTGATCTATTATTTCTCTATGCTCTGGTAAGTAATGTACCAGTTAACCTTGCTGCACTTGTTGCCTCTTTTCTCAGTACAACATCAGGTACAAGGCCAGGGAGCATGATATACGGTGGGGAGTACGTCACTGCAATAGCAAAGGGGATGGGGATTTTAAAGGGCGTACGAAGAGGACTGACCAAGATTCCCGGCGCATCGAGGGTAAACATGGATGTCCTCCGACACATGAGGATAATCCACGAGTCCCCCGGCGGGACAATCAGGCTAAAGGGTAAACACAATTCGATCTGGGACCCGTTGCCAACAGTCCACATGCCACCACCCGACCAGCAGCAGCCACAACAGCCACATCAGCAGCAGCCGCAGCAGCCACACCAGCAGGAGCCTCTACTGCCTCACCAGCAGCAGTATTACTACCAGCACCCTCAAGACTTCTATGATGAGTTTGGCGCGTTCAGAACAGAAACGCACGACACCTTATACCAGCATGGCGAGTCCCTACAGCATCAGGGCGCGACCCTCGACTACCTCGTCTCTAAATTTCACGCTTGTTTCCCAAACCATTTTGGGAATCCCCCACAAAGGGGACATCCGGGGGACAAGCAGAGACGAGGTGGTGATGCAGCGGGATCATCGGGGACTCACCATGATGATGAGGATTGAGGAGCGGCTGGTAGGTTGGTACTATTTTGTTTATCTTATTCCTGTTGGTACTGTATTCGGGTGCGAGCACCATGACATTTGTTTTATTTCTTTCTTTACCCGTACTATTTACTTTTCTGCATTTTAATTTTCAGTAATGTTTTGGTTTGTTTGAATAAGTGTGATGATGTACGGATGTGTTTGATGTCTTTTGGTTTTGTCAAGAATGGTGATAGTGCAGGAAACGGCGAGCACCAGTATGGATGCTCAATACGATCACCGTACTTATCGGGTTATCGACAACAGGGGAGTTTTATTCTCCTTTTTCGCACAAATAGTTAGCTATTTCATAAACGCTTTCTATTGTCACATTGGGGACAATGTGAAGTTCAAGTGTGGGGAGGGATTATAATCGTGTTTGTCCTCTTGTATATATACATATATATATATATATACGTATATGTATATATTACTGATAAACATCAAGCCAAACTAATTTTTGACAAAGATAACTCGAGGCGCGACAAACAGATGAAATGCGAGCGTGTAGATCCGTACACTTGCACCCATTTCCTTCCGGTTACGTGAGCATTTGAGCCTAATAGTATAGATTTCGTTTCTTTGACATGCTTATCGAGTGAGCCGGATGTTTTGTGCCATTTAGAACTTATCATTAGCATACTTATTTAGATCAGATACGTGTGAGATTGTACGAAAATGATTGAGGCATTTAGGTTACCCTTTTGATTTAGCCTTTTCTTTTCGTTCTATCTGTTTCCCCTTACCCAATATCCACTAGTTAACCATGTTGAACCTAATCCCGTGTTTTTCTTATTCACCACACCATTTCACCACTAAAACCAAACAACCTTTTTCTTTTAAAACCCTTGTGTTAGAACTCGGTTTAGGTTATTGTTTAACTAATTTATGTATTGTAAATAGTTTGTTCTCGGGTATATCTGTTTAGAACCCGTATGTTGATATTATTTCAGTTTCAGTTTATTATATAAATCATAGATATATATATGTTAAAAAAATATCCAGAGAAATAGAACACCCTAAAATAGGGTGAATTAGCAGTATTCGAGCAGTTTTTAGAGCTCTAAAGTTAAGAATTATAAGATAGCTCGATTTAAAATAAAAATCGCCTATATTCGCGTTTGTTTTGTACAGTTGTATTAGTTGATATTATTTAGACATAACCGCCGAGTTTTAGCCGATTCGTCACTGTAAATATCCATTCCATACCCTTACCTTTGCCTAACATTACAACCCGTAAAAGACCTCTTGATTTGTGCTTTTTCACACGTTAGTTGGTGAAGACTAGATCTTTTGACAAGCTTATGATATTGCACGATTCATTGTCTTGGCGATGGAGCGATTTACACATACACATTACACGTATGTATCATAAATAAAACCGAGTGTGTGTGAACATTGTGAGTCGTGTACGGGTTTGCGTGCTTGTAGATCGGAAGTGAGTCGTTGCTTTTTAGTTATCTTATCACCTGTTTATATATCATTGATTGGCTTGACTATTATCGTCTGTACAGGTTATATTTTGTCTTTGTTGCCACTTGGCGAGTTTTTCGTTTATTTTATGATTGAGTGTTTGCTTGAGGACAAGCAAAGTTCAAGTGTGGGGAGGTTTGATATACGTTAAATTACACATATAAAAGTCCCCGTTTAACTCCCATTTTCATATGTTTTTGACCTTATACATAGGAATTGGTACTTATTTGGGTATCTTTACGATTTCAGGTCTTAAACGATGTCCCGGAAGCACAAAGGAAGGAAAAATGAAGTTTCGGCGCGCGAATAGGCCATCAGGACCTTCGAGCGGCCGCTCCAAGGCTCCGAGCGGCCGCGCGCCCCTCCCAGATATTTCTGGGGACCTTCCAGAAGGCCTACGTCAGCAACGTGCAACTGGTCCACTTGTCTCAATAAAGCGAGCGGCCGCGCGCAGCCTCTGATCTTCTATAAATGCCCCATTTCAGCTCACTGATCAATATTGGATTTTGGGGGAAGCTTTTCTGGCGATTTTTGGAGCTCTTGAAGTGCTGCACAGGCGTGGAACGGGCTCGGGAATCCATCCAATCCATCCTTCAATCATCCAATCCATCTCTTAGCATTTTATATGGTTTGATCCTTTAAACATTTGAGTTTCAAATCTGATTTTGGATTGCTATTTTGATGTTGTATTAGTTATTCGTACGCCTACGGGCAAGAACAATAGTATTTAGTATGTTAAACAATCGTTCGTGTAGTTAATCATGTTTTGTATAAATTTGGCGTTTTTCACGTTTAGATCTTGATGATCATAGCGCAACCTTGTTTCGTTGTTGATGGATTTGTAGCTGTATTTGAATGACTCTAGCGATTGTCGAATGTGTTAGGCGGATACATGTTGAAAAACCGTCCGTTTAATCGTCCGGTAGTAGACTAGTTAACTTGTTAAATAGTTTATGCCATGAAACTGTAACCGGGTATTGGTTTGGTTAAAGTCAGTCGAATAACGGTTAAAAATGCTTACCGGCACGTAAAAGGGTTTAAAAAGCCTAATGGTGCCGTTACTAGTCTTTGACACGGTTAATGATCTTTGTAGCTATTTTGGCAAAAATAGCGATCTTAGTAGATCTGGGTTCAAAGTTGGTAAAATGGAATAGGTTGTGAATGCTCTACTTTATGCTAGTTTAGGTGGCTGTGTTGTGTATTCAGTATCGCTTCCCTGAACTAGTGAGGTTAGAAAACTCTTAACGGATGACTAACTTATCTTTAAAAGATCTGCGTGAGATCATATCAGCTGCTCGCTAATAAACGACTTGAAGCGGTTAACGTGTGTATTCGTGTTAGCTTTCTGTATAGTTGTCATGTTAGGATGCCCGAAAGGGACACTAACTGTCGAAAAATGGGAATGTTGATGACACACCTTTATTTCATATAATTTATAGATGACATGCTAGGTTTGATATATTATAGTTTATATAGTTATATTTTATTTGGAGTCTTAAATATGTTAAATATACGTTTTAGAATTAATCTAGTTAGAAACAAACTCAACTATCTTTTCTTACTGGTGAATCGGGGATAGAGTTTTAGTACCATTGCTCCGTGCGCGTCCATGGATCGATACTTGGTTCTTATCTGTACTTACTACATATATGACAGGGTACACTTGCCCTATTGTGTGTGTTTTAATATTAAGGTCTAAACCATTTTTATAAATATTAAAGCAAAACGTGTGTTAAAATCCATTGTAAAATATGTATAGTTACGCACACGTCAAGTTTTTGGCGCCGTTGCCGGGAGACACGACGAGCATTAGGAACGAACCGAGTCAACTTTTTACCAGTGTACATGCTTGTGAATACTTGTTTATACTTCTTTGATTCGTTATTTCATTCATTTATTTGCATATATGATTATTTGAATTTTTATTAAATTTATCTGTCTGTAGATATTTTGGATTAATTTTAGATTGGTTTATAGGTTGCATATAGATTCGTTCATTTATCTGCTTATAGGATTGTTTGATTTGATTTTTCGTTCATTAGGATGTTGATAGATTTAATTTATTGAATATTGGATTAATTGGTTTGTCTATGAATTTGATTTGTTCGTTATTTGGTTAATTAGATTTATTTGTTCGTATTCGGACTAATTATTAATTTCATTCTTTGTATAGTTTTAGGCTTAGTCTGCTTATTTCTGTTCATTTTATTGATTCTATTTGTTTATATTTGATTTTCTTGAATATATTTGCTTTCCGTTATTTTCGCATGAATTCATTGATTCTTTATTTCATTTATTTATTTTTCTATCTTTTATCGCCTTTTTGGGTTTGTCATATATTCGCCTGTTGCAACTGTATCATTCTTACATGCAGGTTGATGTCCACAAACCCTAGGTCTTCTGGTGATCTTTCTGACGAGGAGCAAAGGCGCCTGAGGAGAAGCGAGCGGATTAGACTTCATAAATTGCGTCTTGTTTCTGATATTCTTATTGCTGCTCCTATTGTTGCGTCTTGTTTTTGATATATTATAGTTTATATAGTTATATTTTATTTGGAGTCTTACATATGTTAAATATACGTTTTAGAATTAATCTAGTTAGAAACAAACTCAACTATCTTTTCTTACTGGTGAATCGGGGATAGAGTTTTAGTACCATTGCTCCGCGCGCGTCCATGGATCGATACTTGGTTCTTATCTGTACTTACTAAATATATGACAGGGTACACTTGCCCTATTGTGTGTGTTTTAATATTAAGGTCTAAACCATTTTTATAAATATTAAAGCAAAACGTGTGTTAAAAATCCATTGTAAAATATGTATAGTTACGCACACGTCAATAACCATTATTTATTTGTTTCTTTCAAGATTCTCATACTACATTAACATATAGATTCGATATCGTAATGCAAGTTAAGTTCGGGAATCACTTACCTCAAGTCCTCGAAGTTCATGCTTGTTTACTTGCCTCATCTTAACCCATTAGCTTCCCATGCTTGAGTCCGTCATTCCTATCCTTTCATATCATCATGTTCACATCATTGTTAGCATACACGTTCATTCATAAACCAAATCATATCCAACTCATATATCACATTGACTTGCATAGGTCAATTTCTAACATGCATACAACATAGCTTCCCACTCTTTTTGATTCATCATTCAAGCAATTAAGCTCAACATCGTATATGTCACATAACCAAGCTAACATGTCTCACAAGAAATCCTCAATCTCACAATCATGCTAGAAAACATACCATATTATTTTCATGTCAGTTGACTTTCCAAAAAGTCAACTTTCAACCATACAAACTTTCCTTTTTACAAACATATGTCTATATTAGCATACTAGGTTTTATGAAATTCACCCTAAGCGTCATGTTCCTATCTCATTAACATACGAGATCACTCGTCATACCAATTAACAAACAATGGCTTGCATCATAGTATTTAAGCATAGTGTACACACTACTAATGCATACTCCTTACCACATCATATAATCAACTAAATCCCCACATGATTACTCTCTAAGACGCAATCCTCATGTTAACCTACTATCAATTGCATCAATTATCATACTACTTTCATACTTGTCCAATCTTGCCTACAATTTCACAAGTTAGACTAATCTAGACATTTCATCAAACACTTGGTGTGCATACAACATTTAAAACACAATGTACAAGCATTTCATCCATACTTTCATAACTCATAACATAAATCATCATATTTCTTCCCTAGATTATATACCATTCATTCAATAGTTATCAACATAGCAAATCATCACTTTCTTTTCAGCGCATTCAATAATTAACTAAGAATGGTCTTGGATTACACCAAGACCAATACCCACTTCCAAACTACATGAGACTTCCTTAACTTTCTAAATTCTCACATAATTATCATTCATTCAAGTTTGTTAACAATTTCCACATATAATCCTTACTTAGGTTATTACAATAATTAACAAAAACCCAATATTTCATCATCAATGAAATTCTATCACTTACCTCATGTTTGATCCTACTAGTGGACTATGGATCTTTAAACATGCAACTATCTAGCCTTCAGTTTGACCTTGATTTAGGCTGATATTGTAGAAATTGTTCTTGGTGTGGTTTATTCTCCTCCAACATCGATCATGTCATATGATCTTCCACCAAAACCCACTAAGTGGTGTTTTAATCAAGAATGTTACAAGTTCAGCCCCTATGGTTCAGTATCCATTCACTTTTGTATCAAACTTCCCCTTATTTTAACTCAATGTACATTCTAACTAAGTTAGGTAACTTAGTTATATTGTTTGATGGCATGAGAAAATAAACATACTAATTAATAGAGAAAATACGGGTTTTGGGGTGTTACACAATTATAATTGGTGGCTATTTCACACATCCGATCAAGGTTGACTTCCAACATCGGACTGATCACTTTGTAGTGCGGTTTCATAAACGTCTTAACATCTCGGTCATATTTTTTTGCCTCAAAGCCTCACATTTTTCCTTAAAAGCCGCACATTGATCCGCCAACAAGGCTACAACTTCTTCACTTTGTTTTATTTTAGTCTCCATCAACTTGTTAATCTTGTCTTCTTTCATTGATATATATGCACCGAGTTCGTTAATCAAACTCTTCATGCTAGACGTCTCGGTCCCTTTCTTTTTGTCTTTTTTTTTATTCATGGTGGTGCGTTGTCTTCGTTGAGGTCCGACATAGGACTAGTCCCGACATCATCGGGTGTAGATGATTGGTAATTGCCCACTTTTGCTGACTTTCTTCTTTTTTTGGAATGGTTATCGGAAGTCTCACCCATCAGTAGTTTTTTTCCACTAGTCATGCGTGCGTAAAATCTCCCATGTAGGTATGTGAGTAAAACCGCTTAGATGTTCACTTTTGTAATTAGTCATCGCCTATTTATTTGTTTCTTTCCAGAAACTTTTTCCGCTTTGTTGATTTCTGACTTCTTTGTTTTTCAAGCAATAGCATCATGCTTTAGCCAAAGTTACTTCTTGAGGGGTCATCCATAATTTATACTCTTCTTACGACCAGAGAATTTTGTTGATTTTGGTTGATAACTCCACAACACCTTCTTCTTTGGCTTCATCGACTTGCATATCATTAATTTCATCATTCAACTTATAGTGATGCCCTTGTGTTTTCGGGAACAAAATCATCTTCATCAAGACCTTCATGGATTGGAAGCTGTCGTTCCAGCTCGACCCATGGGGCTCGTGTGGAGGGTCCCGCATTACGTACCGTTCAATGTCATATGTTCTGTGTTCTCAACCATGTGCAACGAAAGGAGCACTGAGTTGTGGAGTATTCAGGTAAAGTTGTTGTGAAAACTGCGGTTGTGAAAAAAATTGTGGTTGTGAGGGATAACCAAACTACAGGTAACATGTATGAAAACATTTGCGGTTGGTCTTGCAAAAATTACGGTTGATAATCGATTTGCGCGGATGAATTAACACCATGACCTTTTGGACCGCCACCACGCGCAGATAAACCGGCACCATGCACGGATGAACCGACACCTCTTGATTTGCGGGGTTTCTTGTTTGCGGCAACTTTTGATCTTCAAGAATCTATTGCAATTTATTTTTAATTGAAAATGGTGTTGTTTGGGGGGGGGGGGGGTGGAGTGAAAACGGAGTTGTGTTTTTTTTTTTTTTTTGGTAGAGAATGTGGGTATTTAAAAGACTCAAATAGAGGTTAAATTTTTTAAACACTTTCCAGCGGTAAAAAAAATATGACGGTTACCCATCATAACCGTTCGGTTTTCCTCTACCCGACCAAGCCAGCCAAAGCACCCTACCCGAAGGCCAAGGGGCGGTGTAGCCGATCGGCTACCCCTACCCGACTACCACACCCTCACCCCTAAGAAATACTAGTAAAAATGCCCGCGTGTTGCCGCAGGTGTTTATGTTTTTACCCTGCTCGTTGCGCTACAAGTTTTGCTTATGTTATTTATAAAATTTATGTGCTAATTCAACAATATATCAATTTTCAAAGGACAATTTATTATCTGACCACCAAATGCAAATTGGTATATATTTCCCTTCTCGGTTCGTGAGAATGGTAAACTGTAATTTTCAAGCTCAATAAATGATGTTGGTGCTTCTATACTCATATACGATAGCATCTTGCATCTTGATCACCTAAATAAATGAAAAACCTTTGTCATGATACCAAAACAAAAATAAAATAAAGAATAAACAAATCTTTTGCAACAATATTATCTATATGATAAAGCATATAGAGAGAACATGCAAAATATAGGTATTGACTGAGTGAAATGTTATGTGAACACTAATACATGTGAACTGTGGTTCATTACCTTGACACTGTCCATACAAACCAATCAGTTGTAGAATAAGTACCTAGCAAGTAGCTTCCCTTAACGGCGTCATACATGTGTAAACTTCGGTCATCCTCAGTCATGTTTCCTAATGCTGCATTTATACCACCCTAAGGCGGCAGGCATTTACAAAATGCAACTGAATAGGTCTTAATATCAGATTCAGAGCAGAATAATATGGTTGTCGTTTCATGAGAATTGCAGCTAATTCAATGTAAATAAAATGACAAATTACATAATACTTTAAATTCACTGTTATCTTATGACAACATCAATTTGCAACCAACCATTGCTTTTCACTCAAGAGGCAAGTGCAGAAGAATATATCAAAATATAACTTGTAAATGTGTTATAATAAATAGTACGGGTAATCCTTATAGCATTCAAACACGTCACATATAAATACATAAAAAAGTAATCTTAATATTCGAAATTTTAGGCCTATTTCGAGTGAATGTTGTATACATACCTAAAACGAATACACATTATTAACACACTTAAAACCTTGCACCTAAATTAAATAATAACCACATGACGTTACCCGAATCAGCAAGGAAACGCTACACTGTTCGTTGCATGGAGACCAAAATCTGTTGGGGTTGAGCCTAAAACGTTTTGAGAAACTGATCAAATTAATTTTTCTACAAACAACAACTAACAAAGTCAAAAAGAAGAAATCATTAGTCCAGGACTTAATATAACCTAGGCCGCCATTCAATACAAAACCAATATGGCAATATTAAGTAAAATGGCAACAAACTCATCATGTACATATCGCTTTATGTGTGATATATAAAGTGGTAATGTTGATCGTAACCACATAACCACTTCTTGCATTATGTATGAAGTTGAACATTGTATTTTGAGATATGGATCAGGAAAATGTTTTGGTCAAAGATATTTACACATGTAATTTAAGCATAGGAATCAACAACTCACCATTTGATCTCGGATCATTTGTAACAGCAACCCACTTCAAGCCAACATCATATACCCATTTGCATGCATCGTTGACGTTCAAGCCACTTATAGGTTCCATTTATTTGGCTGCAAACCTATTTATTTAAATACATGAATTCAAAGTTGAAATTTAAGGTCAAAATGAGTTGAATAATTTTAAATCACCTCTAAGCGTGACGGGTGAATCAAGTCAAACCAGATCACACCAATCCAACCCGAAAACTGAATTTGACGATGACTAAACCCCAGGACCGGAAAGGGTGGTAATTATGGCATTTCACAATTATTAGAAAAGAAAAATGAGTTCATATAATCTTCTAGAATATTGTTACATAAAAAGCAAGCTTAGATAATTGTGAGTTGCAGCAAACCCCTACGCCACTGTCACCATCACCGCTCCATCTCCTGTCCAACGGCCACCTATAATATGTGGAAATCGAAAGAAAGAGATGAATTTTGGAGTAGAAGCATCAGGTGCAAAGTAAACCAGTTATAGTTTCATTACTATTAACAGGGTGATTGGCTGGTTGTAACGCATGAGTTGAATGCGAGACGCTTCCATTACGCAAAGGGTTGATATGTTATTAACAGGGGTAAATGCATAGGTTAATGAATTGAATGCGTAGTAATAGTAATAATAATAATAATAATAGAGATGACTTGCATTAGTCATTTGTACAATTGTAAATGTTGTACATAGGGGCATAAAGGGAAGGATTTGGCAAAAATATAGTTGTTTACCTTATGACCTTTGTATGCCATCTTAAAATGATGATGAAATTACCTTTTTACCCATCTCTCCTCCTTAATAAGGTAGTAGAGAAGTAGAGATAGAGATTTTAGTTAAACTAAAATTTTCATTCAATCTTGTTTACTATTATTGTTCCAACTTCCTAGTTTTTGCTACTCTTTAGATAGTACTATAAATATCACAAAACTTCTAGTGTCATGTTTACAGGAGTGACTATTTATTTGTAGGCTTGATCTCATCCATGATCAATTAGTTGACCACGTGATTATTTTTTAACTAGTTGAGTAATCATGTTTAAGTTTGTCTTAACTTATAATTGTATATTCATGTCACTGTCATGTTGTGCATGAATTAGCGGCTTTGGCTTTAATCAAACAAGAATGCTTAATAAAAATCAACGATACTTTGCTTCTTTGTAGCATAATATCATAGCAAAACACCTAAGATAAAATACCCAACAAAGTGTGAAAATTCTAACTAGTAATTGTAATAAATTACGCAGCCATCATACTCACCTATTCAACTGATCAACATATACTTTTAATATTTTAGCATACTTGTTATAGTCTAACCTTAATCCACCATATCCTCTTAACTGCCTGAGTACTCCACATGTATACAACTCAACAAGAATACGTCCAACAATTATATAAACATTTGTTTAATGGTTTTTGTTATTATTCAAATCAGCAGGCTTGAATACCCCAAATTCAAATAAAACTGAATTCAGGGTTCCGTTTATTCGAATCGGGTCCTATTCAAACCAAATTTTTTATTCTGAATCGAGTTCAATTAGATATCGCGAACCGAACCAATTCAAATAACCTAAATTCACATTATATATAATTGTTATAGATTATAAATACTAATTCATAAATTATCCCCAACTCATATCAAGTGTTGTAACTTCTCTTGCTTGAACTTTATTTAATAAAAGGTTGTTTGTTTTACCTCTTAATGAGACAAATGTCTGAATTAGTCAGTCATAGTTTATTCAGACTGTTTGTTTCACGAGCGAACGTCTGAATCGGTCAGACATTTGTCTCTGAATAAGTAAGCATTATACTGGGTCTGAATGGTTTTAGACCTCTTATTAGTTCAGCAATTAATAGTTCAGACGTCTTACTTGTTCAGTACTTACTCAATTAGAAGTTGACAAACAGCATCCAAGTATTGCATCAAGTTAGTAATTTTTTTCCGTTTTATGTATGTTATTACCTATTGATTTATATTTAATTAAAAAAATCTATTCTTAGTTAAAATATAAATTACATTTCAATTGAATTAAATACTTTTTAAAGAACATTCCAATCATCACGTTGGATTTAATCACCACGTGCGTTTTTCAATTTCGTCGGCAACATAAGTACCGACAAGAACCACCACACTTATCTTAGATTGTGATTCCATATACACCATTACTTAATAGTGTTGAGATTGCATACATACCAACATCACATCACTTCATTTTCATTGTTACCACACACCATATCACCATCGCCATCACCCTTAGCACAACGCTATAAGTCGCTACCTGAAATTGACTTAAACACCGCCTCACCATCCATGGCTACTTGAAATTAAACCCATTATTGGCAAGAACCCTCTAAGATGAGCCTACACAAAACCCTAAAACAATACCTACAACAAATCCTAAAAGTAAATTTGGTCGTTTGATAACAATAGCAAAACATGCATGGTTAAAATACATGTATTATACTTTCTGTTGGGAATCATGGTATAAAATACGTAGCGAAAGCGGTTTATATTTAACAAAAACGGATAATATATACAATATATATTGGCCGATTTATATACATAAATATATACTTCATTTTATTAATCCAATTAATAAAATATTCCCAATCAGGATCTCAGTTAAACGCGTATAAACAAATAAATAAGAAACAACCATAGACGGTTTAGTAATCAACCTTTGACGACTACACCGGAATTGTAACACGCGGGTTACAACGAATCCTCGCTAGTAGGAAGTTCACAACCGAGCACGAACCAACCGGGAAGCAACACTTTGCAAGAAGGGATGGCGGCTTGTGGTGGTTGTTGGCCAAAAAGAGGCGGCGGCCCTTTCTTCTTGGGTGGCGGCCGCATATTTTAGAGAAGAGGCAAAGGGTAAGTTGTTTTGATGAAAAGTGTGATTAGGGTTTATCCTTAACCCTCCTTTTATAAAACAATAACTTACATTAAGCCCCCTTGTTAAATATCTTAATACTCCTTAATATTAATCTTATTAATATTAAGTCCCTCAATTAAGTCTAAAACAATTATTATTTCATAAATAATAATCCATCTACTCATGAACTTATCTGATTCGTGTACCAACGTGTAACTCTTCGGATCGTACCGGGTCGGGTTACATTGACCTCGACTTTTAATTACATCGGACATACTATATATCCAACAATCTCCCACTTGGACGATTTTAATTAAATGAGTCAACGTGCGCAAATTTGGACGCCTAGCTGCATCGCATTGCACCCAACACGGTATGACACTTTACAGTCGTCAACTAGTTCTTTGAGTTCAAGTAACACTTTACTTAACCAAATACTATAGCCCTGATAATTCTATCAATAAGTCCGTTCTGTATAGACATCCGTTGATCATAAGACATGGATAATTCATTCTTATATAGTGATCAACTATTCTCTATTCTCGTCTCTAATTCAAAATGGTCTAACGAACTACCTTAGTCCGAGCGTGGCCACGCGTTTATACCAGTTTGAGTTTTACGAGAGCGCCGGAATGTCTAGACTTCTAATCCTATAGAAGTACAGAATTCCATCAGCGTCATACAACTCCCACTTAATCTCGGATTTCTCCCAACGCTACCCTTATTGCTACCCATATTTCAGGATAGTGTAAGATAACATCAAAGATAGTCCTTGATCAATGTAGTTTAATATGTGCCTTAGGAAAAATGACAGATTGAACATATCAATATCAAAACATCTCATGACACAGATCCATGGAGATCGTTTTGAAGCGAGTTACATCCAATATTATTCCCTAATAATATCTGTGAATTATGATCCTCAAACCCTTGAGCTATTCATCTCATGTATACAACCATCCCAATTCACAATAGTCTTACATTCAAATTCATTCCCATGTAATTTGATTGACTACGGACATTTAGAATACTCTTATTCAAGAATTTAAACATACAAATAATGAACACAGTTAATAAATATTTAAATTTGCATTTAACCCATTAAATCAAATAAACATTCAACATAACTGTCATAGTTCAAAATAAAACACCAATACTAATTACAGATCATGCCCATTGTCTAACAACTCTAAGCCCTATATTTCCAGCATGCTCCTCATGTTTAGCTTGAGGTAAAGGCTTAGTAAAGGGGTCAGTCAGACTTAGATCTGTATGAACTTTGTTTATTACGATGTCTCCACGTGCTATTATCACTCTAATATAGTGGAATTTCCTGAGTATATGCCTTGTGGTTTGATGTGACCTTGGTTCCTTTGCAAGAGCAATGACACCAGTGTTGTCACACAGTATCTCGATTGGTTTCTTTATGCTAGGCATATATCGAGATCACCAATGAACTTCTTCATATAGGCAGCCTCTTTTGCAACATCCGATGCAGCATTGTATTCTGATTCACAGGTGGATTGAGCAACCACACTTTGCTTAGAGCTCTTCCAAGTAATAGCCCCACCATTTAGAATGAAAACATATCCCGTTTGTGATCTTGAGTCATCACAATCAGCCTGGAAGCTTGCATCAGTATAACACTAAACTGACAGCTCCTCATCCAGTCCTCCATATATTAAGAACATGTCCTTAGTCCTTCTCAAGTACTTAAGAATGTTCTTCACTTTAGCCAAGTGACTCTCTCCTGGATTCTGTTGATATCTACTCGTCATGCTAAGAGCATACGAGACATTAGGTCTAGTACATAACATGGCATACATGATGGAACCAATCGCAGAAGCATATGGAACACCTTTCATTTTCCTCTTTTCCTCTTCAGTGTTTGCACACTGCTTGTTATTAAGAATGGTTCCATGTGCCATGGGCAAGAGCCCCCTTTTTGAGTCTTGCATTGAGAAGCATCATAAGACCTTATCAATATATGTACTTTGACTCAAACCCAATAACCGCTTTGATATATCTCTATAAATCTTTATTCCCGGAATATAAGCGGCTTCACCAAGATCTTTCATTGCGAAACATTTACCCAACCAAGTCTTAACATCTTTAAGCATAGGGATATTGTTTCCAATGATTAGTATGTCATCTACGCACAGTATAAGAAAAGTGATATAGCTCCCACTAGATTTCTTGTAAACACACGGTTCATCTTCGTTCTTGATAAAACCAAACTCTTTGATTTTCTGATCAAAACGGAGATTCCAGCTGCGAGATGCTTGCTTTAATCCATAGATGGATTTATTCAGCTTGCATACCTTATTAGGATTCTTTGGATCGACAAAACCTTCAGGTTGAACCATATAGACATCTTCCAGTAAGTGTCCATTAAGGAACACGGTTTTGGCAAGTAGAATTCTAATAGACTTAAGCATGGCTACTGGCGAGAAAGTTTCCTCATAATCAATTCCTTGATCTGAGTAAAACCTTTCGCTACAAGCCTTGCTTTGTAGGTTTGCACATTCCCATCCATGTCAGTCTTCTTCTTGAAGATCCATTTGTTTCCCACAGTCCAACATTCGGCAGGAAGATCAACCAAATCCCAGACTTGGTTATCATACTTGGATTGCATCTCCGCATTCATGGCTTCTTGCCATTTCTTGGATTTTGAATCCAAGATTGCAGCTTTGTAAGTAGTAGGTAGGCTCAGCTTCATCAATCATGAAGATATCGTCATACCTTACAGATGTACGATGATCCCTAATACTTTTCCGAACTCTTGGTGTTTCTGTTGTTTCTTGAGTCCTCTCAGGCTCAACTTCAACAACTGGATCAGTTACTTCTGTTTCTGTCTGAACAACTGGTTCAGTCACTTGTGATTCTCGAATTTCTTCAAGATCCACATGATTATCTCCAATCCCTCGGGCCAGAGGCTCTTCCTCTAAGAAAGTGCCTCTGCGTTTAGTGAAAATCCTATTTTCAGTGGGGTGGTAGAATAGGTAACCGATCTTCTTACCGTATCCAACGAAAACCACTTTTTCGCCTCTGGGATCTAGTTTATCCGAAGATTCTAGAGTGACATAAGCATTACATCCTCAGACTTTAAGGTAGGATACATGAGGTTTCTTTCCATGCCATATCTCATAAGGCGTTTTATCAACCTTTTTCGTTGGAGCTATATTCACAAGTCTTGCGGCAGTTTCCAAAGCTTAACTCCAAAAGGATTTTGGATGGTTTGTTCGACACATCATTGATCGAGTCATATCTAATAGAGTTCGATTTCTCCGCTCAGACACACCATATGTTGCGGTGTTCCAGGTGGAGTGAGTTGTGAAACTATTCCACAATCCTTTAGATGATCGATGAATTCCTGACTAAGATATTCACCGCCTCGATCTGATCGACGCATTTTAATATTTCTATTTAGCTGATTTTCTACTTCGTTTTGGTACTCCTTGAACTTTTCAAGAGTTTCATGTTTGTGCTTCATAAGATAAACATAACCATATCTACTAAAATCATCAGTAAATGTAACAAAGTATCTTTCTCGATGTCTTGTCATTGTTCTGAATGGACCACATACATCTGTATATACAAGTCCTAACAGATCATTAGCTCTTTCTCCAACATTTGAAAAAGGTGCTTTTGTTAACTTTCCACTTAAGCATGATTCGCATTTTCCAAACGACTCCGAACCCTTGGAATCCAGGATTCCTGCGGTTTTGAGTTGTTTAACACGATTCTCACTTATGTGACCAAGTCTACAATGCCACATATACGTATCATTAAAGTCCAACTTATTACGTTTATGGGAGATATTGCATAATATGTTATTATTTTGGATTTCTATCTCATAGATCCCATTGTTGGGTTTTGCATCAAAGTAAAATACATCGTTAAAATAAGCAGAAATAAATTCACCATTAAAACGATAATCCAAACCTTGTCTACGCAAAGAATGAAATGAAACAATATTTCTAGTCACACTAGGAATGTAATAAACATTGTTCAAAACAAGTTCTAAGCCAGAAGGAAGTAAAAGAACATATTCTCCTATTGCCTTCACTGCAACTCTTTGTCCATTGCCAACATGGACCTCCAAGTCACCTTGTTTCAGCTTTCTAATCTTTCTTAGTCCCTGCAAAACATTACAAATGTGGAAACCACATCTTGTGTCAAACACCCATGTTTTGCTAGAAAGAACAAAGATTTCAATTACATATATACCTGAGGACTCTCCTCCAGAAGCATTGGCTTGCTTCAGTTCAGCTAAATACTTAGCACAGTTCCTTTTCCAGTGCCCAGTTTCATCACAATGAAAACATTTGGCATCTTTCAAAGGTTTCTTGTTGGCAACAGTTTTGCCCTTTCCCTTCCCTTTGCCTTGATAGCCCTTCTTTTTGGTTTTATGTTTCTTAATCTAACCCTCCCTGATCATTAGCACTGGTGCAGTTTTGCCTGGTATGTTTACCTCGGCAGTTTTGAGCATCTGATGCAGTTCTGCAAGTGTCTTCTCCATCCCATTCATATTATAGTTCATAATAAACTGGCCATATGACTTAGGCAATGAGTTTAGGATGATACAGCTAACTCATCGCTCAAGGGGGATTCTAGACGAGCCAAGTAATCAACATATGCCTTCATTTTTAACACATGAGTGCTAACTGGTGTACCCTCTTGCATACGGGTGGTTATAAGTGGTCGCATCACATCAAACCTCTCATGGCGAGCATTTTGTTGGAACATTTCCACCAGATGCTGATTCATGTCGTATGCATCTATGTCCTCCATTGTCCTTTGAAGTTCAGGGATCATGGATGCCAGCATCAGACATGAGACTTTCAAAGAGTCATCAAAATGCTTAGCCCAGGTTTTATAAATCTCACTTTTCGTATTTACGGGTTCATCAGGGACTGGTGTTTCAAGAACATATAATTTGTTCTCCGCTTTGAGAACAATTTTCAAGTTGCAGTGCCAGTCCATGAAGTTGGAGTGGTTCAGTTTGTCCTTCTCTAAGATGGACTTGAGAGAGAAATGGGAGGTGGAATTGTTTTCAGTTGACATCTACAAATTTCAAAATTAATATATTAGTATTTTATGTTTTAAGTATCCTAATTATTTTATGACCCAAAAAGCAAAATTAATTAGGATGAGATCCCGATTCAGCAATACACAATGAACTGGCTTAGCACTGTCCACTGGTACGATTAGGTAGGTAAACAACGATTGTTAATTGTGTCCACTACACAACTCTCCTTTTGGGGGTTATCGCTAAAAGCGATGTATGTTTAACCCCAACTATGCCCACTTGTCAAACAAGCGATGTTTGGTCCTTTACTGTTAACTGTAACACCGGCCTATGTTACACAGGATACACGATGATTACCTTCATTCATGATCAACGCCCAGATGCAGGGTCAACACTAACATTTGGGTTCAATATAGAATGGAGTGTTAACTCGTTAAGGGTGACATGAAACATCAATTTAAAATTGGGATTTAATTTTAATATTTACCATAAATATATTTAATGACTCGTTAGCATGATGTGAGTCACACAACAGTTTATAAAATCCAATTTTATATTATTCGTGATAATTGAAACTCCTTTCAACACTCGACACGGTATAGTTTTAAATACCCTATTTAAACTACGTTGGTCGTATTATCACGAATGGACTTGTTTTAATATTAATAAAACTCCTTTTATTAAATATGCTTTTCGGTTTTTATAAAACTTGTTTTAATAAAAACCGTTGCCATGATTGTGAAAATTTTATTTATTTTGGGTTATCTAAATTATTTACAATAAATAAACCACAACCACAAAACATAATAATAAAATTAAACGAATCGAGCCCCTAATAGGTCGCCCGTTTCGATTTAGCCAGAAACGAAACGAACTAGTCAAAAGGGTTTCAAAACTATTTTGATATTGCTCCCACTTGACCTGAGATCTCTATCTTCATGGAACCTGTTCGTCCTTTTATCTTCGTCTTGATCTTGTACTTGTAGGATTACAAATAAATTTGAACTACAAATAAAACAAATCTATTCTAATCCTATCTATTACACCGGATCCAATATCCGTAATAAAAATACAAATCAATAAAAAAATAAAACATCACAAACACAACCATGACAAGGGTCAAAATACCTAGGGCTCGATTCACATCACAATCCATGAACAACAAAAAGCTTTTGATCTTTTGTCAAAAAAAAAATAATAATAATATGACAAATAAAACATAGATCAAAATTATAACTTTACCATCTATACGCGCGTAACCGTGGCTCTGATATCACTGTTGGGAATCATGATATAAAATACATAGCGGAAGCGGTTTATATATTTAACAAAAACGGATAATATATACAATATATATTGGCCGGTTTATATACATAAATATATACTTCATTTTATTAATCCAATTAATAAAATATTCCCAATCAGGATCTCAGTTAAACGCGTATAAACAAATAAATAAGAAACAACCATAGAGGGTTTAGTAATCAACCTTTGACGACTACACCGGAATTAATTGTAACACGCGGGTTACAACGAATCCTCGCTAGTAGGAAGTTCACAACCGAGCACGAACCAACCGGGAAGCAACACTTTGCAAGAAGGGATGGCGGCTTGTGGTGGTTGTTGGCCGGACCAAAAGAAAAAGAGGCGGCGGCCCTTTCTTCTTGGGTGGCGGCCGCATATTTTAGAGGGGAGGCAAGGGGTAAGTTGTTTTGATGAAAAGTGTGATTAGGGTTTACTCCTTAACCCTCCTTTTATAAAAACAATAACTTACATTAAGCCCCCTTGTTAAATATCTTAATATTCCTTAATATTAATCTTATTAATATTAAGTCTCTCAATTAAGTCTAAAACAATTATTATTTTATAAATAATAATCCATCTACTCATGAACTTATCTGATTCGTGTACCAACGTGTAACTCTTCGGATCGTACCGGGTCAGGTTACATTGACCTCGACTTTTAATTATATCGGACATACTATATATCCAACACTTTCTTGTATAATTAACTGGATCACTTCCTCTAGCATGCCCGTTGTTACTACAATTTCCGCTATCATCACAAATGGAACTAGAAACGTAATAGTTATTGGAATTGTTACTACATACCACTTACAATGCATTCTGTTTTTGTGAGGCTGTTCCCACTGTTTATCATCTCATCATCCTACCATTTGATCTAGATGTTTCAATCATTTTAGGAGGGTCGTTTTAAAACATTCAAGATCTTCATTAGTTATAGGAGAACCAAGAGAAGTTTATTATTTATGCTCCAGGTTATTACAAAAACAAGTGAATGAATACAATTAGACAATGAGAGAGAGGCTCTTATACAAATGGTTTTTATCCTACAAATAGGCCTTAATGTGATAAGTGAAATAGTGAATTTTTTTATTTTTATTTTTTGAAAAATTTTTCACCATCTTGTTAAACATGTATTTTAGTACTGAAATCTAAAACAAAAATAGTGTAATTTCTCTAGTAGAGTAATTACATAATTACTCTATTATAAACTACTATAATTACTCTAGTAACGTAATTACGATAAAAAAAAATACAGTACTTATTTAGAAAACATGTTAAAGTATATGGGAGAAAAAATATACTCCTTCACTTCTCATGTTTAGTAGGTTAACCTCATTTGTATTTGATCCTAACACTAGACAATGATTAATGATTCGACCAAGTGTTTCCGCCAAATAGAGAAAGATACTATTTCACTTCACCATTATCACAAACACCAGGAACTATTTATATATTTAAACATATAATAGAAGCCCAACTCGAACTTGCTGATAAGAAAGAAATCAAAGGTGGTTGTTTTGGGGCTTTGGTTGTGTAGGTGTGTGTGTATTTTTATACATAAACAATCAGTCTATTTAGTTTGTTCAAACAATGTTCTGGTCATGTTACATTACCTTGACAGAACTTAATGTTATTCAAAAGGATAATCATACAACTCAAACTTGTAAACATTTAAACTTAAGCCTCAAATGATTGAATAGAATTAAATCAGGTATTTATTTATGTAATAAAACTCAATATATTAGTTGAAATAGAGGCAATTTTGATAACGTTACCCCAAAGGAATGTGGTTGAATAAAATTCTAAACGCTAGTGCTCTAACTTAACCAACACTCATATTATGGACTTTTATACCACTTTAAATATAAGGGGGAAATGGGCACTAACATACTTCTTTTTCACTTAACTGATTTTAACTAATCCTGCACTGTCAAATTACTTCACTGATTTACTTTATTGAATCACTTTTTTGAAGGCAGCACTTAACTGATTCACTTCACTGAATTTTTTTTTAAATTACCGTATTTTTTTTAAAAAATGACCGTTTGAAGTTAAAGAACCGTTTGTAAAGCTTAAAAAATTAAACCGTTCCATTAAAATAATTTTTTTTTTACAAGAAACATCAACTAAAATAAACATACAAACGCTTCATCCTACTCGTCGCCTTCATCATCCTCGTCGCCTTCAACCCAATAACGGTCCCAATCGTATTTTGCCGCGATTTCTTCTTTACGTTTCAAAACCAACTCCAAAGATTTACCTTTGAGGTGGTCGTGCGGTTTTGAATACATGTTCAAGTCGTGGTCATATAGCCTTTGTCTCAACAAATCGCGTTGTTCCTCTAAAAACACTAAAGTTTTTTCGCGTTGTTGTGATTGTAGGGTGACCAACTGGTTCAGTTTCTCTTCTTTCATCGCTCGGTATGACCCAAATTCGTTAACCCAGGATGATTTGCTTAAAGACTCGGCGGCGGCAGCTTTCTTATTTTTTTGGTTTGGGCCTCATTGGGTTGGTATCTTCATTGAGATCCGGCATATGGCTAGTGGGGGTGGTCTCGTCTGGTGTAGAAAAGGCATTCGCCTGATAGTTGCCGCTTTCCGAAGACTTCCATCTCCTTTCGGAATGACTATCGGACGGTTCTTCACCCATCAACACTTGCTTTTTCCACTTGTCGTGATCTTTTACAATCTCCCATGTCGCTTGATGATTAAAACCGGAAGGATGACTTTTTCTGTAATCGGTCAACGCCGTTTGCATGACGTTTAGATCACTACATCCACTCCCTCGTAGGCGCTCCTATATAATTAAATAAAACCGTAAATTAATATAATTTAGAAAAAAATGTATAATTATATAAAACGGTAAGTTAAATATATCATAATTGTTACCGTTGTTGATGAAGGCCATTGAACGCATTCATTTGTGGGTTCATGGCTTCCATTTAGAAGTAATTTGATCAACTGTTCGGGTGGATCCTCCCAACAGTGCCACGTAATGTTTTTGGACTGCCTTCCAAAAACTTCCCCAGCTTCTTTGGCTACTCTTCTCCATGTTCTCCGACACATAGCACCAAGCTTTTGCAAAAGCAACCTCTTGTGTCGTATTCCACTTCACAGCTTTTGTTCGCTTTGCATATTTCTTTTTCCCCTTGCACCAACTTCTACAACTTGATCTTCAACTTCAACTTCAAGCGACTCATCTGCTTCATCGCCTAATTGTTCATCTCCATGTTCCTGCAACTGTGTCTCTGAAACAGTTTCTTCCGCGTCATCGTCATCGTCATGTATGTTGAGCTCGAAGTCGTCTAGTTGGGATGGTGTTAATTGAGGCGGCGTAAAATATTGTGGATACAAAATGGGTTGTTGGCTTTGTAGAAATTGTTGGAATTGTGGGTATTGTGAGTAAAACGGTTGTTGTTGGGGTTGAGTTTGTGGAAATTGATCACGGGCCTATAGCCTTCAACTGTACCCGATGTCGAACCCGAACCTCTACCTTGACTACTAGAACCCCAACTTTAGATTTCGAGATTCCCCTTCCACCCTTCAAAACACTCTTTGATTTCCTTGGATCCATTTGTGTTGTTTGTGTTTTAGTTAATCTAGTTGTTTGTTTGTGTTTTTTATTTAAATCGTCCCCATTTTTATGCCATTTGAGAATAATGGTCAAAAAATTGTTACCGTTTTATATTAAATTAATTCAAACGTTTAAAAAAGTAATAAAATAAATACTAAAATTCAACCGTTGCAATTAATATTAATAGTTACCAGCCCGTTAAGTAGAACCAGCAAATGGTTCACGGGACCCCTACCAGCACTGGTGGCGACGGTATTACCGTGCTGGTAATAGAATACCCGTGGGTTTTTCTGGTGACACCCGATCCCCCTATGAATGTATATTGTTTACTTTATTTACATATGTTACAGTTGTTCCTTTCATAGTATATTCACATATACAAATATTTTTAAAAAAACTATATATTAAATATTGTTGTAAAGGAAAACTTGTTTTGACATTGGAATTTGTCAAATTTGACATTATTCCATAAAATTATTTTGAAGTTCAGTGTGACACACCAAACATAAAATATAACTTTTATATATAAAGGTTATAAGATCATGGTATATAAAGTTATTACGTTTTGGCATTACATCCCTGCTAGGATCAAACAAGTTTTGGATCGTGCTCGGATGTAGTACATGCCTTGATTCGAAGGCCTAATAACCTTAAAGCAGTAAAAAGAATTAGTTTTTCATTGTTACAAGGAATCAGAATTGAAAAAATGCCTCATTTTCCTAGACTAATTTGCAAACCTTAATAAAATTCTTATTTTCCCTCCAAAATGACTATCTTCGTACTTTGTTCGACTAACAGAAAACAAGTGCCACGTTATAAATTGTTTCTGCCGCTGCTTCGCGCAAGTTTCTTACTAGTACCACTTTAAATATAAAACATCACTAGCCACATGCCTTAGAGAATCTCCATTGCCATGTGTTGTACTGAGTCCAGAATCCAGACTTCAGATTGCGTTGGAGGTGATGAGGTGGTGGAGTCTAGTCAGCTCAAACGTACCTCAACGGGACCCCTTTAATCCAAAAGTTCAAATCTAGTTTTTTAGCCGGTTAGTTTCATTTTTGACTCGGTTAAAACTAAACCAACGAAATGAATAATTGAATTTGTCATTTAATGGGATTTTCGGTTTTGTCACCATTTGTTTTGTTTTATATGTTTTTGCCACCATCATTAGCCTTTTAAATGGTGTTACCTGTTCACTTTATTGCAAATAGAGAGACAGATAGTTAGTGAGAAAAGTAAAACATAGGAAGACGATGGCAGTGCAGTCTTCCTTTCCACTTATCTCTCAGCCCTATAATCTCTCTGTTTCTCTTTGACGCCTTATAGCTATGTCATTCCCAATCACTGTAGTTTGTAGGGGGTGATAGAGAGAAACACACTGTTGATCATCGGGGATGGCCTTTTTGGTCACCTTAGATGGCATCTATGTTCTAGCGTCCATTCCATTTGTGTGCCTCTATGATTATCGTTCTTCAGTTGTTTGCCCCTTTAGGGTTTTAGATCCGTAAATTTGTTTTTTATTACTCTTTAACATGTGCAGGTTTCAATTTTGAGTTTTCTCCAACCATGATGAGTTTCTGATCTAAGCGATTACTCTTTGACCCGTTAGGGTTTGCGCAATGATGATGTTTATCCTCATATGAGTGTATTGTTTGAACACGTAACGCCACAAAACCCGAATTTATATTAATTAGAATGTTTAATTGATATGTGGCATGAAATGATATAACTAAGATATCTAACTTAGTTAAAATGCATATTAGTTAGAAGGAAACGAATGTTACAGACAAAATAAAGGGATATCAAACCTTAAGGGTTGAAATTGCAACTTGTCAAATTAAAACACGCTTAGTGGCTTGGGAAGGAGAGACGAATCTCCTGAAAAGTGTGTGTCTCGACACTTTGAGAAGAGAAGACTCTCTCAAAACAAATTATGCAATTTAGCCAAATGAAGGTCAAACTGGAAGCTAAATACTTGCATGTTTGAAGATTCATATCCATGAGGTAAGTGGTGGAATATCACTTGATCATGAAATCTTAAGTTCTTTTTTATTCTTGTAAAACCCATGTAAGAATTATATGCGAAAATTGTTGATTTCACTTGAGTGAGTGCTAATTATGTGGGGAATCGAAGAGGTTTTATGGAATTTAGAAGTGGGTTTTAATCTTTGGGTGCAACCCATTATTATTCTTATTCAAATTGATAAATAAATTTAAAGAATTTGATGTTTTTGTAGAAATGGTACTTGAAGTTGGTAAGGAAACATATGGTAATTGATGTTATGAGCTTGGAAAGTAGGCATAAATTACTTGTACTTGGTGCCTTGAATGTTGTATGAACACCAAGTGTTTGATGAAATGTCTAGTTAGTGATAATGTATGAAATTGAAAGCTAGAACTTGTTAAGTGTGAAAGGAATGTGGGATTTAGTGTATTTGATAGTAAAATTTCATGATGAATGTGTACTAGATGTAATTCATGTTAAAACTAAGCATGTTTATATGATTTGGAGGAAAACTAGCATTAGAAACTGGTACCATATGCTTGAGTAGTGTGATGCACACCATGTGCTAGATCAATTGCTTGGTTAAGATTAAGATGTGAATGTGTAATAATTATGAAACTAATAGACTTACTAATAAGTGATAATGTTAGAATTATGATGGATTGTATAACCTTTGGATTGTGTTGCCAATTCTAGAATCATGAAAACATTAGAATGTGTGGGATTGGTATTTTGTGTGTATGCATGTACCTAAGTGATCATATGGTTGTATGTGTCTTAGAACATGCTGATGTTTATAGTGGAGTTCATATTGTCTAATGTATGAATTAGACATGTGTTTCTAAGCATAAAGTTTGTATACTAGATAAGGTTATGGGAGGTTCAATTAGTGCACATGTATGGTTCACTATGTAAGTAGGCATGTAGTTGGGATAATGGGTCAACAAATATGAAAAAAAAAAAGTGTTAAGATGATTAATGTGGAAGTTGGGTTGGATACTTATGGTATTGGAATGGTGAAAATAATTACAAGTCATGGTAATCTCTTTTTAAAACCTTAATTTACCATTTGGAAGTTGAGGGGATCGAAAACGGGGTTTGGGATTGATCCGAGGCCTAAAACGCGAAAAAATAAAGAAGTGTGTTGTTGGGGGCGCCACCATGTGCTGACAGCAGTTTGGCAACTGTTATACGTTGAAATTGGCGCAGGCTGGCACCGGTTCAGGTTCAGGTGGCACCTAAGATGGGTTTTCCCCGTTTTTCATTGTGGTTGTATCCGGGGAACCCAATGTTTGTCCTAGCCTCGTGAATCCCCCATTACCATCATTTAGACACCGTGAAGGTTTTCTAAACATGGAACGAACACTAAACTTACAAGAATGATGTAAGCACGTGCGGTAACAAGTAATGCATGAACAAGTAAAAAACGAATCATTTGTGTAAGGAGTGTTGTGATGGTTTATTTTTGTAACTTGTAATGATTAAAGCAAAGACCGAGGATTTGATTGTAGGGATAGCATATTGAAATATGTTTACATATTTAAAGGACGGTTGTCGTAAATTGAATGATTATAGGAAATAGTTATGTATGTAAGGTTTGGGTTATGATACTTTAATTGTGAGAATTATGTACGTATGTATTTCTAATGTTTTTAATCATATTGTTATTAGAATGGTAATGAAGTCGCAGGATTGATAAGGATGAATATGTGGAAGATGAAAGTTAGAATCCAGATATCGGATTCAAGATTGTAACTTGTATGGGTTCGAACTTGCAGATAGAAGTTAACATGATCATCTAGCTTCTTTGGATGTTTTACTATGTTGTCAAATTATTAACTAAAGTCACTTACTGAACTTATGATATGGTTATGTGGTGATTGTAGATTACTGAAATGTTCCACACGAAACAAGGAACAGCTGAAGATCGAGTGACGATGCGGATTATATGGGGAACGGTCACATAGTCTTTAATAAATGTGTCAATTTGAATGTAATAACAAAGAAAGAAATGTGCAACACCTGTAAATAGAAGGCTTAAGCTTCTAGAAGAAGCTAAAAGATGAAGGACTAAAGTGAAAGTTGTTTATATATATAGACAACTTATTCTCTAACACTAAGAGGTTGTTTGGCTGATTAAGTGTTGAATCATTAAGATGGTCTGAATGGTTAAGAAGCTCTAAATTGTTAAGAGCTGAATCATTCAGCATCCCTTATTAGCTTAATGGTTAAGCAATTAATCATTTCATTCAGATGCTGAAACAAACAGTCTGAATGCTGAATGATTCAGACCTGAATGGTTAAGAGGCTGATTAAGAGGCTACCAAACAGCCCCTAAATATGATTAGTGGCCTTCGTATTGTTAAAATGAGTTTTAACCATAAACCCTAGCAACCACACCATAATACCACTACCACCACCATACGGTCGTTGCCACCACCAAAGGTGGTCGATCATCTTCACCTCTCAGCCAATACATGTAGCCGTAACAACTAAGAGGCAGCGCCTAGAGTCGCCTTTTAGGGCCGCCCCTACCGCCGCCATGAGCCACCCCTACCACCATCGTGTTGCATTGATACGTTTCAAGGAGTTGATTCGGTTGATCTGTTATAAGGAGCTATTTTGGGATTGGGTGATTTTGTGATGGAGTCAACAAGTGTGACGTTTGTAATATCTTAGGTGTTTTATCTTTGGTTTTTTGTCAAAGGTATTCTCTAAACATCCTATGGTGTGTTTTATATAATTGTTTGAATAGAATTGTAAATGGATCATTGGATTGGGATTTGGATTCATATCATGAATTATATCACGCTTACGCACTTTGATTTTATTAAATAATAGTTATATAATTATAGATCTAGAAAATGTATAAAATACGATTTTATATTTATATTTTATAAAAATATGATTTTATAAATAGTTGAATTAGATACGAGGGATGCCCAGCCAACACAATTAGTTCTTTATATACCTTTCATCTACCTTTATTGTTACTAACTAGTGTTTAACCCCCCGTGTTGTGGGCACGAGGTTGTAAAACCATGCTACGTAGTAAACAAACGACAACTAAAACCGGGGAAAAAACAAAAACGAGAAGTTATACCGTCACGTGACGTAAAACATAAGAAAGACAGACATAAACTTATACTGCAAATTGGTGTAAAATGTAAACAAAGTTAAATAGAAAGCTTTAGCTTAAAGACCCCAAAAGAAAAACAAAACTTGCAGGTCTAGAAAAGAAGCATACAATTCTAAGGGATTGAATATGTAACTACACTACAAGACAAAATTACAAAAAGATACAAAAAAAAAAAAAAAAAAAAAAAAAAAAAAAAACATCTGATTCTCAATCCCTCTTTTATTGGTGAAATGAGATTGAAATCGTAGAAATGGCGTTATTATAAATACGTTTAGAATGATGGTTTATTTACCTAACAAGGCTACGAAATTACGAAAGTTGTTAATATGTAATAATAATAACTTTTTAGTGTGAAAAAAATAATGATTGGAATTAAAAATCATAATAGCTTTAAAATATATTAATAAATATAAAGTAGTGTAAAAAATAATGATTGGAATTTTACATATATTAATAGATTTTAATTAGGGCCGTAAACGAAACAAACGAATACGAACAAGGCCTTGTTCGTGTTCGTTTGTTAACGAATTAAAGTGTTCACGAACGCTTACCAAACGAGATTTTTTGTTCGTGTTCGTTTGTTAAGGAAATAACGTGTTCACAAACTGTTCATGAACACTTACTGAACGAAATTTCTGTTCGAGTTCGTTTGTATTTATTTGCTAAATTTAGGTGTCGGACAAAAACGAACACAAACAAACACAAATGAATGTAAACAAACACAAATAGGCATTACTGAAGAAAACCAAGCACAAACATTTTCATCGCTAACATTGTCAGCCCATAATATACTAATCCAATTACCCAAATATACGTGACATAATCTTGATCACATAATGTCTTATAAAAACACATAGGTATCATATTAAGCTTGAAATCCTCGTTTAATCCACCAAGATTAACTGTTAATCAAAATAATTAAAGTAATATTAACATGTGATACACTTAAATAATCTACCACTAAGAAATTTGAAGTACTTAAATTAAATATAAAAAATTAAAAACCCTAATGAACTATCGAACACAAACAAACATAAACGAACACGTTACCGAATGTTCACGAACATAAACGAACGAACGCGACCTCTGTTCACATCCGTTTGTTTAGCTAAATGAACGAAATTTTTTGTTTGTGTTCGTTCATTTATTAATCGAACGAACACAAACGAACTTTCCGTCAAACTGTTCACCAAACGTTTGGTTTGTTTACGGCCCTAATTTTAATATATAATATAAAGTATGCCTATAGACTAGTTAATTATAAGTTGGTGTGTTTAAAAGGTGGGTTTTTTTTCTTAATATATACTCCCTCCCTAGGTCCCTAAAAATATGACGCATCTTTACGCATCAGGTTCCGACGACTTTGACATATTTACTAGTTAATTTCCATCAACTAACCTAACTAAAGATTCGTCCACTCGAATGTAGATCATCCACTAATTTTTTTTTTAACGGCTAACAATTTTTTTATTAAACACCCAAGTTAGCGGGTACTAGCAAAACACCCAATACAAAACAAACATTACAAAATCACCTAGAGATCATCCACTAATTAGGTAGAAAATCTCGCCTTCCATTTAGGCTATAAGGTATGGAGGCTTAATTGGGTCGTGTCGCAACATGTAAACATGGGTCATTCGACACTTATATAATGAAATAATGTTTATTTAATTAACAAAAGAAAAACTAAAAAAAAAAAATATTGGTTGTTTTATTTGCTAAGGTGAAGGGGGTACTGGTTAGTCTTAACATATCCTATTAGTGGTAGATCTTGTAAATTTTATTTTTGGTTTTCGAATGTTTATTAATTCGGTTTACAAATTTATAGAGGTTCGTGTTGGGCTAAGCCATCAAAATTAAGTTGTAGGTACATACTTAATAAAAAAAAAAAAAAAAATAGGGGGCACTGGGCACCCTGTGAAAATGTTCGTGATGGAACATGACAACGTAAAACACCGGCCGCCCCACTTTATCACGATAAAACACCACTAATGTTTAAAAACACAGTTTTCATTATCAATTTCTCAATTTCTTATAGTATTATCAAGTTTATAAAACTATAACTTTTATAGAGTATCTAATTCTATATAAAAGATTATAACAAACATGTAGCATTATAAATTGTTTTTTATAATTTTTTTTCTAGTCAAATGTGTTCAAAATAATTGTAGAATTAAATGTCATGATCTCTCATAAATATCTCTTGACTCTTAACTTTTTTTTTTTTTTTTTTTTTGAAAGGCTTAGTTCAGTGGAAATCCTTATACAACCCTAACCTAGTGATCTCAAGTTCGAATCCCAACCCACACACTGGTGTCCTCCTTGCCTAAGCTCAAACCATCACGGGGAATTTTTTTGTGGTGTGCATGAATTGAACTTGTGATCTACCCCCAGGATGGGAACCCCTAAGAGAAAACCCACCCTACCTCAAACCAGCTGGGCTGGAGATCATTGGCTCTTGATTCTTAACTTCATTTTGATTATATGGTGTTTTAAAGATAAGATAAACTCTCTCAAAGAATAGTTATTATATGGTTTTATATCATAAACAGGGTTAGGATCAAATACACAATGAAAGAAAAATAGGAAGTCGTAGGAAGGGTATCAAACGGACTCCAATTGAACTCATTCAAGCGGCATTGGAACCGTCTAATCGAACCCTACGATGTTAGTTTTTAGGTCTTCGTTTTGTGGTGTTTTAGCTTGTATATTTTAGAATATACATTATATCATTGTGCCTTTTACGTAGCATTCTGTCTTTTTCTTATTTTTATCATTGTGTCATTTTTTCAATTCATTGTGTATTTTTTCTTCGGCATTGTATTATATTTTTCGGTACTGTGTTATATTTTGTGGCTCATTGTGTCATATTTCATAATCTATTGTGTTTTTTGTATCCTTCCCACCCTTCTCATTTTTGTTACACTACGTAGAATAACTTGACCCATCATAAACAATTAAACTTGTAAATTTTAAGAACTTCTTGTTAGAGATAAGCAAAAATAAACTTATATATGCTGGTCACGAAATAGTCTTCCTGTAGATCTTAGTAATGGCATCTAAATGGTAGAAGCAAAACTTCTAGGAACACCTAAGGGGGAAGTCATGGGTTCAAGTTTCACAAGAAGTAGAAATTTGCCGTTCAAAAAAAAAAAGTTATGGCATCTAAATATCTAATCACTTTTGAAAGGAGTTTGACTTGGAGAAACAAAAGATAAATATATTGGAGAAAATTACGTAATTAATCCCTGTGGTTTGCCTTTAGTTTCACCTTTAGGTAATAAGGTTTAAAAGTTTCATGCTAAGGGTTTAAGTTTAGTTTTTGTTATATAATAGGGTATTAGCACTAACGGAGGTTAATATTTAACTGAGTTTACTCTCATGTGACAAATGGTAAACCACAAGGACCAAATGTGAAATTTAAGTGAGGCCCACCTAATAATCTAAAATAAAAAATATTCATGCTTGTAGTGGGGGTCGAACACAGGTTGATAACCGAGTCTATCCTAACATCCAATGTTTCAACCAACTGAGCCACTTGTTGATTTGGCTTATTATTGAAACGTTTTTTTTTTTTTTTTTTTTTTTTTTTTTTTTTTTTTTTTTTTTTATAAAAGCGGTGAAAGGATAGGGAGCCTAATCCAGAGGGAGGCGGCGTCCCTATCCCCATAAGCCGGAATCCTGGCGCCATGTTACCTCCGCAGCGCTGGCGAGGCAGAAAGTAAGCCAGCGCGCAAGGTCGCCAAATGATAAGTAACACGCAGCAGTTAATACGCGCGTGTGCCCACGCGCGGAATCTTCCCTTACTACTTTCGGTACGAGGTACAGAAGATCACAAAAGGACGATTCAGCAAGGTTCCTGACAGAGTACGCGCCAATGGCAAGATGACAAGTGGCAGAGCTGGTACAACTACTACTGACAGGAACGGTGACATGATTGTGCCCACGCTCCCACCATGCCGTCGTCAACAGTAACCAGCAGACATCCCCTACCACTGTCAGACGTCAAATCAGGTGGTAAAGGCAGGGTCAACAACTATAGCCAGGGTAAGGCCGCTGTTCACCAGTCAGAGGCTGCCACGTGTCCGCCTCGAGCAACGATCATGCTGCAGCCTAACATCACCTACAGTGATCTGCCTTTTCCCGCCATTTTACTGAAGAGCCTGGACTTGGGCCTTGGTCAGGCCCAAGTAAGGATAACTTCTCATGGGCCTCTCAACCAGGCCCACGAGCTCGCCTATAAATAAGGATAGTCATCTCTTTAAAGAAGGATACGAAATCACTCATTGTAACCTAACACTAGTCTCTTGAAATATTGATCGTTAATAACATTCCGGCTAATTACAGTGGACGTAGGTCATTTCCGACCGAACCACTTATATCTTGTGTCGTTACTCACTCAACACACACACACTCACTCATTATTCTCACACGGGTTAAACCTAGAGGTTTGGGTAAAGGATTATACCTGACGTTACGTAAGTATAAACAATACGGGGATTAGTGATAATCATCGTGATACTTATTGTTTCTTCATTGGCGCCATCCAACGGTTAGAACAACTCTTTTCTTCATCTTTTAAACCCACCCATGGCTGAACCCAACCCTAACACTTCTGTCATTAACCGAGCCGGGGAAGGTGACGCTCAATTCCCGGAGAACCAAACCACACCGCACACTGTCGTCAAACAACCCACTTTACGACTCGAGCAGCCAGTTCTCGAAGTCCGTGACTTGGACTCTGACGACACTAGTGGTGCCAGTTCAGAGGAGGACCCAGACCAGTGGCTCCTCCGTCAGAATGCTAAAAGTGTTGCGATCTACCAGCGAAAACTCTTACAACAAGCTAAAAAGAAGGGCAAGGCCCTCACTTATGACACCCCGTCAAAAAAGGGGTTTAGAACGAAAGACTCGGTCGCTCACGGTGACGGTCGTAGCGGGGAGCTTGGCGGAGACGCCAGAGTTCGGCGCTACGCAAAATCACGCGGCGAACCTGATGGCTACGAGTCGTCTAGCAGCGACTCCGACCACAAGGGAAAGAAACATACTCACCGTTCACGTCACAACGACGAGGACGATGACTTGGTCAAGCCATTCAGGCCAAAATCCTTCGCTGAAAAGTCAAAATTCGTCGCTCGCATAGCGACAACCAAAATACCAAGGAAAGCTAAGCTCCCTAGCAGCATCAGTAGATATGATGGCCTGCGTGACCCTGACGATCATTTTCATGATTTTGAATGCGCGGGAATGTCGGTCGACTAGCCCGTCTAGGACTGGTGCCACTTATTCGCCAAACCTTGATGGGCGCAGCCAGGGTCTGGTTCGATAACCTCCCCGCACGGAGCGTTAAGGACTTCGATGACCTCACCGATAAATTCGGCAGTCAATTCTCATACTTGCGCAAGCACAAAAAGGATAAGGCGCATATTCTGTTATGCCGTCGATATGATCACGAGTCAATCGAGGATTTCATCGTCAGGTTCAACAAAGAGGCCTTGCAAATAGGCCGTGGGGAGGAACTCACGCGGGCAGCGTTCATACATAATGTGTGCAGCCCGGAGCTCATGAAGTGCCTTACAGGCAAAGATGACATTCCGGAGTCCTGGGACGAACTCATCCACTCCGCCAAAATATATGCCTCCTCCGAGAAATCCTTCAACCAAATGCATGGCTTCCAACCGCAACACCATAATAATAATAATAATAATAATAATAATAATAATAATAATAATAATAATAATAATAATAAACACAAAAACAAATCTGTTTGGAGCCGCATCTCAGGCACGCTGACGAGGGAAAGTACTCCCCCGCTGGCGACGCCCGCCAACTCATCAGTCCAAAACAATCGCGGGACCAGCGTGGACACTCCAAGAAAAACCACGATTGGACCCCGCTAACAAAGACACCATCCCAAGTTCTAAAAACTGAGCAAGTCACGTTGAAGGAGCCCAATCCCCTTGGGAAAAGAAGAAATGTAGACAGAAGCAAGTTCTGTGAGTATCACAACGACTTCGGTCATCTCACAGATAACTGTTACAGCTTGAAGATGGAGATCGAGACCGCGCTGAAGTCTGGTCAGCTCGGTCATTTAGTAAAGAACGTTCACCGTGCTGGCAAAGGTCAGACAGGTGACGAAAACCAAGGTGAGGGGTCACGAAAGAAAATCCGGGACCTCAACACTCATGCCGCCACGCTCATCCCTCGTCATCACTACAACATGACAAAGCGTGTCAAAAACAGCCAGCACGGGAAGCGCACCCGTGTACAGCCACTTGACGACTCATGGAAAGAGGCCGACGTCTTCATGCCAAAAGTCAGAGGCGGCGCCTCCTGCACCGCCCCGCTTGTCATAACCGCAATCTTCGGACACTACCGCACGCGGTACATGTTCCTGGACGGCGGCAGAAGCACTGACATCATGTACGAGCAGTGTTTTCAACAGCTGGATGAGGAAGACAAAGCAAAGCTTGTACCCGTTAATGAACCCATCTCTGGTTTCATCCACGAGACCATCATGCCGCGGGGCATGCTCTCTATGCCAGTCACATGGTCTGATGGTACCCATGAGCGCACGGAGATATGTGACTTCATGGTCTTGCCAGCCACCTCCAATCATGATATACACTTGGGACGGGAAGGCATCGCGCGTTTTAACGCTAACGCTTCCACGGCGCACGCGATGGTGGGCTTCCCAACCAGGACAGGCATTGCCTTTATTCGGGGTAACAAAGACTGCCATGTGGCGGAAACCGCCAAACCCCCAAAAATGGTCAAGATAGACGCACGCACTGAGCCGAAAAAATGGGTACTCAACCCTAAATTTCCGGAGCAAACGGTGGTCATTGGCCATGAAATCTCCGAGACCATACGCAATCATTTGAAGCAGCTCCTAATCAGCAACATGGATGTCTTCACATGGCAACCGGCAAACATGGTCGGTGTCCCCCGCGAAATAGCGGAACACGGACTCAACGTCTACCGCTCCGTAGAGCCAATAGTACAAAAGAAGCGCAGTATGGGCCCGGAGAAAACAAAGGCCATGAACGAACAGGTCACCGAGCTGCTCAACGCGGGCATTCTCCGCCCCACCAGATACCAAACTTGGGTGGCCAACCCCGTCATGGTCGCTAAAGCGTGGCGCATGTGCGTTGATTATAAGGATATCAACAAGGTGTGTCCTAAGGATTGCTATCCTTTGCCAAAAATTGATCTAAAAGTGGATTCTCTCGCCCCTTATCGGTTCAAGTGTTTTTTGGATGCATATAAAGGGTACCACCAGATTCAAATGGCTAAAGAAGACGAAGACAAAACAGCGTTCCGCACCGACGCGGGTATCTTCTGTTACACTAAAATGCCCTTCGGCTTGAAAAATGCGGGAGCTACATACCAGCGCCTAATGGACACGGCCTTTATCAATGAAATCGGCGTACGGCTTGAAGTGTACGTCGATGACCTTGTAATTAAAAGCAAGGAGGAATGTGACATGCTCCGGGATATACAACAAACGTTCAATCAGCTGCGTAAAGTGCGCATGAAACTAACCCGAGCAAATGTTCATTCGGGATGGAAGAGGGCAAGTTCCTGGGCGTCATAGTGACACGGGATGGCTTCCGCGCCAACCCGGAAAAAGTGCAAGCCATAGAAAGAATGTCGTCACCCGCCTCCATCAAAGAAGTACAAACACTGATGGGCCGCCTCGTTGCCCTCAACCAATTCCTGTCCAACTATGCTTCAAAGTCGTTCCCGTTCGTGGACACTTTGAAAAATTGTTTGAAAATGAGCAGCTTCCGCTGGACCCCAGAGCCGGAATCAGCATTCCAAGTAATGAAGTAGTGCCTAATGAATCTTCTGACGCTAACAGCACCTCTCCCCAAAGAACCACTCACGCTCTACTTGTCTGTCACAGAGCGTGCAATAGGCGCGATCCTAATGGTTGATCGCAAGGGCGTGCAAACGCCAATCTACTACATCAGCCACACGCTGTTAGATGTGGAAACAAGATATACAATAATGGAAAAGCTGGTCCTCGCTCTCAACCATGCATCTCGAAGACTGCTGTGACACCCGGCAAATTCTGGTTAACAACATTGTCTAGATGAAAGTCTACCTTAGCGAGTCACGCGTATATTATACTTAACGAGGGTTAGCTAGATAGCTAGAAAGGACATACGTGCATTGTCTCGGGTTTGAGACAACTTACAAAACGTTTTCTAGTCCGGTTTGGGACTACTTTCACATCTCGGGTTGTGAGATGCTTTGACTCCTTGTGTGGGTCGGGTTACTACTTTCACATCTCGGGTTATGAGATGCTTTGACTCCTTGTGTGGGTTGGGTTTTGACTCCTTGTGTGAGTTAACGTGTGATTGCATGATTAGTGAACCTCGGACGTTGGTGAATAATAAACTTAGGTGTCTCGGTGATATCTGACAACTTATGCGAAAACCATACGTGATTATGTGAACCTAGACCGAACACGTTAATAAAAATTATTAAAAGTGGAGTATGAGGTTGATTAGGGTCTTAACGCATGGGGTTACACTTGTTACGGTTCGAAACAACGAAAACGTCGATAGGTAACGCGTCGGGAGGCTAAACGAAGCAAAAGCGCGCGCCCCGGACCTGTGAGCGGCCGCTCACAGGCTCCGAGCGGCCACTCGAAGAGGACTGACGGGTTTAAACCGCCTCAAACTCGTATTTAAGCATCCTTAACCCCATGCAGCCCTCATACTCAACCCTAATCGCCCCCTTACTGCCCCACACGAATATTTCACTCCAAAAACTCCTGCTAAGGCTCAAGATCATCAATTGGGAGGCTCCAAGGCGCGCGATTGATTGATTTGAAGAGCTAAGGGTATAACTCATGATTTCTTACGCTTTTTACTTTATGTTTTATTGTAAAAATCATATAACAAGTTTGTCCAGGTCTGAATGGGTTTAATAAACATTAAAACATGAGTCTTTTTGAAGATTAAACAGATTAAACCTATTAATAAACGCGTAGTAACATCATAGGATGCTTGTTGCGCAAGTTATTGGTGTTTTGATCCTAAAAGCTTTGATCTTGACATGTTTGATAATAGGATCTGATGGGAATAGGTATTAGGAAAGTTGTATGATGATTATTAGGTGTTATTGATTGATAATATGCAACTAGGGTTTGATATAATTAATAATATTGTACGATCAGAATCTGGACAGATTCTGAATGTCGACTTGTAGGGTCTGTTTCATGGCTTGAAAATAATTGGTTTGATCGATTCTTTGCATGATTGTAACGTACAAGGTCTTAGCTTTTCATAATGGGTAAAACCATCGAATTTGGACATCGTTTGAGTCGTTTTTGGAATTTTAATTGATTAGGGGTCATATCAGATTTTCGGATTTGTAAATTGGGCTAACTTTAAATGGTCATAATTTGAGATTTACAAGGAATTAGATTATGAAATTTTCACAGTAGGTCAATACTGGAAAAATAGAGCTTTTCCAAGTGGATTCATCTCGTTTGGATGAATACACAATTTTTAAGAATTTTCCTACTAAACTGACCTGTTGAGGAGATTTTCTGGACATAGCTGTGTTGTACGAATTTTCATAATTTTTGTGTTTGGAATTGAGACAAAACAAAAATAGGTATTGTCGAGTGAATCCCAAAGTAAATTCAGTAAAAATTTGGGAGGTTAACTCACTGGTTTGCTATTTTAAATAAATTAGTTTTGATGGCGCACAATCTGTCCTGAAAACACAGATTGTGTATTATGTGCTTCTGTGATTAATTGAGGTCTTAGGTAGTATGGAATTGACATGTAACTGAAGTACACTTGTCTGAGACACATACGGAATGTAGAAACTAATTGTAACCAACGTATTCACCAACGGGTCCGTAGGGTTTACTATTGCATGTAGAATCACTAGGCGTCGCATACACACTTTTGAACATTTAAAACGCCTTGGACAAACGAGTTATATGGGTAATGATATTACGCCTATACTCACTGAGCGACACTGTTATTAGGGTGTCGGTAGCATATATTGCTTGCTGTTCGGATTCTTTGCTTGCACGTTAAGGTGAGTTTACGGCCCCTCTTTTAACTGGTTTCACATTTTCGGGGGAGAAAACATGTGTTAAAACGATTATTTGGTAACTACTGTCATACTATGGGTTTCTATTGTGTACTACACGATCTTTGGAAGTCCCGGGGGGAACCATGAATGTGCGGGTTTGCACAACGGGGAAATGTGAATAGCGCTATTGGGAGTGACCAACCCCGCTTGTCGGCTTGGAGGGCCGGGCGAGTGCATATTGTCTCAAACAGGAACAACAGGAACAACTGGTTTACTTTTCGGGCACAACATCTGGTATTCGAGTTAGTAATGGTTTTCCAATCGTGGTAGTAACAAAACATACGCCTAGCTAGCGTACACTGGTTTTCGATTTGTTATAGTATGGACAGGTGGACTTGGTACTTGGATACAAAACCTGTAAACTCACCAGCATTTTTGTGCTGACGTAAACTTTTACATGTTTTCTCAGGTCGCTAAGGTAGCACAATGGAACTAGGGCGCACGCGTCTGCACGGCGTCTAGTTAGAGTCGCATGGTTTTCATATGTTGAACAATTGGTTTACTTTTGAGATACTGTTTTGAATAAGCTTCCGCTGTAAACGGGAATTTTAAACTATGTTTTGAAATTGCATTATATTCATTTAGACTTGTTTATTGTGATCGTTGGTTTGGATCCTGGTTTGTCATGCGCCTCGCGGTAAAACTCCGCAAGTGGATTTTGAGGGTGTGACAGATTGGTATCAGAGCCAATGGTTATAGTGAACTAGGACTGCATGTAGGGTCTAGTCTATAGCCGAGTCACACACACTAGACGATCACATGGTACTAAACATTATGGTGGTTTACGTATGGTCTTGTCGGGGTGTCTCTAAATCATTTGGTCTCTCTATGTTACATCATCCGTTCTATCTTAGGTCGGGTTACTTGCTTTCTAGGCAGTGTAGTATATTGGAGTAACTCGTATACTCTTGAGATTTGTCCAAGGTTCGGACATCTCCCTTTCATACTCCAATAGAAACACTTGCCATGAACTACCGTAACATTACGGTGTATAGCTAGGAGTCTATGTCTGGTGATTTGAACTTTGAACTAGGAGGACACTTGGAGGACCATGTAGAGCGGTTTATGATTTTGGGTGCACACAAAATCATAAACCGAAATGCATGGAAGCCCTAGTGAGCTCTGGGTTTGAAGGGATAGTCCTGGATTGGATCTAGCTTTGATCTTGTAAACATTAGTGGTTATCTTTATCGGCGAAACTAAGTTTTCTCGTTCTTTCTGCCAGAATCATGTCTGGAGTACGAGGAGGACGTGGAGGTGGTCGCAATGGTGGACGTGGTGGTGGTCGCGGTGGTGCTGGTGGTCGTGGAGGTGTTAACCTATCACAGGAGGACCTGAATAACTTGCTCCAAGCTGCCTTCCAGTTAGGGCACAACGGTGGTGGTGGTCCTGTTAACCCACCCCCACCCATGTGTACCTACAAGATGTTTCGGGACTGTAAGCCCCAGGAGTTCTCTGGCACTGAGGGTGCGGTGAGCTTGCTTAGGTGGCTAGAGAAAGTGGAGTCAGTGTTTCTGATGTGTAACTGTCTCCCAGAAGATCGGGTTAAGTATGCTGCTGCGTTATTCCAGGATGTTGCATTGACTTGGTGGAATAACATCACCCAGAATATGGGTATTGGGGAGGCGTATGCTATGCCTTGGGAGAATTTTGTACAGCTGCTGAAGCGTGAATACTGTCCAAGGGAAGAGGTGCAGAAGCTAGAGCACGAGGTGTGGAACCTCAAGATGTCTGGGTCTGAAATTGAGAAGTATACTGTGAGGCGGAACGAGTTGGCAGTGCTGTGTCCTGATCTGCATGTGCCAGAGTACAGGAGGATTGAGCATTATATCTCGGGGTTAGTGCCGGAAATCGCAGGGTTAGTGGCTGCGGGAAATCATCCTACATACGCAGAGGTGGTTCGATCGGCTCATAGGATGACCAACTTGAAGATGAATGAGGGTATTTTGCCTGCTAAGGGTTCGACTGTTAAGGCCCTAGAGAACAACAAGCGCAAGTGGGAAAATGACGGGAAGGGATCTGGGCCAGCACAGCAGAATAAGAGGTTCGATAATGGGGGTTCTTCTTCTTCTTCGGGTAACAAGCAGGGTGGTTATGCGGGGAAACTGCCCAAATGTAACAAGTGTGGACGTCATCATCAAGGGAACTGCGACAGTAACCGTTGTCATCGCTGCCAGCGAACAGGGCATTATGCTAAAGATTGTCGGGTTACACTTCCATCGACCCAGGCTCCGACTACTAACTCAGCTCCGACTACTCAAGGGACTACGGGAAGACAAGGATGTTACAATTGTGGTGAGACCGGGCATTACAAGAAGGATTGCCCAAAACTGAAGCAGGGTGGAAACAACGGTAATGGGAACAACGGGGGCGGCGGCAGAAATGCACGTGCCTTCGTTATTGGAGCCGCTGAGGCTAGACAGGACCCTGACACAGTCACCGGTACGTTCCTTCTCAATAATCGTTCTGTTAGTGTGTTATTTGATTCCGGTGCCGACAAGAGTTTTGTATCCATGGATGTTAGTCGACTGCTAGATGTAGTACCCGTACCATTAGAGACTAAGTATATTATTGAGTTGGCTGACGGTAAAAAGATTGAAGCTACTAGTGTCCTTCGGGAGTGCCAATTAGAGTTGTCGGGTTTATCGTTCCCCATCGATCTTATGCCGGTACCTTTGGGTAGTTTTGACGTTGTGGTAGGAATGGATTGGTTATCTTTGTATCGCGCGGAGATTGTCTGTTACGATAAGGTTATTCGGATTCCTCTCCCTGATGGAGAATTCCTTTCTGTGTACGGTATCAAGGGTGGTGTTCCGCTAAACATCATCTCTAGCATGAAAGCCCTTAAGTGTCTTCAAAAGGGTTATCCAGCCGTTTTGGCACTTTATTCTGTTTCCTCGGGTGATGAGAAGAAGATCGACGATATTCCAGTTGTACGCGAGTTTCCTGATGTCTTTCCCGATGATTTATCTGGTCTTCCTCCTCATCGTCAAGTCGAGTTCGGTATTGATCTTGTACCAGGGGCTGCTCCTATTGCTCGGGCCCCCTACCGTCTTGCACCTCCCGAGATGCAGGAATTGTCTAGTCAGTTACAGGAACTCTTGGACAAGGGTTTCATCAGGCCAAGTTCTTCCCCTTGGGGAGCCCCGATTCTATTTGTTAAGAAGAAGGATGGAAGTTTCCGATTGTGTGTGGACTACAGAGAACTGAACAAATTGACCGTTAAGAACCGTTATCCTCTTCCACGTATTGATGATCTACTCGACCAGCTCCAGGGTTCTAGTTACTATTCCAAGATTGACTTGAGGTCCGGTTATCACCAGTTGCGAGTAAGGGAAGCTGACGTTGCAAAGACTGCCTTTCGTACACGTTATGGCCATTTCGAATTCTTGGTCATGCCTTTCGGTCTCACGAACGCACCGACGGTTTTCATGGACTTGATGAACCGCGTTTGCAAACCATATCTGGACAAGTTCGTCATTGTGTTTATTGATGACATTCTGATCTACTCTAAGAACAAGACCGAACACGAGGAACACCTACGTTTGGTTTTGGAACTCTTGCGACGGGAACAACTTTACGCTAAGTTCTCAAAGTGTGACTTTTGGTTACGCGAAGTTCAGTTCCTAGGACATGTGGTTAATGAACTAGGAATTCATGTCGATCCAGCTAAGATCGAAGCGATCAAGGACTGGGGAGCACCAAAGACGCCAACTGAGGTGCGGCAATTCCTAGGCCTTGCAGGCTACTATCGTCGTTTCATTCAGGGGTTCTCGAAGATCGCTCAACCCCTCACCACTCTTACTCAGAAGGATAGAAAATTCGACTGGGGTGAACCACAAGAGTCGGCATTTCAAGAACTGAAGTCTAAACTGTGTTCTGCTCCTATTTTGTCTTTACCTGAGGGCCCTGATGATTTCGTTGTTTACTGTGATGCTTCTATTCATGGTCTCGGTTGTGTGTTGATGCAACGCGAGAAGGTGATTGCGTATGCTTCTCGTCAACTGAAGGTGCACGAGAAGAACTACACCACCCATGACTTGGAATTGGGTGCCGTGGTATTCGCGTTGAAAATTTGGAGACATTACTTGTACGGTACCAAATGCACCATCTACACCGATCACAAGAGTCTCCAACATATTTTCGACCAACAACACTTGAACATACGGCAGCGTCGTTGGATTGAACTTCTAAACGACTATGATTGTGCTATTAAGTACCATCCTGGCAAGGCGAATGTTGTAGCAGACGCCTTGAGCAGGAAGGAATCAACTAAACCTCGTCGCGTTCGGGCGTTGCAGCTCACCATTCATTCATCCCTACCTGATCAACTTCGTTCTGCCCAGTTAGAAGCTTTGAAGGAGGAAAACCTTAAAGCTGAAACCATGCACGGTGCCGACAAGCACCTCGAGCAAAGGCCTGATGGCCTGCACTACTTTGCAGAACGCATATGGGTTCCTTTATTCGGGGGACTTCGGGAGCTTGTCTTAGATGAGGCTCATAAGTCCCGGTATTCTATTCATCCTGGTTCGGATAAAATGTACCAAGATCTGAAGGTGCTTTACTGGTGGCCAAACATGAGGTCGGATATAGCCTCATACGTGAGCAAATGCTTGACCTGTGCTAAGGTCAAGGTAGAATACCAAAAACCGTCGGGTCTCTTGCAACAACCTGAAATTCCGGAGTGGAAATGGGAACGGATTACCATGGATTTTGTCACGCAACTTCCTAAATCACCAAGCGGGAATGACAAGATATGGGTGATTGTCGATCGGTTGACGAAATCAGCCCATTTTCTTGCTATTAAGGAGACCGACACCATGGATCGTTTGGCTCGTCTTTATTTGAAGGAAGTTGTTTCTAAGCACGGGGTGCCAGTTTCTATTATCTCGGATCGTGACTCCCACTTTACTTCTCACTTCTGGAAGTCTTTGCACAAGGCTTTGGGTACCCAACTAGACATGAGTACAGCTTACCATCCACAGACTGACGGTCAAAGTGAGCGCACGATTCAAACTTTAGAAGACATGCTGCGGGCATGTGTGATCGATTTTGGCAAGGGTTGGGAAGCTCATCTACCGTTAGTAGAATTCTCGTACAACAACAGTTATCACACGAGCATCAAGGCGGCTCCGTTCGAAGCACTGTACGGACGGAAATGCCGTTCTCCTCTTTGTTGGGCTGAAGTGGGTGAGAGTCAACTCACTGGGCCTGAACTAGTGTACGAAACTTCGGAAAAGATCGTACAGATTCGTAACCGGTTGGCGGCGGCACGGGACCGGCAAAAGAGTTATGCCGATCAGCGTCGCAAACCATTGGAATTCCAAGTTAATGACAAAGTACTTCTAAAAGTCTCACCGTGGAAGGGCGTCATACGCTTTGGGAAGCGTGGCAAACTCAACCCACGGTATGTCGGACCATTTACGATCCTGGAACGGATTGGACCGGTGGCATATCGTCTTGATTTACCGACGGAGCTCGGTAACGTACATAACGTCTTCCACGTGTCAAACTTGAAGAAGTGTCTGGCTGACGAGTCTCTCATCGTTCCACTGGAAGAGATCAAGGTTGATGATCGTCTTCGGATTGTGGAAGAACCTGTGGAGATTCTGGATTACAAGATTCGTAGCCTACGTCACAGCAAGATTCGTATCGTTAAGGTTCGGTGGAACTCGAACCGGGGACCAGAGTACACGTGGGAACGGGAGGATCAGATGAAGTCTAAATATCCTCATCTCTTTCCTAAGGAAGCGTTCGAGTCGAGATATGTCTCTTCTGCAGCTGAATGAATCTCGGGGCGAGATTCCTTTTAACGTGGGGATGATGTGACAACTCGGGTAAATCTCTCTCTTGGTTTCTATCTTTTGTTTGTTCCCTTCGTTATTTCTTTTGGTACTTGTGCAATTTTCGGGACGAAAATTCTTTTAACGTGGGGATGATGTGACACCCGGCAAATTCTGGTTAACAACATTGTCTAGATGAAAGTCTACCTTAGCGAGTCACGCGTATATTATACTTAACGAGGGTTAGCTAGATAGCTAGAAAGGACATACGTGCATTGTCTCGGGTTTGAGACAACTTACAAAACGTTTTCTAGTCCGGTTTGGGACTACTTTCACATCTCGGGTTGTGAGATGCTTTGACTCCTTGTGTGGGTCGGGTTACTACTTTCACATCTCGGGTTATGAGATGCTTTGACTCCTTGTGTGGGTCGGGTTTTGACTCCTTGTGTGAGTTAACGTGTGATTGCATGATTAGTGAACCTCGGACGTTGGTGAATAATAAACTTAGGTGTCTCGGTGATATCTGACAACTTATGCGAAAACCATACGTGATTATGTGAACCTAGACCGAACACGTTAATAAAAATTATTAAAAGTGGAGTATGAGGTTGATTAGGGTCTTAACGCATGGGGTTACACTTGTTACGGTTCGAAACAACGAAAACGTCGATAGGTAACGCGTCGGGAGGCTAAACGAAGCAAAAGCGCGCGCCCCGGACCTGTGAGCGGCCGCTCACAGGCTCCGAGCAGCCGCTCGAAGAGGACTGACGGGTTTAAACCGCCTCAAACTCGTATTTAAGCATCCTTAACCCCATGCAGCCCTCATACTCAACCCTAATCGCCCCCTTACTGCCCCACACGAATATTTCACTCCAAAAACTCCTGCTAAGGCTCAAGATCATCAATTGGGAGGCTCCAAGGAGCGCGATTGATTGATTTGAAGAGCTAAGGGTATAACTCATGATTTCTTATGTAACATTACGCATTTAATACTTGTACGTTTCACCATCGATATTAATAAAACGTCAAGTTTCATTCTATACGTCGCATTTATTATTTTTGTCGCATTTGTGGAACCCTAATACTATATATAATATTATATATATGTGTGTAGTTGATTAATTATATCAAAAAAATAAAAGCCTTGGCCGGGAATCGAACCCGCGCCAAAGGCCGGGCCAAACACACACATATGCACAACCAACTGGGCTAGCCATCTTATTTGAAATAACCCGGACGCGTATTAAATAAATACATACATTAAAACCTCACAGTTGACAAGGAAAGTCAACTGTGGGTTGCCTTGTTGATCAATTCATCAAATTAACTCGTAATTGATCTATCTTTGGTAAATTTATTTGATTGCCGGCCCAATACAACACGATTACACGTCAATAACACCAAATCGTTGACCAATTGAATCAATTAAACGCGTATGTATTCAATCGAAGGTCAAACCTTCCAATTAACCTTAACCCTAATCCTCAGTATAAATAGATGCATTCCGTAGCTTAACAACTCGCTCACAACTCTCTCTCAACCTCCCAATCTCTCTAATTCACTCTGATTATTATTATTGTGCTCGTTGGTTGACTTTTGCTTTGACCCGACGTTTGCAATCAAATCATCACTGTGAGTACGATTAATTTTGTGGGTTTTATTCATCGGCTATCAAACAACAATAGCCCTAACATTAATCGGGCTAAAGTTGTCTGAATCATTCAATTGAAATTCTAGGGTTCGTCGTGATTTTAATTGGGGATAAAACTGATTTCGCGTCATGTATATAATTAAATTTAAACCAGAAACATCACAACCACCGGCCTAGGCCAAGTGGTTGTGACCATGGTCCTCCACAGTGGTCACCCGGGTTCGAGTCCCGGCACTGACCTTTCTTTTGTTCTTTTCTTTTCTTTTTTTTAACAAACATATATATATATATATTAAATCCTTTTAATCTTTTAAATTCATTTTAAAATATCAAAACTATTTTATAAATTCTAAAAAAATTATATTTGTTTAATCTGTAATAAGAGTTTTATTTACAATTTTTATTTTTCAGAAATTCATTTATTTAATATTTATAATAATTAAATCATTTTTATACTATTATATTTATAAAAATCCATTTATATATCAAAACAATTTTATAAAATTCCCCAAAAATTATCCTAACTTTTTATAAAGTTAAACTTTACTGAAATAATTTTTAATTCAGTAAAATCATTTATTTTATATTTTTAATCAATTTTTGTTAGATTTAATCATAATTAAATCATATTAAATCCAATTTTCATCATTTTTGCACCAAAATTTTATACAAATTATTTTTAATTATTTAGAACAGAAATATGATTTTTAAAATAGAAATTCTTTAATTTTAGTATTTTTGGATATTAAAGTTAAATATTGGCTATTTATAAATAAATAGATTTAAAAATCTATTTTAAATAAAATAATTTTATAAAAATTATTTTTATGCTTCAAACACTTTAATGTGTACATTCAAAATCCAAATTTTATAAAAAGACTTTCTTCCATTAATTATTAGATTTTCCTTTATTAATTAACATTTTAATTTAAAATTCAACAATTGATTATCCCCAAATCGAAACCCTAGGATACACTTATTAGTTAATTAGACTTAGACTTATTACATATTACCTTATTATAGGGTGATATTTGGAATCACTTTGGGCAACACAATTATTACATCTTTTCAACAAGTTAACATTTGCTAAGGTGAGTTTTACATAGCCCCTTTTATTTATCACCACTTTTGGGGTGAAACATGTTATAACATTATCATTGCAATTCAATCATCAATGTGTCTATGTGTTTTCTATGTTGCATTATGTCTTGAGCATGATTAGAGTAAGCACCATTCTAGCATAATCATTAACATTGATCAGCCGACGGTATACATTGATAGATCTATTGGACTGACAATCCCACCCGGATACGTGCCTCCTACAAAGGTTACGTGGGTGTTTGTTATCGCATAACATATTCATTGGGACCATAAGTGTATGGTATGTATCATTTTATAACAGTCAACAGGGTTGATTATGCACTCGATTTATTTCTAGTATGTTCTCACATATGGGCTAGATTGACATGACACATGAATTGCACAACATTTTATTCAATTTATTATCAAAAACCTATGTAATTCTCACCAACTTATGTTGACCCAAAATACTTTCAAAATTAACATGTTTCAGGTAACAATGAAGCTGAGGCTTGAGATTAGCATGAGGATTTTACTTGAAGTTATTTGAAGTTATTGAAGTTGTTATTTGATTTTATGTATTTGAATTCTTAGACATCATTTCACATTATGGAAATTATGTTTGAATAAATTATTTAAAATTTATATTATACCATGTGCTACTGAAAACAATCATCAATACGTGGCACCCCGATGTTTCCGCCATCGGTTGGGGTGTTACAGATTGGTATCAGAGCCTTGGTTATAGGGAATTAGGTTATTAGAAATAATCTAGACTATAACCTTAGGGACTAAAACAGTACTTGCTTCTCCTACTTGTAACCCTAATTGCTTCCCTAATCCTATCCTTATCCTATGCCTTATAACCCTAAACCTACATATGACTACTCTTAATTGTCTGCTGCAATCCTGATCCACCATTAGATTTATAGGACAAAATCCTCAGGTTTAACCTGAACCCCCTTGAGATCTCGTCGAAGTTCTAGATTTTAATAACGAACACGTGCAATCTGGAAGGGTGAACGCCTGTATTCTGAGTCTTCTGTCTAGGCTGGCATTGCGCATATATCCCAATCAGACGAGGGACCCGGATGCCTACCTGGGAATTCTCGGGATGAGTGTTCACTTATAGGCTAAAGCATGTCTTCATATGTTATTAGAATTTAGAATCTTTGATAAGTCAACGTTTTCGTTTATTCGTTTTAATTAATGAATAAATGATTACATTCCTTATATAAACTCTCATTCATTTCATTGTGTCTATTACAGATCATGCCTCCTCGTCGCAGCACTCGCAACAACAATGGTGAAAACCACGAAGAAGGTGGTGATAACCATAACCACAACCATGACCAAGTTCCTAACCACAACAACAATGGGGTCGATGCTCAACTGGCTGCGATCATTTCTCAACAAATGGCGCAGCAAATTGCAACTCTGGTTCCCAATTTACTTGCTCAGGTCATCCAATTGAACGGCAACGGGAATGGTCACAACAATGGGAATGGGAATGGCAATGGCAATGGTAATGGACCCCAAGCTTGCACCCTTAAGCATTTCAACTCTTGTAACCCTCCAAAGTTCAGCGGTGAAGAAGGAGCTACTGGACTCCTCCAATGGTTTGAGGGTATTGAGAATACCTTCATCAACAGTGAGTGCCCCAACAATCTCAAGGTTCGTTACGCCATGAGTGTTCTCCATAAACGAGCACTCACTTGGTGGAATGAAGAAAAGCGTACTCGTGGGGCCGAGGTTGCTCTTGCTATGACATGGGACCAAGTCAAAGAGATCATGAAAGAGGAGTTCTGTCCTCGCAATGAAGTTAAAAAGCTTGAGGATGAGTTCCACACTTTAGCTCAAGATAGTGGGGAAAATCTCGCCTACAACACCCGCTTTCATGAGCTTAGCTTATTGTTGCCACACAAGGTTACTCCTCTGCCGGTAGCCATCGAGAAGTACATCGGTGGTCTGCCCATGCAAATCCAGGACACCGTTTGGGGTAGAAATCCTGCAACTCTGGAAGAGGCCAAACGTCTAGCGGCCACTCTTACTGATAATCATGTGAAGAACGGTACTCTCGTTCGCAAGGGCACTAAGAAGACTACTGCCAAAGATACTCCACAGCCTGCAATTGAAGTCAAGCCTGAGACCTCAAGCAACAAAAAGCGTAAGGCTAGAAACTATATGGTTGCTGCTACTCCACCTGCTGCCCAAAACCCAGCCAAGAAACCATACACCGGACCTCACCCTCTGTGCAACACTTGCAAGTACCACCATCCCACACAGGTGCCATGTCGATTTTGTACTAAGTGTCAAAGATATGGTCACCTGGTGAACGTCTGTCGATCTCCTGCTGCCCAAGACAACAACAACCCAGCTCCCAACCAACAAAACAACAGGCCTACTCGTGGTCAATGCTACGAGTGTGGTAACCCTAATCACTACATCAACAACTGCCCTAATCGTAACCGTAACCAAAACCAAAATCAGAACCAAAACCAAAACCAGAACCGCAACCAGAACCAAGGTGCTCGAGGTCACGCCTACAATCTCAACGCTAACCAGGCTCGTGACAACAACGAAGTGGTGAATGGTACGTTTCTCATTAATAACCACTATGCATCCATATTATTTGATTCAGGAGCTGATAAGTCATTCGTGTCACTGAAGTTTGAACCTTTACTTAACTTACCCCACACTAATCTAGAAGACCCTTTCGTGGTAGAGGTAGCTAACGGGAAGTCTATTTCGATCGGTTCTATTATTCGTAACTGCTTGTTGAATCTCGATGATCATACCTTCCCTATCGATCTCATCCCCATGCATCTTGGTAGTTTTGATGTTATAGTAGGCATGGACTGGTTGTCAACTCATCGTGCCGAAATTCTGTGCTTCGAGAAAGTCATACGCATTCCTCTCGAATCTGGTGAGATTTTGAAGATCTATGGTGAGAAACCCTGTGGTGAGCTTAAGCTTATGTCTTGTACTACTGCCCAAAAGTACTTACGAAAGGGGTATACAGCCTTCTTAGCTAACGTGGTAGAGAAGAAGGACAAAGGCAAAAGTATCCAAGACATTCCTATTATTCGAGACTATCCTGAAGTTTTTCCAGAGGATTTACCTGGGTTGCCTCCTGCTCGACAAGTGGAGTTTCGTATTGATCTTGTTCCTGGTGCTAATCCTATTGCTAAAGCTCCTTATCGTCTTGCACCCTCTGAGATGCAAGAACTTGCTAGTCAATTACAGGAACTTTCTGATAAAGGGTTCATTCGCCCTAGTTCTTCTCCATGGGGAGCCCCTGTCTTATTCGTTAAAAAGAAGGATGGTTCTCTTCGGATGTGTATTGACTACCGTGAACTCAACAAACTCACCATCAAGAATCGTTATCCGCTTCCTAGGATTGACGATCTCTTCGATCAACTTCAAGGAGCAACCCACTTCTCGAAGATTGATCTCCGTTCTGGTTATCATCAGCTTAGAGTCCACGATGAAGATATTCCCAAGACGGCCTTTCGCACTCGCTACGGTCACTATGAATTCATGGTTATGCCTTTTGGGTTGACCAATGCTCCCGCAGTATTTATGGATCTGATGAATCGGGTTTGTAGACCCTATCTCGACAAATTCGTGATCGTTTTCATCGATGATATTTTGATTTACTCTAAATCAAAATCCGATCACGAGCAACATCTTCACTCTATCTTGAGTCTCCTAAAGAAAGAACAACTGTACGCCAAGTTCTCCAAATGTGAATTTTGGCTTAAGGAAGTTCAATTTTTGGGACATGTCATTGATATGAACGGAATTCATGTTGATCCTGCAAAGATCGAAGCTGTGAAGAATTGGAGTGTTCCTACCACTCCAACGGAAGTCCGTTCTTTTCTTGGGTTGGCTGGTTATTATCGTCGATTCATCGCCAATTTCTCCAAGATCGCTGTTCCTCTCACTACCTTAACTCACAAGGGTAAACCCTATGAGTGGGGACCTAAGCAAGAGGAAGCATTTGAAACTCTTAAGCTGAAACTTTGTGAAGCTCCTGTCTTGTCTCTACCTGACGGTAATGATGATTTCGTGGTCTACTGTGATGCATCAAACCAAGGTCTTGGTTGTGTTCTCATGCAACGAGGAAAGGTTATTGCTTATGCGTCTCGACAACTCAAGACTCACGAGAAAAATTATACCACCCATGATCTTGAATTGGGTGCTGTTGTCTTTGCACTCAAGATTTGGAGACATTATCTTTATGGGACCAAATGTGTGGTGTTCACGGACCACAAAAGTCTCCAACATGTCTTCGATCAAAAGAATCTTAACATGAGGCAACGACGTTGGGTTGAATTACTTAACGACTATGATTGCGAAATTCGCTACCATCCTGGCAAAGCGAATGTTGTGGCTGACGCACTTAGTCGTAAAGAGCGTGTCAAACTCCAATGTGCAAGAGTTCGTACTGATCTTCAAGATCGCATTCTCCAGGCTCAACACACCTCAGTCACTCAAGGTAACATGTACGATGAAATGTCTTGTGGTGCTGAGACTCAACTTGAAACCAAACCCGATGGTCTCCTTTATTTCCTTAACCGACTGTGGATTCCCGACCGTGATGATCTTCGTACTTTTCTCATGAACGAGGCTCATAAGTCTCGTTATTCTATTCATCCTGGAGCTGACAAGATGTACCAAGATCTTCGTTATTCTTATTGGTGGCCTGGTATGAAGAAAGACATTGCTCTTTTCGTTGCAAAATGCCTCACTTGTTCCAAGGTTAAGGCTGAACATCAACGACCATCTGGTATGCTTGAACAACCAGAGATTCCTGTCTGGAAATGGGAGAGCATAGCTATGGATTTCATCACCAAACTTCCTCGTACACCCAAAGGTTTTGACAGTATTTGGGTAATCGTCGATCGTTTGACCAAGTCAGCTCACTTTCTACCTATTCGCGAGAAGTATTCTGTGGAAAAGTTGGCAAAGATGTACGTAAGTGAAATCGTATGTCGTCACGGTATACCTATGGACATTATTTCTGATCGCGATGGTCGTTTCACCTCTCACTTTTGGGGATCTCTACAAGATGCTTTGGGTACCAAGTTGAACCTGAGCACTGCTTATCACCCTCAAACGGATGGTCAGACTGAACGAACCATCCAGACACTTGAGGACATGCTCAGGGCATGTGTCATCGATTTTGGTGGCGCATGGGATTCTCATCTTCCTTTGGTTGAGTTTTCATACAACAACAGTTATCACGCCAGCATTAACATGGCTCCTTTTGAGGCACTCTATGGTCGGAAATGTCGTTCACCTGTCTGTTGGACCGAGGTTGGTGAAGCTCGTATTACTGGGCCCGAACTAATCCAGGAAACCACAGACAAAATCCAGCTTATTCAGGATAATCTTCTCAAGGCTAGAAGTCGCCAAAAGAGTTATGCTGATAAACGTCGTAAACCCTTGGAATTTCAAGTTGGGGACCTTGTGCTACTTAAGGTATCCCCTTGGAAAGGAGTTATTCGTTTCGGTAGAAAGGGTAAACTAGCTCCTCGTTACGTAGGCCCCTTCAAAATTCTTGACAGAGTTGGAAAAGTGGCTTACAAGCTTGATCTTCCACCTGAGCTAAGCAATGTTCATCCGACCTTCCATGTTTCGAACCTCAAGAAATGCTTAGCAGATGAGAACCTTCATGTTCCTCTTGAGGATGTGCAAATTGATGAAAGCATGCACATTATCGAGAAACCCGTCGAGATTGTTGACACTGGAGTCAAGAAACTCAAGCGCAGTCGTATTCCGATCGTTAAGGTTCGTTGGGAATCTAAACGAGGCCCAGAGTTCACTTGGGAACGTAAAGACCAGATGAAGTCGAAGTATCCACATCTTTTTCCACCAGACTCTCCAACCCCAACTTCGGGACGAAGTTCCTAAAAGTAAGGGAGACTGTAACATTACGCATTTAATACTTGTACGTTTCACCATCGATATTAATAAAACGTCAAGTTTCATTCTATACGTCGCATTTATTATTTTTGTCGCATTTGTGGAACCCTAATACTATATATAATATTATATATATGTGTGTAGTTGATTAATTATATCAAAAAAATAAAAGCCTTGGCCGGGAATCGAACCCGCGCCAAAGGCCGGGCCAAACACACACATATGCACAACCAACTGGGCTAGCCATCTTATTTGAAATAACCCGGACGCGTATTAAATAAATACACACATTAAAACCTCACAGTTGACAAGGAAAGTCAACTGTGGGTTGCCTTGTTGATCAATTCATCAAATTAACTCGTAATTGATCTATCTTTGGTAAATTTATTTGATTGCCGGCCCAATACAACACGATTACACGTCAATAACACCAAATCGTTGACCAATTGAATCAATTAAACGCGTATGTATTCAATCGAAGGTCAAACCTTCCAATTAACCTTAACCCTAATCCTCAGTATAAATAGATGCATTCCGTAGCTTAACAACTCGCTCACAACTCTCTCTCAACCTCCCAATCTCTCTAATTCACTCTGATTATTATTATTGTGCTCGTTGGTTGACTTTTGCTTTGACCCGACGTTTGCAATCAAATCATCACTGTGAGTACGATTAATTTTGTGGGTTTTATTCATCGGCTATCAAACAACAATAGCCCTAACATTAATCGGGCTAAAGTTGTCTGAATCATTCAATTGAAATTCTAGGGTTCGTCGTGATTTTAATTGGGGATAAAACTGATTTCGCGTCATGTATATAATTAAATTTAAACCAGAAACATCACAACCACCGGCCTAGGCCAAGTGGTTGTGACCATGGTCCTCCACAGTGGTCACCCGGGTTCGAGTCCCGGCACTGACCTTTCTTTTGTTCTTTTCTTTTCTTTTTTTTAACAAACATATATATATATATATATTAAATCCTTTTAATCTTTTAAATTCATTTTAAAATATCAAAACTATTTTATAAATTCTAAAAAAATTATATTTGTTTAATCTGTAATAAGAGTTTTATTTACAATTTTTATTTTTCAGAAATTCATTTATTTAATATTTATAATAATTAAATCATTTTTATACTATTATATTTATAAAAATCCATTTATATATCAAAACAATTTTATAAAATTCCCCAAAAATTATCCTAACTTTTTATAAAGTTAAACTTTACTGAAATAATTTTTAATTCAGTAAAATCATTTATTTTATATTTTTAATCAATTTTTGTTAGATTTAATCATAATTAAATCATATTAAATCCAATTTTCATCATTTTTGCACCAAAATTTTATACAAATTATTTTTAATTATTTAGAACAGAAATATGATTTTTAAAATAGAAATTCTTTAATTTTAGTATTTTTGGATATTAAAGTTAAATATTGGCTATTTATAAATAAATAGATTTAAAAATCTATTTTAAATAAAATAATTTTATAAAAATTATTTTTATGCTTCAAACACTTTAATGTGTACATTCAAAATCCAAATTTTATAAAAAGACTTTCTTCCATTAATTATTAGATTTTCCTTTATTAATTAACATTTTAATTTAAAATTCAACAATTGATTATCCCCAAATCGAAACCCTAGGATACACTTATTAGTTAATTAGACTTAGACTTATTACATATTACCTTATTATAGGGTGATATTTGGAATCACTTTGGGCAACACAATTATTACATCTTTTCAACAAGTTAACATTTGCTAAGGTGAGTTTTACATAGCCCCTTTTATTTATCACCACTTTTGGGGTGAAACATGTTATAACATTATCATTGCAATTCAATCATCAATGTGTCTATGTGTTTTCTATGTTGCATTATGTCTTGAGCATGATTAGAGTAAGCACCATTCTAGCATAATCATTAACATTGATCAGCCGACGGTATACATTGATAGATCTATTGGACTGACAATCCCACCCGGATACGTGCCTCCTACAAAGGTTACGTGGGTGTTTGTTATCGCATAACATATTCATTGGGACCATAAGTGTATGGTATGTATCATTTTATAACAGTCAACAGGGTTGATTATGCACTCGATTTATTTCTAGTATGTTCTCACATATGGGCTAGATTGACATGACACATGAATTGCACAACATTTTATTCAATTTATTATCAAAAACCTATGTAATTCTCACCAAATTATGTTGACCCAAAATACTTTCAAAATTAACATGTTTCAGGTAACAATGAAGCTGAGGCTTGAGATTAGCATGAGGATTTTACTTGAAGTTATTTGAAGTTATTGAAGTTGTTATTTGATTTTATGTATTTGAATTCTTAGACATCATTTCACATTATGGAAATTATGTTTGAATAAATTATTTAAAATTTATATTATACCATGTGCTACTGAAAACAATCATCAATACGTGGCACCCCGATGTTTCCGCCATCGGTTGGGGTGTTACATCTTACGCTTTTTACTTTATGTTTTATTGTAAAAATCATATAACAAGTTTGTCCAGGTCTGAATGGGTTTAATAAACATTAAAACATGAGTCTTTTTGAAGATTAAACGGATTAAACCTATTAATAAACGCGTAGTAACATCATAGGATGCTTGTTGCGCAAGTTATTGGTGTTTTGATCCTAAAAGCTTTGATCTTGACATGTTTGATAATAGGATCTGATGGGAATAGGTATTAGGAAAGTTGTATGATGATTATTAGGTGTTATTGATTGATAATATGCAACTAGGGTTTGATATAATTAATAATATTGTACGATCAGAATCTGGACAGATTCTGAATGTCGACTTGTAGGGTCTGTTTCATGGCTTGAAAATAATTGGTTTGATCGATTCTTTGCATGATTGTAACGTACAAGGTCTTAGCTTTTCATAATGGGTAAAACCATCGAATTTGGACATCGTTTGAGTCGTTTTTGGAATTTTAATTGATTAGGGGTCATATCAGATTTTCGGATTTGTAAATTGGGCTAACTTTAAATGGTCATAATTTGAGATTTACAAGGAATTAGATTATGAAATTTTCACAGTAGGTCAATACTGGAAAAATAGAGCTTTTTCAAGTGGATTCATCTCGTTTGGATGAATACACAATTTTTAAGAATTTTCCTACTAAACTGACCTGTTGAGGAGATTTTCTGGACATAGCTGTGTTGTACGAATTTTCATAATTTTTGTGTTTGGAATTGAGACAAAACAAAAATAGGTATTGTCGAGTGAATCCCAAAGTAAATTCAGTAAAAATTTGGGAGGTTAACTCACTGGTTTGCTATTTTAAATAAATTAGTTTTGATGGCGCACAATCTGTCCTGAAAACACAAATTGTGTATTATGTGCTTCTGTGATTAATTGAGGTCTTAGGTAGTATGGAATTGACATGTAACTGAAGTACACTTGTCTGAGACACATACGGAATGTAGAAACTAATTGTAACCAACGTATTCACCAACGGGTCCGTAGGGTTTACTATTGCATGTAGAATCACTAGGCGTCGCATACACACTTTTGAACATTTAAAACGCCTTGGACAAACGAGTTATATGGGTAATGATATTACGCCTATACTCACTGAGCGACACTGTTATTAGGGTGTCGGTAGCATATATTGCTTGCTGTTCGGATTCTTTGCTTGCACGTTAAGGTGAGTTTACGGCCCCTCTTTTAACTGGTTTCACATTTTCGGGGGAGAAAACATGTGTTAAAACGATTATTTGGTAACTACTGTCATACTATGGGTTTCTATTGTGTACTACACGATCTTTGGAAGTCCCGGGGGGAACCATGAATGTGCGGGTTTGCACAACGGGGAAATGTGAATAGCGCTATTGGGAGTGACCAACCCCGCTCGTCGGCTTGGAGGGCCGGGCGAGTGCATATTGTCTCAAACAGGAACAACTGGTTTACTTTTCGGGCACAACATCTGGTATTCGAGTTAGTAATGGTTTTCCAATCGTGGTAGTAACAAAACATACGCCTAGCTAACGTACACTGGTTTTCGATTTGTTATAGTATGGACAGGTGGACTTGGTACTTGGATACAAAACCTGTAAACTCACCAGCATTTTTGTGCTGACGTAAACTTTTACATGTTTTCTCAGGTCGCTAAGGTAGCACAATGGAACTAGGGCGCACGCGTCTGCACGGCGTCTAGTTAGAGTCGCATGGTTTTCATATGTTGAACAATTGGTTTACTTTTGAGATACTGTTTTGAATAAGCTTCCGCTGTAAACGGGAATTTTAAACTATGTTTTGAAATTGCATTATATTCATTTAGACTTGTTTATTGTGATCGTTGGTTTGGATCCTGGTTTGTCATGCGCCTCGCGGTAAAACTCCGCAAGTGGATTTTGAGGGTGTGACAACTGCGCAGGTATTTCCAGGGCCATCCGATAAATGTTCTCACGGATTATCGGATAAACGACATACTCGCCAAACCCGAGCTATCGGGCCGCCTGGCGAAGTGGGCCATCGAGCTGGGGAAACATATGATCAATTACAAAACCAAGCCCGCAGTCAAAGGGCATGTCCTCGCAGACTTCGCCACAGAAATACCCAAGGATAAAGTCAAAGAATGCCAAGCAGCAGAATCACCCGCGCCGATACAGGACCCGTCACAAGCGTGGTCCCTCTACACAGACGGGGCCTCCAACGACGACGACGCCGGCGCAGGGTTGCGCCTCATCAGCCTAGATAAACACGAGTTCACATACGTCATCCGCCTCGACTTCAAAAGCACAAATAATGAAGCGTAATACAAAGCGTTGCTGGCAGGCCTCCGCATTGCGGAAAAAATGGAGGCCATGCACGTGGAGGCACACGTGGACTCACTACTTGTCGCTCGGCAGATTAATGGATCCTACGACGCAAAGGACAACACCTTGGCTTTGTACCTGGAACAAGCCAAACAACTCATGAGCCGATTTGACTCCTGCACGGTCGAGCATATCCGACGCAGCGAAAACAAACCGGCTGACGCACTGAGCAAAATGGCATCCACGGTCTTCGAACACATGGCCAAAGAAGTCTGAGTCGAAGTCCTGAATAAACCATCTGTCCCACCGCGACAAGTGAACGTCATCCAAACAGGCAACGCGTCCTGGATGACCCCAATCAAGGCTTTTCTATCCTCCGGCAACTTGCCTGATGACAAGTCAGATGCCCGGAAGATTAAACACAAGGTTCTACACTATCAACTTGTAGACGATACCTTGTATCGCCGTTCCTACCTAGGGCCACTGCTGCGTTGCGTAGACTCCGCAGACACCTCTTTCCTGATCAAAGATATACACGAGGGAACATGCGGATTGCACGCAGGCCCAAAGATGGTAGTGGCAAAGTTGATGAACGCAGGGTATTACTGGCCGGGAAAGCACGTGGACGCGGTCAATGAATTGCGCAAATGTGACAGCTGTCGGCGTCACGCCCCAAACACCGTGCGCCCCAAAAACAACCTGGTACCTGTCATGGCGGCATGGCCATTCCAGAAATGGGCCATCGATCTAGTAGGCCCATTCCCAACAGCACCAAGCAACGTGAAGTATCTAATCGTCGCCATCGATTAATTTACAAAATGGGTCGAAGCAAAACCTCTGGCTAAGATTGACGGCGCACATGTTAAGAAATTCATCTGGGAGTTCATTATCTGTAGATTTGGCCTGCCAATGCAACTGGTAAGCCACAATGGCACACAATTTGAAGACCAATCCCTACAAGAATGGTTGGCCCAAATGGGCGTTCATCAAATATTCACGTCGGTTGCACACCCGCAAGGCAACGGTCAAGTCGAAAGGGCCAATCGCACGATCGTAGAAGGCATCAAAGCACGCCTTGGAACCAAGAGAACAGGGTGGGTAGACGAGTTGCCCCATGTATTATTGGCCTACCACACCCTCACCAAAACCAGCAACGGCGAAACGCCGTTTAGCCTAACATATGGTTCCGAAGCAGTCATTCCCGCAGAAATCGCTTGCCCCTCCGTGAGAGTATTGATGGCCGAAACAAGAGACAACGATAAAGAACTCCGCTTGAACCTCGATCTACTAGAAGAACGCCGCGATCTTGCAGCCATCAAAAAGGCCAAATACAAGACACAACTAGAGCAATATTACAACAAGCGCGTCAAAGAATTCGCATTCAAGGTCGGGGACTACGTTTTTCGAAACAATGAAGCTTCCAACGCCGAAAAGGCTGGAAAGCTAGCTCCTACTTGGGAAGGTCCATACAAAATACAAGAAGTATTGGGCAAAGGCGCTTACGTGCTAGAAAGACTGGATGGCACACCTATCCCACGATCTTGGAACGGCGCGCAACTACGGCGCTGCTATTTGTAACATACTTGTAATACAGCTACACATGCCGTCCTACCTATCAATGAAAAATGGTTTCCTATATCTGTATTTCTACTTGTTTTTTCCGCGCCAGGGTCTTCAAGACTTGGACAAAACCTATGTCGGACCAACACTGCTGACTATCAAAGCAATGCAAGTCTTCAAGACGCGCCTTAAGCACGTCGGACTTGCACAAACTTGCGCACAGCACAACATACTATGGTCTTCAAGACAGGTTTACTTGCCGGACCTAACTGACGCGCAAAACGTGTATATGTGGAAAACCCTTGTCTTCTAGACTTGTCAAACACAAGTCGGACAAGAGGAGCGTACACTACACAAAAGCGAAGTCAATGGTCTTCTAGGCAAGGCTCTTACGCGCCCAACTCGGACTCTATGGCACAAGTCGCGCCTCGCTACAGTCTTCAAGGAAAAAGTATAAACACTTAGACGCCGGACTGTCTAGCCAGGTGCGCGCCCTAACTTCTACTTACACACCGGGTGACGACTTGGTTAAATAAGTACACAGAAGTTAGAGTGAGAAAGTCACATGATATAGCAAACCAGAAATCTTTCATTAATCTAAGGGAATTAAAAACCCTTTCATATTTACAAGTAGTTACAAGTGATCAAAAATCAAGGCGCCTATTCATCATGCAAGGCAGAGGTACCCTCGCCAGAAGCCCTCTGGCGCGCCTCTTCTTGACGCTTCCGCTCCGCTTCCCGCGCCAGCTCATCAGATTTTTCTATAAAGTACTTAAGGGCAGCAGGAGGTTCCGCATTGCGTTTGCAGTCAGCAATCACTTGAAGGATGGGGAAGTCAACCTTCTCAAATTTGACTAGCTCCGCTTCATGCTCCTCCTTCATGGGCTTCCCGTAATGCTCCGCGAGGTCAAGGCGCCCATCATTCTGAGCCGCCAAGAAACCATCCTCATAACCCTCCCCATACCCATAAGCTTGGGCGCTAGCAGTTATGGCAGCAACTTGGTCACCCAACTTAGGCTCCTGCCAGAAACGCTTAAAGATCTGAAAGAAGACAAACAGTTAGCAATAAATGACAAACAAAGACAAGGCAAACAAGAAGGAAACTAAGGATACTTACCCCTTCAATCCCAGCAGTCATTAGCTAGCGGATAGAGTCTTGCATTTGACCCTGAACAGCCACCGCCTCCTCTAAGAGCCGCCTTGTGGCTTCACATTCTTTGACAGCGGCGGCACGGGCCTGCTCAGAGGAGCCAAGATCTTGCTCCAGATCCTCCTTCGCATTCAGGATCTGGACCCTCTCCTGTTCCAAAAAGGAGACGCGCTCAGTAGCTTCAACGAGTTGGGCATCTTTAGACTCAAGCTCCAAGCGCTTTTCCACATACTTGGCAGTTCTTTCAGAAAGGGCCTTGGATTTCTCCTCAAGCTTTCGGGTCTCAGCCCGCCTTGCCTCTTGAGCCTCAGCCAGAAGCTCCTTCAAGCGCATAGTATCCTCATTACTGCGCTTCCAGGACTCCGACCACCGCCGCCTCTCCGCCGCCGCATCCCCCTCAAGTTTGGCAACCTTCTCTTCGACTTCATGGGCGCGGCGACGATACTTGGAGATTTCCGCCTTGAAGGCAGCCTCCCTTTCAGCGAGGCCCGCCTTCTCCGACTCCAGGCGCTCAATGTCGCGCCGCACCGCTGCATCACAACGGCGCAATGAGTCCATCATGGACAGTTGAGTTGCCTGATTCACACATAAAGCGGAAATCAAGTCAGGACGACTCAACATATCCTGGTGCGTGCGCTCATAGGGAGGCACCACCTCGCTAACGAACTCTTCGGCAGCCAGAGAATTGGAAAATAATGTATTCTCCCTGACTGCCTAGCGAGGGCGCCAAATGGCGTCACCGCCTGCCCAGCAAGAGCCATCATAAGCTGGTTCCCTCCCACCAGCGCCAGAAGACTCACGTCTAGTCTGGCGTGAGCTCTGCCCAGCACTCCCGCCACCCGTCTCCAAGGGCGCCCTCTCGAAGCCATCACTTTCATGAGCCATCCCTTGAGCCTCAACATCGGAGCGCTCTTTGGCCTCTTTCTCCTTCAAGAGGCGAGCTTTTTCTTCCAAAAATTGTTGCTCTTGGAGACGTAGGCGCTCCACCTCAGCTTGTTTCTCCGCCTCAGCCTTTTTCTTAGCTTCATTGGCGGCAGCAATCTTCTCAGCCTCGGCCCTCCGAAGTGCTTCATTGGCCGCCTCTTGTTTTTGCACCTCCTCCTTCTCCCTCCAAAGCATCTCCTCTTCAATCCTAGCCGCCTCAGCGGACGGAGACACAGGAGGAGGAGTAGGGATAATCTTGGGCGCAACTGCAACAAAGGAAAATAAACATGCTGAAGGCGGAACAAATAGAAAAAAACTTGAAAAATAATGAAAAAAAAACTTACTAGGCGCCTTCTTCTTAATCAGCTTCTGGAATAGAGGCTGACGAGTAGGGGCAGCGCCAATGCCCACAGAAAACACCGGCGCAACCCCCCCTTGCGCTCCACCACCGGGGGAAGTGGACTTCTCCTTACCAACATCCCCAAGGGTAGCCTTGGGGGCAGTAACTGTATCAGAGGGTTGTGTAACACCCTCACCCCCCTCACCGCTAGTAGGCATAGGGGGTGCATCCTTTGAGGTAGCAGTGCTGCTGGCAGTGGCGCTGGTGGAACGTTTCTTCCTCTTCTACGCCACTTGATAACCTCCCCTACTAAAGCGAAAGACTCTGAGTCAGAACCAGAAACAGGCTTCACCCCATATTTATGTTTCCGCGGAGCGTGCTTCCAACGACCACGCCCCGCAGAGGCCTTCACAGGCTGAACAACCGCTACTGAAGAATCAGTAGAGTCATTGCCAAAAAGGCTAACGAACAAGGGATCACAAGACTCACCAGTGGTGCAATAAGGCTTGGGCGCGCGGGTAAGGTATGGATAGTAGAAGCGATCAACAAACTCTTCCAGACAAGACACCTGGCCCTCAGCCAGCGCCCTCCACTTGATACCCTTCTCCTCGCAGGCGGCATAAAATTGAAATTTGCTCACACCTACAGTTGCAACACAGTTAGTAAGACTTCATAAAAGAAACAAGCATATGTAAAGGAAGGCACTTACCCTCTTGAGCAATGTAGGGCTCCTTGCCCGCCCGAATGCCAACGCGGCTTAGACCCAGCAGAAGGAAAATCCCCTCCGTCAAGCCCTTGATCTCCAACTTCGTTGCGTTGGAGGTAAGCTTAACAAACCAAGGCTGCGCCTTGTAATTCTTCAAAACCGCCATATCTGCCACACGTTGCCCATCGGCAATCACCTTCCATGGCAGTCCAACAGGAATAACACCCCTCTTAACGAAGAAGAATCTCTCCTTCGCCTAATGCAGAGATTTAGGGGTGTTGGTAGCCATCGGCGGCACCTTTGGGCGGGGCTTGAAAGAGAACCACATCTCATCCCGCGCAAAAAAATAAAACACATTGAACCGCTCCACGGTCGGTTCAATCTCAAGTGCGCGGCAAGAAGCCTCAAAATGGACTACCTTAGCATCCCAAAGGCAGTCAGTTGTGTAGGCCCAACACCATAAGCCACCAGCGTATCTACCTGGAAGCGGGTGTAAGGTAGGCGGAACCCACACTTGGTAAAGTGGGCCTCGTACAAGGCAATTTGCCCACTATCAGTAGATAAAACGGTATCGGCCGGAGACGGCAACACCGGTTCCCATTCCGGCAAGATCCTATATACCTTGCAAAACTCGTCAAAAGAAGTCTGATTCCAAACACAATAAGTGTTGGTCATCAACTTCCTCTCCTTGATCTTCCCCTGTTCCACCGTCACCTCCTCCTCAACTTCTTCCACCGCCGGCCCCTTACCCAAAGCATCCCCAGAAGGCGACTGACTCACAGACAAGTCAGACATTTGGTAACAAAGAAAAATAAATAAAGAAAGAAGCCGGAAACTGGGAAATTAACCAGAAAACTTGAAGATCCACCGGAATCTTCAACGGAAAACTCAAAGTTGGAGAAGAACGTTAAGAACGATGGTAAGACAACAACAAGCCCAATGACAAGAAGATGACCAAATGCGAAGTTTCAACAATAAATCTTCAAGATTATGAAAATCTTTGAAGATTGAACGGAAACTTCAAAGGTTCACCGGAGAGGAGAAGAAGAAGAGGAAATGAATATGAAAGGAAATGTGAGAGAGTAACCGTTCATGGAGTCTCAAAGAGACTTATATACTCACTGCATTAATGACGGTGGGACCCACAGGGATAAACAAACCGTCACACTTTTTCAAACTCAAAAGCCGAGGTGACGCCACGTGTCGCATGCGTCAACAGACGACCCAGATCAACACTGGGAACCGCTCCAAGCTGTCACTCAGACGGATGGGCGACACGTGTCAACAGATGTCACCTTTTCAAAATGTCAAGCGCGTGGACAACCACGCGCCTGACACAATACACGTGCTCCATGACACGTGGCACCATCTGAACCACAAGGAAGCCAGATAGAGCGCGTGACGGCACACGCGCCTGACACCAGACGAAAGGTTGGTAACTGCACCATGATGATGTGACTCACACCAGTCAGCACAACAGACAACAACCTGACACGTCAACAACCCTTAAACTTCCCTCTGAAGAAACTGATCATTAGAATTCCAGGCGCATTAACTCCAATTTATGAGAGACAAATTGATTGCCAATGATTTAAAATTTACTACAACTCCAGACCCGCATTAACCACTCAAGAGCATTAAACTTAACGGCGCAAATTTGACGTAAAACCAAAAAAGACGTTCCCCGCCCAACTCCTTCACGGGTCATGGCGGAACACGTCTTCCCAGTGCAAATTTGATGTAAAACCAAAAAAGACGTTCCCCACCCAACTCCTTCACAGGTCATGGCGGAACACGTCTACCAGCGCAAATTTGACGAAAAACCAAAAAAGACGTTCCCCGCCCAACTCCTTCACAGGTCATGGCGGAACACGTCTTCCCAGCGCAAATTTGACATTAAGGCAAGAAAGACGTTCCTCGCCTAACTTCTACACAAGTCATGGCGGAACATGTCCACGCCAACAAATTTCCAGAGCAACCAGAAGCAGATGAGCTTTCATCCGCGACTCAACATTTTGAGTCTAGCACTCCACCTACTCTCCATAGAGAGCAGGAGAAGCCCTAGACTAGGGGGACTTGAAGGGATAGGGAGCCTAATCCAGAGGGAGGCGGCGTCCCTATCCCCATAAGCAGGAATCCTGGCGCCATGTTACCTCCGCAGCGTTGGCGAGGCAGAAAGTAAGCCAGCACGCAAGGTCGCCAAATGATAAGTAACACGCAACAGTTAATACGCGCGTGTGCCCACGCGCGGAATCCTCCCTTACTACTTTCGGTACGAGGTACAGAAGATCACAAAAGGAAGATTCAGCAAGGTTCCTGACAGAGTACGCACCAATGGCAAGATGACAAGTGGCAGAGCTGGTACAACTACTACTGACAGGAACGGTGACATGATTATGCCCACGCTCCCACCATGTCGTCGTCAACAGTAACCAGCAGACATCCCCTACCACTGTCAGACGTCAAATCAGGTGGTAAAGGCAGGGTCAACAACTGTAGCCAGGGTAAGGCCGCTGTTCACTAATCAGAGGCTGCCACGTGTCCGCCTCGAGCAACGATCATGCTGCAGCCTGACGTCACCTACAGTGATCCGCCTTTTCCCGCCATTTTACTGAAGAGCCTGGACTTGGGCCTTGGTCAGGCCCAAGTAAGGATAACTTCTCATGGGCCTCTCAACCAGGCCCACGAGCTCGCCTATAAATAAGGATAGTCATCTCTTTGAAGAAGGATCTGAAATCACTCATTGTAACCTAACACTAGTCTCTTGTAATATTTGATCGTTAATAACATTCCGGCTAGTTACAGTGGACGTAGGTCATTTCCGACTGAACCACTTATATCTTGTGTCGTTACTCACTCAACACACACACACTCACTCATTATTCTCACACGGGTTAAACCTAGAGGTTTGGGTAAAGGATTATACCTGACGTTACGTAAGTATAAACCATACGGGGATTAGTGATAATCACCGTGATACTTATTGTTTCTTCAAGCGGTTATCAGATTTAACCTGCATACCCCCAAATCCTGGTATTAATAATAATAATAATAATCCTAATCCTTCATGTCATGTTCTTGTTCAAGAGCTGGATCTTGTTTCTCTTCATCTGAAACTTCTTTCACACGATCTTTTGATGAGTCATCAGAGTTTGTCAACTCCAAGTTTTGGTACGATTTCCCCTTTAACTGAAATGGACCACATAGCATATTAAGATACAATTGCATTACTTTTTGTCAATATTATATACAAGTAAACAATTAAAAATACCTTTTGAATGTATGTTTTCATTTTTATACCCATGCCATTAGTCCCTTAGCCGTCTTGACTTGGATTAATATAATCAAACAAATCTGATACACTGCACATCATATATTAATAGCAAAGTTGTGGTCATAATTTAAACAGCTCATTGTTTGATATTAACAATTTGGCACTGCCAACACACCTAAGATGGCCTTTGCTAGCTATGGATGCATCTGGTTTCCGAGTCCCATTTCTTGTAGCTTCTTGTTGTTCAAGTGCCTTTGATTCAAAATACTCAAGCCATGCAGCAGCATCCTGCACCAATAGTTATTTAGTGAGAGTTAGTAGGTAATCTTGAATTTTGATATAAAATAAATACATATAAAACCTTGATAAAAACTATAATAGATATTACGTGTGTACGTAGATCATCTGGACCCAGGATTTGGGGTATGCAGGTTCAATCTAATAACCGCTTTTATAAAAAAAAATGTTTCAATAATAAACCAAATCAACAAGTGGCTCAGTTGGTTGAAACATTGGATGTTATGATTGATCCGGTCATTAACCCGGGTTCGACCCCTACTACAAGCAAGAATATTTTTTATTTTAGATTATTAGGTGGGCCCCACTTAAATTTCACATTTGGTCCTTGTGGTTTACCATTTGTCACATGAGGGTAAACTCAGTTAAATATTAACCTCCGTTAGTGCTAATACCCTATTATGTAACAAAAACTAAACTTAAACCCTTAGCATGAAACTTTTAAACCTTAATACCTAAAGGTGAAACTAAAGGCAAACCACAGGGACTAATTACGTAATTTTCTCTATATATTGACTTCTAATCTAAAACAAACATTTAAAATGCAAAACCGTTTTTTTTTTATTTTACGGTTTGGATAGTTTGTTGCCATTTGTTAATTTGATGAATTGCTTTTCTCTTTAAACTATATAAAACTAGATTATATCACTTAAGCCTTTCGGAATAAACAAATTATTATGAAGTGATAAAATATGTGTTATGATGTAACATAGAAATTAATATATTACGATATGAGAAAACAACAATTTAAATAATGTGAATAAGAATGAAAATGTATATTAAAAAAAAGATATACGTTTGGATGAGGAGCAGAGTCATAAACAAATGTTGTAAGGCGTGATTAAGACGGTGGTTTTGAAGGTGTGACTGTTGTTGGAAAATGAGTGAATTTAACCTATTCTACTCAGGATGAAAATAGAATTCTTGTTTACTCGTTTGAACATGATTAGTGACTTGCCTAGACATGATTAATTAATTACCTGAACACATTGTGTTTTTTTCCTGTATGAACAAAAACCCACAAAAAAGTTGTTTTTTATAGCACTATGGTACTCATTAGAAAAATAATCAAACGCTCATTAATTTGGTATAATTTTTTTTAAATCTCATATATAAAAGTTATTAATGTTTAAAAATTGTCGGTGAAAACATGAGAGACAAAAAGATTTTTTTGAGTGCAATAAGGGGGATGCCACATGACACACCAAAAAAGAGGATGGTTTCACTAAGCATCATGTCAACTTTAGTACTTTCTTTTATTAATCTATATACCTTCTTAGAGAAACTCGATGTATAGAATTGTAATTTTGTCACCATTTTAAGATGCCATTTGAATATTCACAAGTATAAATCCCTATATTTTACCTACTTTCTTTCTTTTATGCCCCTGCTATACAACCTCTAATGCTAAGTGTACAATCCATGATAACGTGGGCTCCTTATGATTTATACGTATACCGATCCATGGGGCAAAAACTAGGTCGTTGGAAAAGGAGTGATAGACGGGTTGAATCGGTCACCCGGCAAAGGCGAATGACCCTAAAGCGGAATACTGAACTGAAATGGTTACACGTGGAGTCTAAGTGCTCATGTGGGAACCCTAAAGCTGAATACTGAACTGAAATGGTTACAAGTGGAGTCTAAGTGCTCACGTGGAAATCCTAAAGATGAAAATTGAAATGAAATGGTTGCACGTAGAGTCTAAGTACACACGTGAAAACCCTCAAGCCGTTTTATAATTGATAGTTAAGGAAGTTACATGAAGAAATGAAAATATAGTTGCTTACAGGAACTATTGTAAAATTTAAATTGGATTGTAAAGATCCCGTGAATTGTAGAGATTGAGGAAAATAGAAGAACAATGATCATGGTCTTATGATCATGATTAGTAAAGCTGAAAATAGAAGGAAAATGATCATGGTCTTATGATCATGATCAGCAAAGCTGAAAATAGAAAGAATATGAACATGATCCTATGATCATGGTTAGTTAAGCAGAGAATAAAAGGAAAACGATCATGGTTTTATGATCATGTTTTGTAAACTGAAAATCGAAAGGAAGGATAAATAAATAAGGTGTAGAAGTCAGGTATAACGCTCACGCTAAGTAAAGAAAAAGTGTGTTAATAATTGCCTGCACATATGTTAGTAAATATATGCATAGTAATTATAGAGGTATGGGTAATTTAACACCCTACTAGAAAATGTGTAGAAATGATATACATAATGCTTCATCCTTGGGATGTTAATAATAGAAAATGGGTCGTTGGACATGAAAACCGACTTTATATAGGTCGGTAGGTAGGGAAATGATCTCATGATCAAAACACCTACGAGAAAATAACTAAGAGAATAATTCTATAAGGGTGTACAATTGAGAAGCTATAAAATGAAATAGCCCCAAAGTAAAAGAAAATGATCATGTAGTAATGTGAAATTAGATGTGACATAATAAAATGATGTCTATGTAAATAAAAGAGTCGAGGGACTTGGGGTGAAGCAGAATGAGAAACACATGAATGCAAGCATAAAATGCTAAAGCCGAGTAAAATGGGGCCGTGTACCCTAGACGTGGGTTACTATCTATAGGGTAGTGGACCGGATTGAGTTAAAATGAACAATGTTCAAATGATGAATTTAAATGAAATTTTGGGAATTTAATGCTATGAAGTAAGAGGCAAAGGTTTCGAGGGCGAAACCTCTTTAAGGGGGTAGATTTGTAATGCCCCAAAAACTCATTTCGCTTAATTACGCCATTATGCGTGATTAACAAAATAATAAAATGGGGCTTAGACAATAAGAATACATGTTATGTTCTAATATGGGAATAACCTAGTTAATGTTATTATTCGTATAAATGAGCAAATAATACTAGAAACTAACTTGATTAGTTAGTTTTTATAAAAAATAACATTGGGGTAAACTTGAAGGACCATTGGTGTAACTTTTGGTCAAAATAATATGGTCAAGAACACCCTAAAAGGGGAAAACGAATTTAGCCCCCAAAGGGGGCATTCTTGCACCTAAACAAGCCCTAATCACAACAAAGTGAAGAAAAGATGCAAGGGGTTTTGAGGGTAGACTTGATGGGTTGCAAATTAAGGGTTTTCAATAAGTTTTGGAGCCTTGGTAAGAACCCTAAACCTCAATTAGTATAAGTTTCGAAACCCACTTGTGGGTTTTGAGCAAAACATGTTCAATCCATGATATGGTTGATTATTAGTGATATTGATCATTCTTAATGGTTTAGGAATGAGTTAAATTGCTAGATACTTGCTTGTATGCAAAGATGATGATTCTAGTTTCAATTAGTAGCCTTGATGTTACTAAAATAGTGGAAGCTCTATGTTTAAGGCATGGAATGTATAAGAATTGCATTCTATATGTATTGCATGAGTCATGTGTGTTAGTTGAAATTGAAAGTAGCTTAACATAATGGCTAGAATGATTTTAGATGATGAGTTCATGAATTGGTACTTTCTAAATGAAGAAACAAGTACATGGGGATATGGTCTTCTACTAAGGAAGGAAAGGTCTTGGTTCTGCTTGGTCCAAAGGCACCGAATCTAAACACTGCAAAACAGAACATCGTTAGGACTCGCCATAGGAATTAGGGTATCCCTGTGACCACTCTCTGGCGTGAGAATAAGTATATGTGGTGGTAGTAAGGTATTGAAAAAGTATTGAGAGTTTGAATGAATCTTAGAGTTTACCTTCGACCCCTTTTTATAGTTCATGTCTACCTTCGTGATAGCCTTCGAGAGTTGTATTCAAAATATGAAACTCTCCGAAGATGGTGGAGATAAGCCTTATCCCTTATTTTTATAAAAGGGTCGATAGGTTGTTGCCATAAAGAGATTGACTTATCAGTCGACTTTTATCTCTATCACTTATTATTCAAATTGGGGTGGACCGGGTCATTGATATTCATGTGGTGTGGGTTGGTGTAATTGGGTCGGACCCCACCTCGTTATGCCCCCCCCCCCAAGTCTAGTGATAAGAGCGTGTGAATATTACTAGACTCAAAAAATGAAAAAGAAGAGTTATACGTACGAATTTTTTTTATCCAAAACAATCCTTATTTAAATCGTTTTTGGGATTGGTGCCGCATGGCCTATGCACGTGATATTACGTCACCCTAAGTTGTCTAATCAGTCGTTTCCGTCAGACTGATTGACAAGGAAGGTGACTGTTGGCGGTTCATTTCAAAATTCAAACCATCAGTTTGGATTGCCTATAAAAACGTGATTTAGGTAAAGAGTGAAAGGTCAAGCACAAGCTATATCACCTACTCACACCAAAAAATCACCAGCAATGACTCCCAAAACTAGTACATCGCGCACAACCACGAGTGTTGCCGAAATAAACTCTAGTTGGTCGGTAACAGCACTAAGATCGTTTTTGGGCGATTAGCATATTCCGGTCGAATGGGGGCCGACGTGTTCGGATCCGAAGGATGCGGCTTTCCCCTTGAAGGAAGGGAAAATAACATTGTACGCCAAGTTCTTCACGTTCTGCCAATTCCAACTACCGGTGACACATTTCCTGTTCAACTTGTTATCTTACTACCAGGTGAATATTTCCCAACTTCATCCATTGGGGTTGATCAAGGTTCGGCACTTTGAGTTTTGTGCACGAGGTCTTGGGATGACACCCCGACTTGAAATTTTCCGGGTATTGTACGTTCTTGTGTTCAAGGGTGAGTATTTCACCTTCGATCATCGCTTTGGTGCACCCTCGTGTATAGAAAACTACCTTTCTAGTACACGGGATAAAAATTGGAGGCAAAAATTCTTCTTTATTGATGAACGTGTGTTACCCGTGAAGGTGCCCGTTCGTATTCGTGAAATGAAGACAAAACTGGCGGATAAATGTCCCGCCCTCGCTATGTTTGAAAAAGATCCCATGTATCTAGCATTGATAAAAAAACCCCACCCAGTGTACCCATATACCCGAACGGGCCCTGGTGGCTGTAGGTATGAGCTGCGTGTGGGTAGACGAGACATCTTTTCCTGAGTATCAAAGGCAAGATCAAGGTAGTATTTTGAGAGTATTTTGTTTTTAGTACCGTGTAATTTGGTAGGTGTTAACCCGAGGTGATGTCTTTCTTGTGTCTGCACAGTGGAATGACAATATTCCGATGTGTTAGATCCAGAAGCTTTTCCTCATCTGATAGAGCATGACCGTTCCCTTGGGGAGGAGGAGATTGACGTTCTAAGTCAAACACTCCCCAACATCCTCTTTCTGGTGCCTCCAGTCACCACCGAGGAGAGGAGTACATCCAAGATTGTTCTAGAGAATGTAGAAAACATCGAGCTAGATACACATGAAACCAAGGCTTCTTCTCCTATAGATGTTGATCCCATTAGTGTCGCGGAACCCGGGGAGACCACTAGAGATGTCAAGAAAAAGAAGGAGAAATCGAAGAAAAGAAAAGCCACTCCCCCTGATGTTGGTGTATTTCTGGAGAAGAGGAGCCAGCTGCTAGAGACGAAAGGGAAAAACTTCGTAAGAACTGATCAACTTCACAAACCGTTATTAGTTATTTACTCACGTGTGAGATAGTGCTGACATGTAGAATGTGCTGATATTGTGAACAGATGCTTGTTTGCGGCTGGAGGATGCGCCGGTGCAACAGCCCGGGACTAAAAAATTTTCCTACAAGGATGCTGATGTGGTGACGACTCTTCCACTAAGGTGTCGCAATCAGGGAACGTGTGGCGGTTGGTCATTCAGAGGGTATGTTGCATGGGACGGCAGAGAATGGTGTGAGTATTTCAGAGACAAGCTCTCCTACCAGCAACACTGGTGGGAGCCATCAGTTGCATGTTTTAGAGGCGCCGAAGGTGAGCTTGTTTGCTTAGGTTGTATTTTCTTCAGCCAGTGTTCATGGGAAAACGCCCGTTGAAACCCACTTACATGCATGCAGTGCCCCTTTCAAAACCCATGCGGCCACGCCTGGAAAAAGCTTCACCGAACTACTTCTCGATATTCAACAGCACCCTATTGGTTTCCCGGGCGGCATGTGGTTAGCTGCAACACAGCTATCTGGCAGTTATCTCTAAAAAATGCTAAGTATGTACCCAGGTGGAAAATTGCAGAATCCACCCCGTTGATTCATCCCGACGCGATCCGGAATTGGGTGGACTATGATTTCCCCTTACGGGGAGATATTACTTACAAGATATGGACAACGCTCAGCTTGCAAAAAACACCATGGGGTCGAGTGTAAATTTGACAACATTATTATACGAGGTACTATGCCGGTGGCGATCGGATTTAGGGGAATTGTTGGATCTTCGTGTGAAGCACAGGGACGTGTTTGTTGAGAAGGAAAATCTGTTGAAGTTGTTAAATGACACAGAAGTAAAGCTAGCCAGTGGACAATCTCTTCAGGAGGTTTATGAGCGGGGCACGGCCTGGATGGTATTTACACATTCGGAGGAAACGATTGAGCTTTTGTGTCGGCTGGATCAACAGGACCGGCACATCTTCCGGTTGAAGGACCGGGTCAAAACGTTAGAGAAGGAACTGGAGTCGGAGAAAGAGGGAGCGGAGAAGGCCTAAGCGGACATGGAAAGGTTAAAGCTATTAGCAGCCAAGGTTGAAAACTATGAATCCCAGGTCAGAAGGGCTGAAGAAAACCGATACACTGCATTGCAAAAGCTTATGACCGTGTGGATGTTGTTGTTAACTCTGCTAACGCTGCCAAGGCGCAAATCCAAGCACTTAAGTCCCAGGTTGCTGCCCTTCAAGCTGACCGTGATTGGTTGATCTCCAAAGGCCTATCAGCCGCCTGGCGCTACATCTGGGGAGGTGCTGAGTATCAACAACACCTGAACGACGTCTACCAGGCTGTTGTGGAATCCGGGTACCAAGATGGGTTAATGCATGGTCATCAGGTGGGATTGGTTGGTAAGAAACTTCCCCCCGCTACCGACCATGAGAAACTTGTTGAGAAGAGAACCTCGAAAGCGCTACAAGCGTTAAGTAGTGACTCCTTGGAAGCAATATCCCAGCTCAATAACAAAGTTGGTGACGAAGGCATGTCTGCCCTTCGGGTTATACTCGAACTTGTTTTGATTGGCTCCTCATTCGGATCGTCAGATAGTGAAGAGGCGGCCTCCCCCTGAAGACCTTGTACCTGATATTTCATTTTTGTTTGTTTGTAATATCTAGCGTTTCGTCTTCCTTGTAATGTCACTAACTATGGTGTAATTTTTGATGTTAGTGAAATTAATGTGCTTCGCCGATTTCGAGGTTATAATGATGATTATTAGCCTCCACTTTCATCATGTGATCACGTTAGCCATGCAGCTCAGCCGTCATATCTAGTGTCAATCGGCTTGTGCCAGTGTATTTATTGCAGGTTGGAGACAATCCCAAGGTCGAGTATGGAAACTTCTTTATAAGCTGAGCAACGTATCAGAAATTTTTCTCATACACTCATGTAACATTGTCCTGAAAAAGAAAAAAATGCCTCGTTGTTACGTATCGCTGAAAAGGTACCCCAGTGAACTCGATGCTCTCGAAGCTTTGAGGATGATGCAACAGAAATCACGAGTTGCTGATGAGTATCAAGCTATCCTAAAGCAGATGGAAGACTTTAATCGAAGGACTGAAGGGGTTCTTGTAACACCCCAACCGATGGCGGAAACATCGAGGTGTCACGTATGAATGATTGTTCAGTAGCTCATGGTAATACATATGTTTAAATAATCCTTTAAATCATTACAATATTGAATTACATTAAAGTCTACATCAAATAATCAAACAAAGCTTAAAACTTCAAATATCTCCTCATGCTAGCTCTCTAGACTTCAAGCATCAGTATTTCCTGTTGAGTTTGGAAAAATGGGGGGGGGGGACTAGAAGTTGATGAGAATACATAACCCAAGTCAAGCAATAAGTTTTAAAAGAATAAAAGTTTATCAATTCATATGTCTCATGTAAGTTTAAGTCTACATGAATAAACATGAAGTATAGTATGCACATAATCAAACCTCCGACAAAGTTTAGATCCATCCCGCATCCACGGTTCACCTTAATATAACGTTGGAATGATAACAATCACCCGCGCTCCCCATAAAAGATGGTCAACGAATCTAGGTGGGATTGTCAATCCAATAGATCTATCATTGTGTATCGCCGGCTTGGCCATAGCTAATGATTATGTAAGTTGAAGTTTAAGTCTAATAGTCTTTGTCTAAGTCATGAGGCATTAAAGTTTACAACTAGACATGTATGTAGAATTGCTTAAGTATAAAGTTTCAAGTATAAAGAATTGCATAAACAAGGTTACGTAAACTCACCCGAATTTCACTGTGCAAGTACTAGCAAGTAGCAACAAGTCTGAACTTGGATTAATTGAACTCTTGTATCCTATTACAAATAACGATGCCTTAATTTCTAATGCAAATAAACTTGTTTCGTTTTCTTGGTTTTAAAGATAGTTTATCCAACTACCTAGACTCGTATTGTAAATAATACGTGTCCCAATGTGTGGATAACTTAACGAACCGATAAGCACTTGGTTTTGTTTATTGAAAATATAAACGTTTGTATAGTTACTTAAAATAAGTACTTTGATATATAGTATTTATAGTCGCGTCTTGAATTTATTGCTAAAGAAACATTTTTGATCGCGAAAATATTATTTGCCTAATTCCACTCGAATTTTATCATTCGCATAATTCGACTTGAATGTTAACTCGTTTTGTAGCTCGGATAGTGTGGGTATGTTTTATATAGTTATAAATATTTGTACCTTGACGATGAACAGTTCGGAAGTTAGGATTTATTTGCAAAACGTCGCGTCATTTACAAATGATAGTATATATTTAAGTGTTCATGTATCTTCTTATAGTTTTAGTACGTCCGATAAGCGTATTATATTTTGTAAAAATTTGGGCAGAGTTTCCTCTATTTTTGTTTAAAACCGACAATTCATGTTGTCTATATTATCCCAAAAATCAATCGTCCAATATTCTAAACACATCAACTAAGCCTTTAAACATGACGAATGGTTTCACTTATTAAAAACTATAATAGTGAGAACTAAACATTTTGATAAGTAAAGGTATGCATATGTAGTTTGACATTTGATTAATCTCGCGACAATAAGTATATTATAAGTTAGTGGTTTTTAGTTAATTCAAAGGATTAGTAAAATAACTTTTAGTCACAAGTTGGTTCGGTTCGGTTAAGTTTTTTTTATGATATATAAATATATGTACATATGATTTAGCGCGAAATGAATGAGTCAAAATAAGGCGCGCGTTATACCTTCCCGCGAACAAACTCTTGAACTGACACGTATACGCCTCGAATCAAGAGTTGACCAGCTTTGACCATTGACTACGATTGAATGGATCTGAAATGTTTGACCAATGTTGACCTGTTGACTCATGTCTCGACCACCCGAACCACTCGAACTCTTGACCCGACAAAAATCGACAAGGAACGAGACTCAAACCCAAACACGCAACACTATTTTGTTCGCCTGTTGTCTTCAGGAAAACCCAACCCTCACTCGACCAGAAACAAGCTAACCAACCCTGACCCGAAAGAGAAAGAACAAGATTTGAGACCTATTGCTGCTGCTTGTTTATTTGCGGCCAGTCACCACCGGTCACGATCACACACCCATCCGAACCTAACAAACACCCCTAAAGCTCAATATTCATGGCAGGAACCTGTGGTGGTGCTTGTTTGTTGTTGGTGGCGGCGGCCGGAGCAGAGGGGTTGTCGGTCGGAGATTAGGGAGAGGAAAGGAAGTAGCCCGAGTGGTGGTGGTTGGCTCGAAGAGGTTATGTTCGGACCCCGGGTGCCTTATATCTGCTGCCTCTCGCCGCTGCTGTTGTTGGTGGTTCAAGAAAAGGGGAGTTTGATGGCAGATTATAGAGGAACTCGGGTGGTGGTGGTGATGGTGTGTAGCTGCATCTTCTAGAGCAGAGAAGAGAGAGATTGGGAGGAGGAAGGCAAGAGTTTGGAGAAGAAGATAGTGGCTAGGGTTTTTTTTTGGGTTAAGAAGGTGAAGGGGAAAGTGAGTTTATATAGGTAAGGTTTGGTGTGTATTAGAAGGACACCGCGTATACGAACCCGTTACCGTCACGCTTCTTGTTTAGATTTTACCCGATTAGATTACATAACTTGTTTAACTACAAAAATAGTTATTTTGCGAAATTTATTTATATATAAATCGATTTAAAACGAGTGTTCAGAATATATTTTAATTATCGGCAAAAATATTTAGTTATATTAAAATTTCGTTTTATGTTAGTTGCCAAGCACGTCATACTTACCGATGCTATTTTAAACGATTAAGTTGGCGAACTAACTAATTATAGTCATTCCCGAATAAGAATCTGTTATCTCCTAAACGATATATTATTGTTAACGACTTAAAATCATTTTATGAATAAATTATTATTATATTATTTGAGAAAAGTCGGGCGTTACAGTTCTTACCACGAAACAATATGAGCTAACATATACACGTGGTTCGAGGAATTCGTTCGTGGTGGCCGGGCCATCAGTTGGTGTTGATGCACAGCAACCACTCGATGTACAACCTCCGTCCGGAGTGGTAGTTCCCGCAAAGGAGAACAAATTCTTGCCTTTGATTGAGGTTGTTGCTGTTCCTCTGGGTGGAGACCCTATTCCACCCCTGGAAGAAATGGAAGATGTTCCAGTGAAGGGAGCAGAGTATGAAGATGTTGGTGCATAGAATCATGGAAGCCATCCTTTCGAGGAGTTTGGTTTACTCCCCCCAGGCTATGCACCTGAAGGTGACTTGTCGTACACCCCTGCAGTGGTGTTTGCAATATTGGACAGTAACGTCTAACAAAATCAAGTACTTGTGAATAGTAGATATTAAAGCCATTCGAGGCTAGTGAAGTAGCGTTACTATTATGTATAGTGGTAGGAATTTTTGTTGATGGCAATGGATTTTTGTCATGCCCCTACCTAGATGATGAACCGGTTATGAAGTAATGTTTGCATCATGTAATTTTGACGTACGAACTCGAAAATATAAATGTATGCCTTTTTGTTGAAAGTTAAAATTAATGTCGTTACCTCGGCTTCTTATTAAGAGTCATAAAAACATAAATGCATCCCGTTATGACCAACAGGTCACGTAGGAAAATACAAACAGTCACAGTGACCAACAGGTCGCAAAATAAATCTAAACTTGAACTAATTCAACGTCCAACAGTCTTCTATATTCAAATGTAGCACTTTTGAGTTGGGCGGCATTCTAGGTACGTGGTACTGGATCTTCGTTAAGTTGTTTGAAGGAGTACGCCCCTTTTCCCAATGCCTCTGCTATCTGGTACGGGCCTTCCCAGGTTAGGCCCAACTTACCTTGTGGCTGTTGTCGGCTTACTTTGTTTTCTCTCATCACCAGGTCACCTACTTTGAAAGAATGTTCTTGGACCCCCTTGTTGTATTATTTCTCGAGGAGTCGTTTGTAGTGAGTGGGCCTCGTTAATGCATGTTGCTTCCCTGCGTTCTTCCAAAAGTTCCAAGTTATACCGTAACAGCTAGTCGTTATCAGCATCCTAGTTACTCCGCCGTAGAGACGGCATACCTATCTCGGCTGGGATCATAGCTTCTGAACCGTTTGTCAGGCTAAATGATGATTCCCCGTTACTTGCTTTTGGCATGGTGCAGTGAGCCCATAGGACATGTGGTAACTGCTCAACCCATGATTTTTCTTCTGCATCCAGTCGCTTCTTTATCACATCCAAGATGCTCCGGTTCGCCCTCTCAACCTGGAAGTTTCCTTGAGGGTGTGCCACGGATGTAAATACTTGCTGGATTTGTAACTCTTTGCACCATTCCTACAACGATTTGTCAGCAAACTGTGTTCCGTTGTCACAAACAATGTAGAGAGGGACCCCGAAACGACAGACGATGTGTTCCCACTGGAATTTTCAGATGTTGCTTGCTTCAATTTTGGCTAGCGGCTTGGCTTCAATCCATTTTGTAAAGTAATCGATCACGACCACCAAATACTTAAGTTTCCCGGGAGCCAAGGAAAAGGACCCACTAAGTCCACTCCCCACTTTTGGAAAGGCCATGCTGCTGTTGCCGGGATCAAGTTGTTATTCGGTCGTATGGTTTGTGGTGCATATTTTTGACAGCTCATGCGTTTTTGTAATTCTTCCACGGCCATGTTACGCATCCCGGGCCAAAAATATCAAGCACCCATTATTTTTGCAACTACCGCCCAGGGGCCTGCGTGTATCCCATATATACCTGCATGGATTTCTTGTATCAAATACCTGGCTTCAGATGGGGCTACACATCGCAATGCGGGACCTAAGTAAGATTTTCTGTAAAGGACCCCATTATGAACTTCATACTGCAATGCTTTGGTATGGATTTTCAGAGCCTCTCCCTTATCTTCTGGTAAGATGTCGTTGTTAAGGTACTTCTGGATGGGGGGTCATCCGAGCTTATTAGCAGCAGTCCTGCCCCATCTCCTTTGCTATTGGATGAGCCGTCTGGGTATAACTGCCATGCACGGGCCTGATCGGCCGTGGGGACAGCAAGTATGTCGGTTACTTGCTGAATCTCTTCGCCTTTTGGAATCTCTACTATGAAATCAGCTATCACCTGCCCTTTGACCGTTGTTCTTTTCTTGAAACTTATGTCCAGGACACCTAATTCAATGGCCTGTTTTGCTAATCTCCCAGAGACTTACGGTCTATTCAAGACTTGTGCTAGCTGAAAATTGGTTAGGACATCCACCTCATGTGCCTGAAAGTAACGGCGTAACCGCCGTGATGCATGCACCAAGGCTAATACTAGCTTCTCTAACGTTAGGTACATGGTCTCAGGGTCCGAGAGGACTATACTAATGTATTATATAGGTGTTTGCAGCCCCCCTCTCTAAACTAATAAAACTGCGCTGATTGCATGGTGACCTGCTACCATATACATCTTTAATACATCATCTGGACGGGGTGTAGTGAGCATGGGCAGGTTACTAACGAAAGCCGTCATCTCCCGAAATGCTTTCTCCGCTGCCGGAGTCCATCTGAATTTGTTCTTGTTGAGACAATCTTTGAGGATTGAGATGAATAGGAGGGATCGCTCTGCTTGTCTTGCCATAAATCGGTTAATGGCTACCAACCTTCCATTGAGAGTTTGTGCCTTTTTTAATGTTTTTGGCGAGGGCATGTTAGTTATAGCCGCTACCTTTTCTGGGTTAACCCGGAATCCGTCCCTTGAAACGACCACACCAAGTAATTTTCCTCTTCTACCTCGAATGAACACTTGCCCGGGTTCAGTTTAATGTTGTATTCCCGGAGCGTTTTGAATGTCTCTTCAGTGTTAGTCAAAATTTTCTCATCCATCTGACTCTTTATCACTAGGTCATCCACATAGACCTCTAGGTTTTGCCAATATGCCCTTCGAACGCCTGGTCCATAAGCCTCTAATATGTAGCATCCGTGTTCTTTAATTCAAAAGGCATTTTGGTATAGTCGTATATGCCTGTGTCGGTATGGAACACGGTTTTTTCTTCGTCTTCTCGGGCCATCCAAGAAACACTTAAACCTGTATGGTGCCAAGGAATCGACTTTAAGATCAATTTCGGGCAATGGGTATGTGTCCATGGGACACGCCTTATTAAGGTCCTTGTGATCGACGCACATGCGCCAGCTTCCATCATGCTTTCGGACCATAACCGGGTTGGCAACCCACGTATGATACTTCATCTTTCTTAGGATCCCGGCTTCTTCCAACTTCCTTACCTCCTGTACCATAGCTGCCCGACGATCCGGGCGCCATACTGCGCCTTTTCTGCGTGATGGGCCTCACTCCCGGGTAAGTGGAGAGCTTGTGCTCTACTTTTGACCTAGATATTCCTGTCATGTCGGTGTACGTGAAACTAAAAACATCCAAATTATTCTCAACAATTGCTTGAGGTGACCCTGAATGGCGGGCGACAACGTGTCTCCGATTGTAACTGTTTGGTCGGGATACTTGGCATTCAACACCCACCTTTCTGGGCCTTAGAGTCCTGTTGGCACTAGCCGGCATGCCTTATTATCCATCGCTGTACAAATTCTGTCTCCTGAAACTGTGGCCACCCCTTGGGAGTGGGGAACATCATGAAACCTCGGGCCGTAGACACCAGAGCCTCAATACGGCCTAGTGTATATCGGCCTATGATGACGTTGTACTGGGAGTCGGCCGGTATGACCAAAAAGATGACCGGTATTGTGCGTTCTCGTCTCCCGTCCTCGACTGTGACCAGGAACGTCAGTTGACCGAGAGGTTTGACACTCTCCCTGGTAAACCCTCATATATATTATGTCTTCTAAGCTTCCCGTATCAACTAATATTCTTTTCATGCTATAGTCCCCCACTGTCGCAGATATTATCAGTGCTTCCATACTCAGAACCATATAATGCGGGGGTACTGTCATTACGGCTTCCATCCATGGTTCAAAACACTCAAAACGCCTCTTGACACCACATCCCGTGTCAGCTTGCACCATATTCATCTCCCAGGGTCTTTTTCATGCCACTTTATCGTCGCCGGTGGAGGAAGGTACCGACTTTACATCCTTTACCAGATGTGTCAGCTTGCTTGTTTTGAAAAAATACTCTATTTGCCTTTTCAACTGGAAGCAATCGTTCGTGTCATGCCCGTACCTTTGTGGTAATCACAATATTTGGACTTGTCTTTTGAAGGGAGTCTTTGACTGGTCGGGGTGTGTTCAGCTTCAGGTTTTCCGTTTCTAGTATCTGGGAAGGAGTCTTGGTCAATTCCGGATAGTCTAACTTTGGCTTTGCGGAGCTCTCACTCCGGCTAGAGTATGAATCTCGTGGTTTGTCAAACCTTTGGTGTGACTCCCTACGATCATCCCGTGAATATGGCTGATTCGATGAGTTCGACCTCCCATTGTTCTTGGGGCTCCGGTAATCATGATTTTTACTTGCTTTAGCTACCTCCTGCTTCTTTCTGGTCGCGCGATTCATTGCTATTGACATTTCCTGCTTCACGTACGCCTTAGCAATGGTCATCATTTCATCCATAGTCTGTGGTACCCGTGAGGCCCGTGGAGCTTTTGTAGCAAACCATCATCGTTCACACCCATAGTGAAAGCTGTGCATGCCAACTCTTCAGTAAGACCAGGGATCTGCAACCGTTCCATATTAAAACGAATGATGAAGTTTTACATGGACTCATTGTCTCTTTGACGAATATGCATGACTTCGTCTCTATACTTGGTGTGTCGTCATTGCTGGCTGAACTGTTGGGAGAATCCCTTCACAATTTCATTCCAGTTGGCAATTGACCTGGGAGGTAAGTTATCCCACCAGACTTGGGCTGCGCCCACTAACGTCTGTACAAACATATGAAACCATGTAGGCAACAACCAATCTTTAGAGGTACCGACTGACTCGAAGATGCGGAGGTGGTCATCTGGATCCCATATACCATCATATTTTCCCACTGTAGACAATAACTTCAGGTTAGGAGGCAGGGGAGCGTTAGCTATTCGCGCCATGAACTTCGAGTACGTTGCCATTGCCGGGGGGCTGTAAGGCTTAGTAAGGTCTTCTTCCCCTGCGCCTTCCGGATGACTATTGCCGCGTGACAGGGGTGCCCCCCCCGCTGGAGTACCCTCGTAAGTGAGCCGGGTACGTACTTCATCCAGCCTTTCTCCCGAAGACTGTGGTGATGTTTCTCCCGCCGTTGCCCACCCGGAAAAGTATGTGGCATGGGTGGGTATGCATACGGATACGGGTATGCATATGCACCTCCTGCGGGAGGTGGACACATGTACTCGTACGGATGCATGGGGTAATATGGCATGTAAGGTTGATTACCAGGTGTAACCGGTGTGAACGGGGCCATGGTTGGAGATACCAACGTGGCTGGGGTAAGGACATCATGGTCGCCGTCAAGGCAGCAGAGAATAGTGGTAGTCTGGAAGCAGCCGTTGCTCATGGCATGGAGGATGATGGGGGTTGGCTTCTTGCTGGTGGTGTTGCAGTACTAACAATGGGTCTGGTGTAGGTGTAGGTCGGGTTGGGCCTGACCGGGTGAAATATGGGAGAGCCGGCGTTTCCCTGGAATGTGCCGGCATGAGGCCCCCTGTAGGTCTAGCAGCCGAATGTACCGGCGTAAAACCTGGTGCATGATCACTCGCTTCCTCCTCAGAATCCACTGAGAAAGCTCCATCAGCTTCGTTGGCCGGATGAGGTGGGTCTTGGATGACATTTGTTAGTGTTGTTTGAGCAGTACTTTGATTCGTCGCCATCCAGAAAAAGAAGAAAAAACCAAAGATCTTCTCCTCAGTAATCCGTCCCACGGATGGCGCAAATGAAGAAACAAGTAACTGAGGGTATGGTCTTCTAGTAAGGAAAGAAAGGTCTAGGTTCTACTTAGTCCAAACGCACCGAACCTGAACACTGCACAACAGAACACCATTAGGACTCGCCACAGGAATAGGGGTATCCATGTGACCACTCTCCCGCGTGAGAATAAGTATATGTGGTAGCAGTAAGGTATTGAGAAAGTATAGAGAGTTTGAATGAATCTTAGGGTTTACCTTCGACCCCTTTTTATAGTTTCTGTCTACCTTCATGATAACCTTCGAGAGTTGTATTCAAAATACAAAACTCTCCAAAGATGGTGGAGATAAGCCTTATCCCTTATTTTCATAAAAGGCTCGATTGGTTGTTGCGATAAAGAGATTGACTTCTCAATTGACTTTTATCTCTATCACTTATTATTCAAATTGGGGTGGATCAGGTCATTGATATTCATGTGGTGTGGGCCGGTCTAATTGGGCCGGAACCCACCTCGTCACTAAGTGTCTAGTAAGTGGAATAATTATGAAAAACATAATACGCACACTAGGTGTTTGATGAAATGCTTAGTTGATATAAATATGTGAAGATATGCGAAAAAACCTTACAAACTAAAATGTTATGTTAGGAATGAAAGTAATTGATAATATAGGATTGCCTAATGATGATTAGAAGGATGAAAGGTGCACTAAACTTAATGAGTCGATATGATAAATAAAAAGGGATGGTTTATAATTAGGACTATTGCCTAAGGATTAGTGCATACTATATGTAAACGGTTAGTTTGACTTCTAAAAGTCAAACTAACCTGAATATAAGTTTGAATGAAATAGTGAGTGAAAACTCATGATATGAGATAGTTATTGAAGTAATGACTAACTTGATTTTTCTTGAGTATAGAGAAGTTGATATTGTCAAGCTAGGTGGAAGCTTGAGGAGGAAGGGATCAAACGGATAAGCGGATCATGGAATGCGCAAATGAGGCCAAGGTAAGTGACTTATCTTAAATAATTCTCTTAGTAACTAAATGAATGTGTAAATGCAAAAAAAATATGGATTCTATGATGTTGGTTAAGAACCGGTAGGCTTTGCATAAAATGGATTATGGGAATGTGGGATTCTAACTCAACATGGGTTAGAATCATCCAAATGAAAGAAAAATTCTTTAGTCCGAGATAGGACGCCCAAAGATAGATAAACGGGTATATTTAGAATTGGGATAAGAGCATGCCACATGACAGAGATTGTGGTAAAGTCTTTTAATAAAACGAGAAAATAAAGTTAGATAGTCATTAGCTAAATGTCAACCAAAAGTTAATAGCATGTACAATTTTTAACACTCATTATTATTTACATACTTCCATCCATACCTTTTCGTATATGTTAAATGAAGTAATGAAAAAAATGTGTACTCATTTTTTTTAAACTTTTGTTCATCCATAGCTAATCGAATATATGTAATATATTTTATAATTGTTGCTATGTCAGTCACTTGGTCTATGTTTCATGTTAATTTAAGAGCAACACTTATCCTAGCTTGCTTCGAGTAAGGTGTTTAAAGACCCGTTTCTGTTGATGATATTTGTTGCGAACTAATTTCCGTCGCTAAAGATGGTCTCAAGATAACTGTAGTTTTATCGTAAAAGGGCAGTACCGATGTGCGACCGTTTTATGAAGTAGGTGTGCTTTCTTCATTTCTTTTAAAACTTAAGAAATTGTTAAATCTCAACTTGAATTATTTCAACCATCCGGCGAGTCCAAATTGGTGCAACTCTATGCTATAACAGTTCATTATTGAGCAAGTTAAATAAAATATAATTGAATTTTAAGTTTAAAGTTTAAAGTTTTTCTTTAGTTGGAGTCTCACTATTGATTTCTAACATTTTCTTCTATTTTTTTTGTTACTTAAACTGTAAAAACCAAACGATTTTTGTTATTTACTTATTTAATAAAGCATTTTGCTGTGTTTTGATTTCTTAATTATGTCATTTGCCAAAAAGAATTTGATATTTGTTGTCTTCTGTTCTATACAGCTAATTATTGATGTTTTCAAGAATTTACTATATTTGATTCACGCTTATCATCTTTTTATTGTTTGTGTATATTTCTTTATATATGACCTTCCTTGATTGTTATTACAACTACCATAGTAACCTTAATTTTTTAGAAATATGTGAGTATGAATGTATAATTTTGAGAAATATATAATAGTGAATGCATTTGCAGGAGAATAATAAAATTGAGATTCAGAGATTGGACAAAGAAAGACATGATGGCTTTTTTGGCATGTTTAAAGGATTCGTCGTATACATCTAAATCTTAAATATTTTGTTACGTAATTTTGGAATTACATCTATATATATATATATATATCAGTGCCAATTTTTTTTTTTTTGAAAGACGAATTTCTTGCTTCTTGTGAGACTTGAACTCAAGACCTCACATTTTTAGTGTATTAAAAGGTTTTGCCTTACCACTGGATCACCAACCCTAATGGCATCAGTGCCAATGAAAAGAAACTATTCATATGGTCACATTTAAATTGTTTTAAGAGAACTTTAACCCAATGCGGTAACTATGGTTTCAAAAAGGGATGGGTCCGGTCGAACAACCCAAAAATAATTTTTTTTTTACATCTAGTTTATGCTTTTTTAGTTTATATAATTGTAGATTCTTGATGCTACCTTCTTATTGTAATTCATATGTATTTGAATTTGTAGAATATCGGCTTTACTCTTTAAAGTAATCCACATAAGACATTTATACCTACTTCACATATTACTTGTACTATATCGTATTATGAACATCTTTTTCACTTGACATTTTATCTTTTATTTAAATTGATGTTGTACACGAACCTGTAACCTAGAGGATTGATAAACAAATAGATGCAAGTATAGATTTGCAAATTGTCAGTGCCGCAACATCACGGGTTTATTTAATTTTCTAATTTTTAGTCCATATTTTATTCAATGAACTATGTAAAAGCCACCACCTCCTCATCTTGGGATTATGATAAATGAGGACGGTCATCCCAAGTATGTTTAAGAAAACATACGTACCCGCGGCAACGCGCGGACGTTCCTGCTAGTGTGTGTGTGTGTGTGTGTGTGTAGATTTTTTTTAACGGTAGCTTTTATATGAGTGACACAATGTCATACTGCCTAATCGGCAGCCCTAGCTAAGGTCTGCCCCAGACTACGTTGTCTTAACCGGGCCCGCGCTAGTGTATCAGACTTGGTTACGACGTTCCCCAAAACCGTACTGCCTTCACACGAATTTTCTCGTTAGAGTTAAAGTAACAGCTAGATGATAGGATGAACTTCCTTGCAAAATTTCCATCCTTCATAAACAATGGGTTGCGGTTAAATTGCTAACTGTAGGTGGTTTTTGATTGAACGGCAACATCTATATTTTCTTGAATAAATACATCACAAATTCACAACCTGAACTAGACTTTATTTGTATCAGGATGTTTTTTATTTGTATCCCAATCTTTTTGTGGTGAGATACACTTAATTAACCGCAAAAATACCCCTTAAGATATGTTACCAAAACCAAGTCAATGATACAATTGTATCACGTGTCTATAAGCTGACTAGACCCTGAGTCATGACACTCGTGTGAACATTTAATTAAGAAAATAGAAAAAGCTAACTATCTTTAAAACTTGAAGTGTCTTTTAAAACCAACTCAAACCCCACACAACATTAGTATACACTAAATTATTATGAGAATTAACGAACAAATATAAATCGTGTAATCTTTCGATCAATGGGTCCCCTTTTTTTTTTTTTTTTTTTTTTATTTTGTGGCTTGTATATACACAAGCGTATGTTATGCATATAGAAACCATCAAGCTATGTATTTAAACTTTGTTAGGTTTACTTACCACATGTGTATGTTATACAAACTAATTTGTAACTTTTTGATTGACTAAGAGTATTGTAGGGGGCGTAACAAGATTTTCATCGAGTACCAACTACCCGTGCAAGGGTGCCCCCGCCCTGTTCGGGTACCCCAATTCGGGTAGTGAGTTAGAGTTGTAGTACTGGGTGTGGTGGAAGAGAGACAGAGATAGAAAAATGTAAAAGGTGTTGGAAGATTTACAAAAGATATACACTGATTTGCAAGAAAACTGATAATGAATGATAATATTACTGATTTGATCATGTAAGATTACAAGGGGATTGTTTCGGTTGTTTTGGTTTGATAAACAAAACTTGATAACCGTATGTTATGATGGACCAGTGTGTTGTGACATAGGTGGACCGGTGCGTGTATTTTGATGGATGACCGACGTATCTTTGTAATCGTCTCGAATCTAGCTTACATGTCCAATACCCTCCCTTAAGCTAGATTGGTAGTACTTCAAACATACTTCGTAGTCTTGTGAAATCCTTTGGTTGTAATGCTTTGGTGAAGATGTCTGCTGCTTGATCTTTGGTGTTACAGAACTTTATCTCTACATCTTCAGCTTTGATTAAATTCCTTATAAAGTGATATTTTACTCTTATATGTTTGCTTTTCACAATATAAGGTGATTGCTTCATTTGTGTCAAACTCTAATTCTTTAAAGATTCCTTTGAGCCATAGAGCTTGACATCCAGTGAGTGATAGAGCAATGTATTCTGCTTCTGTTGATGATAATGCTACCACCTTTTGTTTCTTTGATTGCCATGAAATTGCTCCTGATCCTATATTGAATATATATCCTGATGTGCTTTTACTATCATCTATATTTCCTGCATAGTCACTATCACTAAAGCCCTTCAATTCAAATGTGTTTCCGGTGTATACTATTCCATATTCTGAAGTGCCTTTTATATATCTCAATATGTGTTTTCCTGCTTCCCAATGAGATTTCTTTGGTTGATCCATGAACCTGCTAATTTTGCTGACTGCAAACATTATGTCTGGTCTTGTATTTGTCAAATACATGAGACTTCCAACTAGACTGCGGTACAAGCTTGGATCAACATGTTCATCATTGCTATTCTTAATTAACTTAAGTCCGTATTCCATTGGAGTTGAAGCCTTAACACTATCTTCCATTCAAAATCTTTCAAGTATGTCCTTTGCATATTTGGTTTGGGAAATTCTTATAGTTTCTTGATCATAAGTCACTTCCATTCCTAAGAAGTAATGTAGTTTTCCCATGTCTGTCATTTCAAATTCCCTTTTCATAGATTCCTTGAAAGATGTAATTTCTTCTATACAGTTACTAGCTATGATCAAGTCATCTACATATAGACATACTACTATTCTAGAGGACTTTGTTTTTTTAGAAATAAGGTATGTTCGAATGTGCACCTTTTGAAGTTATGTTGCTCAAAGTACTGACTGATTCGACTATACCATGCTCGTGGTGCTTGTTTTAAACCGTATAGTGCTTTCTTTAGAAGACATACCTTATTTCACTTCCTGTTTCTATAAATCCCAAGGGTTGTTCAATATATACCTTTTCTTTCAATTCCCCATTTAAGAATGCAGTTTTCACATCCATTTGATGTAAGTACCATTTATTTTGAGCTGCTAAGGCAAGTACTAGTCTTACAGCCTCAAAACGAATTACTGGTGCAAAAACTTCTTGATAATCTATCCCATATTTTTGTTTATAACTCTTTATTACCAGACGAGCTTTGTATTTATCTACATTTCCATGTTCATCGTATTTGGTTTTGTACATCCATTTCACTCCTATTGGTTTTTGATCTTTTGGTAAATCAACCAACTCCCAGGTTTCATTCTTTTGTATAGATTCTATTTCCCTCTTCATTGCTTCCTTCCATTTCTCATCCTTACTAGCTTCATCATAATTAATCGGATCTGAATCAGCGTAAAATGCAAAGTTTGCAGCTTCCTGATGTCTTTGATATAAGTCCCGTACTTCTGGACTGCTCATTGGTTGAGTTCTACTATGAATATCAGCTAGTGTACGTATTTTTAAAGGAGGGCTTTGACTGGATGTTGTAGCATCTAAATTTTCATCCTCAATTTGTATTTCTTGCTCTTCCTGCCTTTCATTTTCAGATGCATTGTGTATAGGTGAATAATCTTCATTTCTTGATGCTTGGTTTTCTATATTGTTTTCATTATTTTCCATATTTTCATTGTCATCTAAAGTTGTAATGTCTTCTTCCTCTTCTTCCCAAATTCTATTTTCATCAAATATGACATCTCTGCTAATTATAGTTCTTCTTGAAATTGGGTTATATAATTTGTATGCTTTACTATTTTCACTATAACCAACAAATATTGCCTTTTCCGTTTTATCATCTAGCTTTCCACGTTTTTGTTCTGGAACATGTGCATAGGCAAGACATCCAAATATTCTTAAATTTGACACATCTGGTTTTATTCTAGTCCATGCTTCTTCAGGAGTTTTATCACTAACACTTTTGGAAGTTGTTCTATTTAGGAGATATGTTGTGCAACTTACAGCTTCTCCCCAGTATTCATTAGGAAGTTTCTTTGTCTTCAACATACTTCTACTTAGTTCCATTATAGTCCTATTCTTGCGTTCAGCAACTCCATTTTGTTGTGGTGTGTAACTCGTGGTCAGCTGATGATGTATTCCATGTTCTTGTAAGTATTCTTGAAAGGCATTTCCACAATATTCACCTCCTCTGTCAGTCCTAAGGCATTGGATTCTTTTGTCTGACTGATTTTCTGCTGAAGCTTTAAATATTTTGAAAAAATGTAACGCTTGTGATTTCTCTTTGAGGAAGTATATCCATGTTTTCTTTGTAAAATAATCAATAAAAGTAATGAAGTATCTGCATCCCCCTATTGTCTGAGTTCTCATTGGTCCACATATATCTGAGTGAACTAATTGTAGAGGATTCTCTGCTCTCCATCTTGCTTGTTTGCTAAATGGTTTTCTTGCATGTTTTCCTAAAGCACAACCTTTGCATACGTTCTCTGTCTTACAAAACTTAGGTAAACCTTTCACAGCCCGTTTGTGTTCCATCTCAATTAATGTTTCATAGTTAACATGACCATATCTTTGATGCCACAAATCAGAACTATTTTTATTAGATATATACAACATTCTTGGTAAGTCCTGATTTGGATATAAGGGAAACATTTTATTTTGAGTCATGGCTATCTTTGTAATGGTCTTTCCTTCATGGTTTTTAATAGTACAAGCTCCCTTTTCAAATATTACATTATAACCCTTTTGCAATAGTTGTCCCACACTAAGAAGATTGTGCCTTAACCCTTCTACATAGAATACATTTGGTATCTTGTTAACTTTATCATTTACTCTTATGCATACATCACCACTTCCTAATATCTGGAGTCTTTTATCGTCACCTATTCTCACTTCTCGTTTATCTAGGTCATTAAATGAGATAAATATATTTTTATTTCCTGTCATATGATTACTACATCTGTTATCCAGATACCAACAACTTGTATCCTTATCTTCTTCCATATTGAATATCATGAACATGCTATCTTGTTCTGGTAGACTCTTATTATCTTCCTTACATACCATTGCGGATTCATCTTTCTCATTTTCTTCCTTATGCGGACAATTTCTAGCTATATGACCTAATCCTTGACAATTGTAGCATACAATGGGTCCATATCGCCCTGACCTTCCTCCTCTTCCTCTGTAACTGTTATTGTACCTATTTCCTCCTTTATTCCTTCCTTGAGTCCCGCTTTGCACTTGAAATGCTTGATCCATGACGTGTGTGTCATATTGTTTAAGTCTTAATTCATGGGATTGTAGTATTCCCATAAGTTCTTCAATTGACATATTTTCTAAATCTTTGGACTCTTCTACAGCTACTACTACTAACTCATATTTTCTGGTCATGCTACGTAAAATCTTCTCAACTACCCGTGTATCACTTAATTCTTCTTCATTCATCCTTAATTGATTAACTATTGTAGTAACTCTATCAAAATATCCTTCTATTGTTTCTGTTTCTTGCATTCTTAGAGCATCAAATTCACATCTAAGGGTTTGTAGTTTTACTGTTTTTACACGACGCTCTCCATGATAGGATTTGTATAGAATTTCCCATGCTTCCTTAGATGTTTTTGCATTAGCAATTCTTTCGAATATTGTTTCTGTTGATGCTTGAAATAAATAATGGAGTGCCTTCTTATCTTTCTTATTTTGTTCCTTATGTTCCTTTTGTAAGGCGTCACTTGCATCGTTTGGTAATTCTCTAACACCATCTTCTACCACATTCCACAAGTCTTGGGACTCCAATAACACTTTCATTTGAATGTGTCAATGATAATAATTTTGTCCCAAGAGTTTTGCAATTTGAGTTTGTACCCCTCCTTGTGTTGTCATGTTCCCCTTTTTCCTCCTTTTATTTTAATAAATTCTATTTATATTTTTATACTTTAAAAATTGTTATACTCGACAAAAGTCCAAAACAAAAAAAAACAAAAAAAACTTTCTGTTTCTTTCTTTTCTTTAAATCCGATATTTTGTCTCTAGTGTTTGACCTTATAAATTCAAAGTGGTGGTTTCTAATTGACAATTATTATACTAACTTGTTGGTTTCCCGCCAAAAACAGAGAACAAAAAAAAACGTTACAAAACAGAGTGATCGTTTGACTATTTATTTCTAATTTGATTTCAACAAACAATTATTTGTGTGAATCTTTAGATAATCAATAGTTCTATGATTTTCACACAAAAAATTTGATAATAACGTAGTATAATAACACTCTGTTTTAAGAAAACAAGAAATCGAAATTCAGATAAGAGAATCAGGGAATTTTACAGACAGATTTCTTTCGTTATTTGATGATGAATCTCTATCGAAGAATCGAGTATAAATTCTTTGCAGTTGTTTCGTTCCCTCGGATGTTTTTAATTGATTCGCTTGTTCCTCTGTTTTTTTTTCGTGCGTAACCACCGGAATCAAATGTTCTTGATTGAGCCTTCGTGTATTGGCTCTGATACCAGTTTTGTTGGAAGATTTACAAAAGATATACACTAATTTGCAAGAAAACTGATAATGAATGATAATATTATTGATTTGATCATGTAAGATTACAAGGGGATTGTTTCGGTTGTTTTGGTTTGATAAACAAAACTTGATAACCGTAACAATGTTACATATGATACATATATATACTAATAGAACCGACATAATTATCTAATGAAATGACGCGTCTTTTCTTGAACCGGTATGTTATGATGGACCGGTGTGTTGTGACATAGGTGGACCGGTGTGTGTATTTTGATGGATGACCGACATATCTTTGTAATTGTCTCGAATCTAGCTTACATGTCCAATAAAAGGTGGGGGTCCATAGTTGAGCGTAGTGTTACCTGTAAGGGTTATGGGTTTCATACACCCTGTGACGTCACATTCTGAGGTACATGACATCACATTCTGGGTACGTGGTAGCCTCCTATTAGTGTATGATGTAGGCCAGGGTGTATAATTCCTAATTGAGGGATGTATAGTTCCTAAATACCTACCTGTAAATAGGTATTTTAAAGTAGTGAATTAAAGGAGTGATGTGACAGTGTACAATTAGAAGGAAACATGGTTCCCAAGGGTGGCGCAGTTCTTGATAGAGATCTCTCTATTGTTGTATATAAATAAGAAATTACTTATCCTCAATGCCAAAGTTAAGTAACTTGGTCTAATTATTTGTCAATATTGTAAACTAGTATTTGACCCGCGCTTTGCCGCGGTGTCATAATTCGCGTTCAATGTTAATACAAGAGGAGTTATAGGGTAAAAAAGGAAACCAAAAAAATTTAAGGAAAAGAAAACAATAAATAATAAATAACATAAAGGAAATGAATAAAAAAAAGATGAATGCTGGTGAAGAAAATTTACAAACAGAAAAAAAATCATGCTAACGCATTGGCTAAAGATTCGAATTGGGTCGTTGGTTTATGTAGACCGCCATTATTACCAGTTGGACTACAAGCTTTTCATATTGTTATATCCACAAGTGGCTAATTATAAAGAGACCTGAGAATGAAAAAAAGGGAAGAAAAAAAGAACAAACGACATGTGTCGCAGCCGCCAAGCCCACCTATCCTGAATTAGAATATTTGTCAATATTGTAAACTAGTATTTGACCCATGCTTCGCCGCGGTGTCATAATTCGCGTTTAATGTTAATACAAGAGGAGTTATGGGTAAAAAAAGGAAACCAAAAAAATTTAAGGAAAAGAAAACAATAAATAATAAATAACATAAAGGAAATGAATAAAAAAAGATGAATGCTGGTGAAGAAAATTTACAAACAGAAAAAAAAATCATACTAACGCATTTGCTAAAGATTCGAATTGGGTCGGTGGTTTGTTTAGACCGCCATTATTACCAGTTGGACTACAAACTTTTCATATTGTTATATCCACAAGTGTCTAATTATAAAGAGTCCTGAGAATGAAAAAAAGGGAAGTAAAAAAGAACAAACGACACGTGTCGCAGCCGCCAAACCCACCTATCCTGAATTAGAATATTTGTCAATATTGTAAACTAGTATTTGACCCGCGCTTCGCCGCGGTGTTATAATTCGCGTTTAATGTTAATACAAGAGGAGTTATAGGGTAAAAAAAAGGAAACCAAAAAAATTTAAGGAAAAGAAAACAATAAATAATAAATAACATAAAGGAAATGAATAAAAAAAGATGAATGCTGGTGAAGAAAATTTACAAACAAAAAAAAATCATGCTAACGCATTGGCTAAAGATTCGAATTGGGTCGGTGGTTTGTGTAGACCGCCATTATTACCAGTTGGACTACAAGCTTTTCATATTGTTATATCCACAAGTGGCTAATTATAAAGAGACCTGAGAATGAAAAAAAGGGAAGAAAAAAAGAACAAACGACACGTGTCGCAGCCGCCAAACCCACCTATCCTGAATTAGAACTGTTCACGTCGTTTTGAATTGTATATATAAGAATCACACACCTACACGTGTAGCTTTTATGCACAAAAGAAGTTTGTGTAATGCTTCTTTTAGTAAACCAGACTTTTTTTTTTTGAACGATCAACTAAAGTATCGTCGGGTACTCTGTACGCGGCCCCCAATGGCCGAAAGGGACCCCAGACGGCCTCTAGTCCGTATGAACAGAGTCCTTCGGCCCACCCGTCTCCTGTTCCAGGGAAAACCTGGCCCACAAACCCGTCCGTAGGCACGACGGTAGTGAACCGGTAAAACCTGGAGGGATCAGGAGTCGAACCCATGACCACAAGGGTCAAAGGTCTCTCCATCACTTCCCAACCATCTACCCCCCCCCCCCACAAAGGGGTGGGGGTATCCATATAATACCTATTTTTTTTTTTTTCACTAGAGAATTGAACCGGCTCCCCCAAAGAGAGAACCGGCCATTTTATCACTAGGCCACATGATAAAAATAATAAACCAGACTTTTATCTCCTGCATATAATACCTGTTTTTTTTTCTCTTCCTAAAAGAAAACAAACAGTTAAAACATTAACAAAGACCGACATTGGGCAAAATAAGAATATAGTTAGGTAGCCCAAATTGTGTAATAACTAGTGTTAAGACCCCAAATTGTGTAATAACTAGTGTTAAGACCCCACGTTGTGATGAGTGCGTAAAACCATAAAAAAAGTAACGATGAAACATTGTCTTAAATCCACGCATTGAAGAAGGTGTATATAACTATATGTAAGGATCCAAAAGCAGAAGATCTCGTCGGCCGGCAAATCTTAGCATACCGAGTTCTTAAACTGAAGATGTTTAAAACCAAAGTAGTGGAAACATTCAACAATCTAAATAGTAGGGGTGTGCGAAAAACCAAATTAACAATCCCAAAACATAATTAATCTCAAACTGAACTGATATAACTACACTGCACCAACAATCGACGGGCCAGTTAATCGATTTTCTAAAAACCGACAATAGTAGGTCAAATATGGTTAACAAGGTTTCCATTCCCACTAAAACTGAACCGAACCAAGGTATTTTAAATATATGGTTAACCAAACTCATCCATTCCAGTATTTCAAACAAAAATACTTTTATTTTTAGTCAGGGGCGCAACATTGTTGGGGCGGGCGGGGGCGACCGACCCTCCCGAATTTTTGCGCAGAAGTTGGGGCGGGCGGGGGCGACCGACCCTCCTTCATTGTTTTCCGTACTTTGTTTAATACTTTAAACCCAATAAAATGTAGGTAATGCAACAACGGAATTCCACAGAGCCTTTTTCCATTTTGTGGCTTTGACTTCGACATTACGGATCAATCGCCTGACTACTTCCTTTTAATATTATTGAGATGTAGTGATGCACACAAATAAGGTCATACTACTTTATGGCATTAACACACACATATTTTACTTTATACAAATAATGACTTTAGGTGGTTGTCTCGCAGATTACTCTAGGCAACTTTTTAAAGAGGCGTATGATTTGGCAACCTGACCAGGATCCATTTCTAATTTGTGTAGTAATCTTTTGGATGTCCATAATTAATTAGTTACTGTTACCGTCAAAGGGGAATCATCCCAAGTGACACTTTCTAACAATTGTTTTCAAACCAACAATCTATTTTATTACTTTATTTTATTTTATAACCACAAAAACAACATAGCCACTCTTTTATGGATTTGACTAGACGTTGGTGATATTCTGGTACTAAAAGCTTTTATGTCCTTGGACGATATCGGTATATATATTACACCAACGATTGGTGTACTTGCTATAACGTGTCGTTTTGAGCGATTGTCTCATATCGTGTTTATAAATTTAAGACTTCATTTCGAGTAGAACGACAAAATTGACTAATAACTATATACACTTTAAGTCACGTCAACAGGCTGAGATGATAATTCAGGAGTTGTAATGCAACTTTTGGGCGGTTGATGTAGGCTACCATATCTTGGGTTTCATTCCCAACTATATGTACCATTTTTAAGCGAATGAGGATTACGATGATAGATCATGGGTTGCAGTGCAACTTTCTAGCGAATGAAACATGTTTCCATATCCTGGGTTTCATTCCCAGTTGTATGTACGTACCATTTTTTTCGGCGAATGAAGTAGTATTAAAGGTACACTATTGGTTTAGGGTTTATTTTGACAACGACCAAGGGTGGAAACCGACACGACCACTGTACAAATTATTAGTAACAGGCGACGACGGTTATGACACAAGCGGCAACGGTAATTTCGTGCCAATTGTGAAATCCAATGACGTTTGCTTCATTTTGCATTTGCAAAGGGCTTGTACATAAAAGGAAAAAAAAAAACTAAGTGTGGATTTTATTGTATTCAATATTTGGAGCTATTAATTATAAAAAAAAAAAAAAAATAGGATATTGTAAAAAGAACATTAATGTAAAAAGTGTAAGAAGGGCTAAGAGGCTTATATATGGCACTAGCCAAAAGGGTATTATTGTCCATTATCATAATTGTTACTTTTTTTAAGTTTCACCTCCATTTTTTAAAAGACCATAATTTTTTCATACTACATTATTTAAAAAAACCACCATAAAAACAAGTTTTTTATTATCTTTCATTTGCGTACCCCATTGCCATAGTTTTTTTAAAACAAAATCGTTGGGTTGATCGCTTGCGTCTTTTTTAGGGTATACTTGCGTTTTATGATAAACGCAAGTCAAACCTGATAAAACGAAAGGCATACCTGATAAAGGATGCAAGTTATATCTGATAAAAAAACGCAAGTTATATATAATAAAACGCAAGTTATCAACCGAACATTTTTTTAAATATTGCAATAGGGTATGCAAATGAAAGAGGATAAAAAAAAACTTGTTTTTAGGGTGTATTTTTTTAAATAATGTCGTATAAAAAAAATTATGGACGTTTAAAAATTGGGGTGGAACTCAACAATTGTAGATTATACCTATTTTGTCATTCCCCCTGGAAGATTCAACGTATATATTCCCCCTTTTAATTTCATTCATTGAGTCATTTAGATCAAAAGCCCAAAATTATTATTATCCTTTTTTGTGTTAATATACTTTTTATGTAATACTTTCTCATAAATTAAAAAGAGGGGAAAAGTAAAATGAACTAGTTGCATGAAACTCTTGCACCCATATCCATATGCTTGTTCATTCCCTAAAAAGTAGGGTATTCAAGATCAGATTATCCTACTTTTAGATATCCGATATATTACACACTAACTGATTACCCCGGGAGGATTTCGGGGTTGAAAGATCTAATTTTACGTGATAACCTATTGCAAATGGCTCAAGTTAACTAACCACAAAATCTCTCAATCATTGCATGTTCATAGTATTCTAATCAGTAATAACTTATATTCCCCACAAAATCTAATTTTACGTGATAACATGAACACTTTGTGTGTTTTTTTCTTGTATGAACGCAACCCCACAAAAAATAGTCGATTTTTTCTCCGTTTTTTATATAGCACTATGGTACTCGTTGGAAAGATAATAAAACGCTCGTTAATTTGGTGTAATTTTTTCTTTAAAAAACCCCGTATATAAAAGATATAAACGTTTAAAAATTATGGGAGGAAATATGAGAGAAAAAATTTTAAAATTTTTTTTCCTAAAATAACTCAATTAATTAAAAAAGGAAACAATTCAAAAACACCAAAAACTCTCCATTATGATGCCACGTGTCACTCTCAAGGGAAGGTTGAGGCCTTCATTGCACGTCACGTCAGCATATACGTTTTCTTTTATATATATAGATAGATATATTTTTATTCTATTAGAGCATTCACAGTAGTGTCCCCATTTTTTGTAAGATAAAACCCTATAAATTTTTATGAGGTTGGAAATGGTTATGGGTGAAGTAAATGACGACTCTACTGTTTATCGGTAAATTTTGGGTTCTTTGAAAATCTTTTTAGGGAAAATAGGAAAACTATATTTATTTTTTAATATTTGTTGAAAATGGTTGTGAGTTGAGGTTTAAGAAACTGTAATGATTTTTAATATAATATGTGGTTGTAATTGGTTGTGAGTGAATAGGGAATAGGGAAACTATTGAGAATGCTCTTAGTATGCTACATATGTTTATTCAATCGTTCAATGCATGTCTTTTTAAAACATTAACTTTTAATAATATTACATTTATCAAGCCAAGTATGTAATACACGGGATTGTAACTTAGTATATCTATTAACTAGGTTAGAGTCCCGTGGGGACCCACGGTTCATCCGAAAGTAAAATGAAAAAAATAGAAAAATAAGAATTATATCATGCAAGTTGTTTTGGTTACTAAATGTTTGATAATGCAATATGTATGAATTTTAATGTTAAATGCAAAATGTCATCTAACAGTTTAATGTAACGAAATGATGGATATATCAACTAAGTAAAGTTTAATTTGACAAAAAAAAAATATAAACAAAGAATTGAATAAAATGAATACTTTTGTATTTATTCAAAGGATTTATTATCAACATGAACATTCAAAGTGTCTAAATAGTTTTCATAACATTGAAAATAATAATAAAAAAATTCACTATTCGAACTTTTAAAGCAACATTAATAAACCTAAAATAAAAAACAGACAAATCAAAATCTTATAAAGTTATTCATAAAACTTCAAATATTTCTTTATACACAACGTTTGATGTTTTGTTCGTAAGGTTGCCATCTTGATCTAGTATTAGTATCTTCAGTCCATCTCGACTTTTGACCCTTGATAGCGCAACATACAACTGCCCATGTGATGGATATATCGACTATGTAAAGTTTAATTTGACAAAAATTATAAACAAAGACTGGAATCAATTGTAGTATGTAAGTTGTTTTGCTTACTAAATGTTTGATGGTTCAATTGGTATGGATTTTGTTGTTAATTGCAAAATATCATATAAGGCTTTTAATGTAACGTAATTAGTGATATATCAGCTAAGTAAAGTTTGATTTGAAAAAACTTATAAACAAAGACTGAAATCAAATAAATAATACCGAATTTATTCTAATGGAAGCCAAATATCAGAAAAGGGGACGGACTAATTCTTAGGATAAAGGTTTGAATTCCAATATTACTTCTTGAAATGATTTTTAGCTTCTATTATACGTTTCCCCTTTTTAACAACTTGTAATCTTGTCCCGTTACACAAAACGTTTTCTGATCAATGTTTTTTAGTAACATTACTGTAACAGAGTAAATGTATTACATTTATAATTCGGGAAATAAGACTAAAAATATATACGTAAGAAAATAATTTAAGGTTTTCAATGCTATAAACACAATACATAGATCATAAGCTGTTTAAATAAAATAAATAGAAACATAGTAACATATCACATAACTTATAGTTATAAATCACAAACCAAGCTATAAACACACTGCATAAATCTCAGCTATTGCCAAAATTAAAATTTCATTTTATCGTAATTAAATTAAAATGAAAGCTTATGATCTAATACTAAACAGAACATTTTGCCAACTTACCTGATTTTGAGGAAAAGTTTAATTTAGAATGATTAAGCGCTATATTTAAACATTCAAACAACTGCAAACTACATAGCATACTAACACAATATCACACATTACATCATTTGGGTAATATCTATATTCTAATCATAACTAAGCTTAAGCATAGAACACTTATCATTTAGTCGGGGCTTAATGAACTTCAACCAATGGTCCATTTTCATTACTTTAATCATAATCTTCCAAGTCTTGCTCATTGATAGCTGATTTTCACCTTCGAAGTTGTTATCATTGTCATCACAATCCTCGGAGTGTGGCTCATTTTCAATAATTTATGAAAACCTCCACCACTGTTTTCCATATTTGTGTTCTACATAAAATATAGTTGTTGTAAAGATATGGATAAAGTGATAAGTAAATCAAGAAACAATCCTTAACCCATTTACTTGAATGGGTCGCTTAAATTTTACATGTTATCTCTCCAATGGTTCAAACTGATTACATAGCTAAAAAACAACTAATAAGAAAATGAGTCCAATGCCACATATTGTAATATAAATTTCCTATATTTTATTGAAAAATAGACACCAAAAGGATCAACCCCTAACCCATTTCAACATGTAGCCACAAGGACCTATTGTATACACACTTTAGGCAACTTTTGACATGTTACAAAACGCCGCCAATAAAATGTCACTATTTAAACTGTGTAAATATAGTACTTAACAATTAAAAACAGATAAGGTTTTTCTGTTAGGGTCAATGATTGGTTAGATTTTATTATGGTAATAATGTTATTTTTTTTATTTATATAAAGATTGTATAAAGAAAATGTCTTAAATTTTATTAAATATATTTAAATGAAAATAGTAAAAATTATTATTATTAATTATCTATTTAAATATCTTATATATTGTAGGAAACTGTTAATCAATAATAAATTATATTTATTGTTAATTTAAATATCGGTGTTTATTTTTGTAAATGGTTTACAAAACTTTCATTAAAACGTTTATAATTTTTAATTTATTGACATTTGATTGATTGATTTCGTTATTATTTATGGCCAATTGAATGAATGCTAATAAATACATTAATATATTAAAATTACCATTATGCTTAATTAGTACATTATTAAATTCGTAAGCATTTATGGATAATTGAATGATGGTCTATTTATTGTAAACATAATATGATAATGTTAATTTTAAAATGAAAATCATTTATGGTTATGGATTGGTTTATAGTTCATATTGTTACTTATAATAAACTGCAATAGTATATCTTATAATATAATAAGGTATTAACATATAAATAAAAACACATAAAATGATATGTCATTACTAATAAGTCTAGTGTAAGACAATGAAAAATAAATAAAGTCAAACAATTTAACTCCATCAAAGTTCCACAAATTAAAAATTGATAAGGTTTTTCTATTACGGTCAATGATCGTTAGATTGTATTATGATTTTAATGTTATTTTTTAATTTATATAAAGATTGGATAAAGAAAATGTCTTAAAGTTTATTAAATATATTTAAATGAAAATAGTAACATTATATTATTATTAATTATTTATTTAAATATCGTATATATTGTAGGAAACTGTTAATCAATAATAAATTATATTTATTATAATTTAAATATCGATGTTTATCTTAGTAAATTGTTGACCAAACTTACATTAAAACGTTTATCATCTACTAATTTATTGAGAATTGAATGATTTTCATTACCATTTATTGACAATTGAATGAAGGTCTATTTCTTCCATTTAAACGTTTATCATTTACTAATTATTGAAAATTGAATGATTTCGTTATCATTTATTGACAATTGAATAAGGGTCAATGCTAATAAATACATTAATTATTTTAATGTCACCAATGAGGAAGTCAAATTCAATTATTTTCGTTATATATCTATCTATATTTAAAAGTCAAATTCGTTATAAGTAAGTCAAAGTCAATTTCGAAATATAAGGAAGTCAATTCATTCAATCAATGTTATACTTAACGAATTCATTGAAATTCTTTATAAGAAAGTCAAATTCGTTATAAGGAAGTCAAATTCAAATTCAATTTCATTAATTTCGATTATGGCATTCATTGTTGAATTCCTTATATATTGTGTGATTCTATATTTAAAAGTCAAATTCGTTATAAGGAAGTCAATTCATTCAATCAATTGTATAATTAACGAATTCATTGAAATTCTTTATAAAGAAGTCAAATTCAAATTCAATTTGAAATTTATAAGGAAGTCAAAGTAAAAATCGAAATTTATAAGGAAGTCAAATTCAAATTCAATTTCATTAATTTATGTAAATAATAAATGAAATTACAATTCATTCAATAAATGATATAATTAACGAATTCATTGAAATTTTTTATAAGGAAGTCAAGTTCAATTATTTTCGTTGCATATATATCTATATTTAAAAGTCAAATTTGTTATAAGGAAGTCAAAGTCAAATTTGAAATATTAGGAAGTCCATTCATTCAATCAATGGTATAATTAACGAATTCATTGAAATTCTTTATAAGGAAGTCAAATTCGTTATAAGGAAGTCAAATTCAAATTCAATTTCATTAATTTCGACTACTATGGAATTCATTGTTGACTTCCTTATATATTGTGTGATTCTATATTTAAAAGTCAAATTCGTTATAAAGAAGGTTTAGTCAGATTCGTTATAAGGAAGTCAATTCATTCAATCAATTGTATAATTAGCGAATTCATTGAAATTCTTTATAAGGAAGTCAAATTCAAATTCAAATTCAATTTCAAAATTTATAAGGAAGTCAAAGTCAAATTCGAAATTTATAAGGAAGTCAAATTCAAATTCAATTTCATTAATTTATATAAATGGTATAATTAACGAAATCATTGAAATTCTTTATAAAGAAGTCAAATTCGTTATAAGGAAGTCAAAGTCATATTCGAAATATAAGGAAGTCAATTCATTCAATCAATGGTATAATTAACGAATTCATTGAAATTTGTTACGAAATTTAAATTTATAAATCAATAACTTATTGGTAACAAAATTTAAATTCATAAATCATTCCATCCAATAGTTGTCGTACTTAGATACATTGAAGGTTACGAAATTAAAATTCATAAATCAATAACTTCTTTTGCAGAATAACAAATCCGATTGCATGGATGGAGAATGATTGTAATACTTCATCATGAACGTATTTGGAGCAATAAAGTCGAAAATTATGTAGAACATCGAGAAGCATAAATCATGTACAACTTTAGAACATCCATTTGTTAAACAGAAAAATCATCTATCAATTCTAATAGCACAAACCAAGATTGTCCATGGTATGTGGCAATTGTAATGTTATTGTTGTGTATATTTTAGATAACAAAAATCTGTTCATGGCTTTCGGCAATGTCTGGATGAACACGTTAAAAACAACATTAAAAAAAGAAATAATAAATTTGTCTTAAAAAAAGCCATATTTAGATGAAAATAAATTTCATAACAAAACTCTTGCGGAAGGGTTATGAATCACCTTGATGAATTGGTCATCATTGTGATAAGCCATAATCGAGTTTGTTTCTTCGGATGGAATCCTGTTTTTCAAAAGAAAAAACGAATATGTTAAATAAACCCAATATATTTGTATATATTCCATTATAAAAAATTGTACATTTGACCCGAAAACCACTTTAATCCATCAGAAAAAACGAATCGAAAAAAAATATTTCAACCATAACATAAATTAGATTACCGAATTTGATAACTAATAATTAAAATTAGTAAACCTTGTATTTCATCCATAAAACCACCACTTCGGATGGAATCCGAAATCCAGTTTGTATTATAATGGAGTTAGATGATGATTTATGAATTATAAATAGAAAAAACTTCTAAACAATTTTTTGAACATTTGATCCGAAAATAATTGAAGATGAGTTGATGTAATAACATAAATCAAAGATCAAATGGAGAAGATACTTTGGCAAAAAAAATGGTAAAGAAGAATGAGGAAGGTAGGAGGAAGAATGCTTAAGAATTATTGGAGTAAATGGTACAATGGAGAAAAAAATAAAAAACGGTATTTATAGTAGAATTATTGGAGCCCCATTTCTCATTTGGATCCAATGACACACTCTCTAAGGCCTTTATTCAACCCGAGTATATTGAATTATTATACAGATAGACTAGTTTATACCCCGGGAGCGTCCCGGGTTGAGAAATCTAAGTAAAGTAAATAAAATTAGAAGTATCTAAACTATGAAAATGGCATCTGCCAATATATGATTAATGAATATTATTATTATTATTATTATTATTATTATTATTATTATTATTATTATTATTATTATTAAACAAATCTCTGCCATAAGTTATCATATTCTAATATAAAAAAAAAGGGTAATTGGGTCGGGTATCACCTAATCCCAGACCCGACCCAAACCCACAATTTTTTTTAAACTAATTCCAAACCTGACACAATACCTGTCGGGTTACAATAAAATAGTCGTTTTTTTCTCCGTTTTTTATATAGCACTATGGTATCCGTTGGAAAGATAATAAAACGCTCGTTAATTTGGCGTAATTTTTTTCTTTAAAAAATCTTGTATATAGCAGATATTAACGTTTAAAAGTTATGAGAGAAAACATTAGAGATAAAAATCTAATTTTGTTTTTAAATTTTAAATTATTATTTTCCTAAAATAAAGGCCTTGCCACATAGGATGACACATGGCACACTCAATGAAGAGAATACCCTCTTTGAGTGACATGTCATTAAAATGGCTTTGGTTTATTATAGGTATATTTAAATTATTATTTTCCTAAAATAAAGGTCTTGCCACATAAGATGACACATGACACACTCAATGAAGAGAATACCCTCTTTGAATTACATGTCATTAAAATGACTTTGATTTATTATAGGTATAGATAGATAGATAGATAATAACAGTTAAAAGCTGATATTTATTATGAGCACAGGGTGATGAGTGTAAGGTGAAATTAATTATTAGGAAATAGAGATAAAGATTTGTTTTGCCCCCCACATGAAAACAAAAATTGTACAGTCGCTTTAACTAAAAACGTGTTTCTTTATTTTTCGTGGTGACACATTTTTTGGGTGTTTGCACATGACACATTTTTTTTGCTTGATGGTGACACGTTTTGTCTTTTGCATTATTATTTGCTTTAAAATAAACATTTTTTTGATAAATCATTAATCTTATCAATTAAATATATAAAATAACAAATCATATAATCTAACTAGTTTAATCCTCTGGAGCGTCTCGAAACCCACAAACTAATATAAAGTGACAAAATGCGTGTATCATAAAAAGAATAGATTGTTTTTCAGATTTTTTTTAAAGATCAATACCCGATAACTCATAAAACATAATTCTAATTCTACGTGTGCACTTTTTGCTCGAGTGTAGTCTTTGTGCCTACATATGATTAATAAATTACCTGAACACAATATGTTTTTTTTCTTGTATGAAGAAAACCCCACTAAAAAAATCGTTTGTTTTTCATTTTTATATAGCACTATGGTACTCGTTAGAAAGATAATGAAATGCTCGTTAATTTGGTGTAATTTGTTTTTAAAAAAAATCCCGTATTTAAAAGTTATTAACGTTTAAAAATTGTATAAACAAACATAAGAAAGAAAAAAACTTTTAGAGGAAAATAAAGGAAATGTTTCATGTGTCATTTAAGGTTTTTTTAAGACAGAATTACACAGATTGTCCTTTAGTTGTACATCAAATTGCATCCTATGTCCTTTATGGAAATTTGTCACTCCTTATGTCATTTGTTTTATACACTTGTTACACCCTATGTCCTTTAGACCAAACCAAGTTAAAAAACTCAGTTAACTTGCTCACGTGCCCCTCACGTGAGGGGCAATCCTGTCTTTTCACCCTCAATGAAGGACAATCTGTGTAATAATAATAATAATAACACTTTATCTCTCACCTCTCCCTCTCTCTAAAACACACACACACAAACACACTCTCCTGAATTCTAATAAAACTTTAGAGAGAGAGAAGAATACCTAGAGAGAGGAGAGGAGCCGGAGGGACTCCCACCACCGCCGACGGTGGTTCTCCGGTGGTCGAACCCCACCCACACCGCATTACTGTTTATTAGAGAAGAGGATAGAGAAGCAGAGGATTAGAGAAGGAGAGAGAGAGAGAGAGAGAGACAAAGCAGGGCGGTGACAGAGTGATTCCGATGACGCCTGTGGATTCAGAAGCAGGAAGGTGCAGAGGTGACCGGGAATCGAGTACTGTGGGTTCGGATCGGGATCAGACCTGAACAACTAGGTAAAACCCCTTTTTCTTGATTCAGACTACCTGTATAATTCTCTCTATACTTCAAAGTTCCCATGGTTTTTTAATGTAGCGGTGGTGGCAGGGGGGAGGGGACGGCGGTGGTTTTTTGGTGGTGGGTGTTTGACGGTGGTAGCAGGTGATGGGTGGTCGCAGGTGGTGGTTTTATGGCTCAGGTGGTGGGTGGTCGCAGGTGGTGGTTTTATGGCTCAGTGGCGGGTGGTAGCAGGGGGTAGTGGTCGCAGGTGGTGGTTTTATGGCTCAGTGGTGGGTGGTAGCAGGTGATGAGTGGTCGCAGGTGGTGGGTGGTAGTAGGTGGTGGAGGTGGTGGTGATTTTTAGAGAAAGAGCGAGAGAGAGGGAGAGTGTGTGTGTTTGTGTCTGGTGTGTGTGTGTGTTTTAGAGAGAGAGAGGTGAGAGATAAAGTATTATTATTATTATTATTATTACTACACATATTGTCCTTCATTGAGGGTGAAAAGACAGGATTGCCCCTCACATGAGGGGCACATGACCAACTTAACTGAGTTATTTAACTGGGTTTGGGCTAAAGGACATAGGGTGTAACAAGTGTATAAAACAAAGGACATACGGAGTGAAAAATTTTCATAAAGGACATAGAATGTAATTTGATGTATAACTAAAGGACAATCTGTGTAATTCTCTCTTTTTTTAATAACCGTATGTAGTGCCACATGACACACTAAAAAAGAATGATGATCTCGTTAAACGTCATTTCCGCAAAAAGAAGATTTCTTTTATTATATAAACGTATATTATTTCTAAGTTCTTTATTTATTTTTATTTATCAGCACCTTTTTTTAGGGTCTTGCTATTCAAACCCCCAAAGAATTATTTGTACCCCCTTAAAGCACTGAGCTTTGGCCAAAGCTCGGCGTATTGGGCCCACGGGTGACGTGATTGTCACACCAATCACTGCTTTATCAGACTTTAAGTCACATCACTGAAACATCGTACTTCAAAGCGCTGAGCTTTGGCCAAAGCTCAGTGCTTTGAAGCCTAAAAGCTGACAGCAGCACATGGGGCCTTGGGATTGTTTCCTAAGCGCTGAGCTTTGGGCAAAGCTCGGTGCTTTGCTGCCACGTTTAAGCCCACGAGCCACTGCATTTTTGTAACACCCCAACCGATGGCGGAATCATCGAGGTGTCACGTAGTGACGATTGTTCAAAAGCAGATGGTACTAAAATGTAAATATATTATTAAATAATTTAAATTGTCTTACATAGATGAAATGGAAAACAAATACAAAAGTCTGAACGAAACATGAAATTTGAAATAACTTATTAAAAGCAAGCATTAAAATCCAATGCTATGGAACTAAGATCAAGCTGCACCTGAAACATGTACAAAATAAGTTTTGTCAACATATGAAATGTTGGTGAGCATTCCTAGTTTTAATACATAAAGTAAATTGGAAAATGTTATACAATTCAAGGGCAAAGCTACAGTGCAATTATGTAAACTATGTATCATACAAATGAGCGAAATCAATCCTGTGACTGTATAAATGTACTAAATGAACGGCGGTGTACTTATCCAAATAATTGGATAATAACTTAACAATGACCATGGATTCTCCGATGAAAAAGGGGGAGAATCAACCTAGGCGGGTTGTCAATCCAATAGCGCTATCCAATGTTAAGGTCGGCTTGTACAATGTTAATGATTTCACTAAGTACAAATGTATTCTACATGTAATGTCTAAGCATAAAGCACGTTTGTAAGCAAATGCACATAGTACTAGAATTGTATTGTAAAAATGTGAACTTGTATTTGTAATTTGTATAAGTGTACATGTAACATCCCAAAAATGAATAAAAGCAAAAAGGGGATAGGAAGTACTCACATTCGCCAAATGACTAGATGACTAAGCGAGCGTGAAAATGCGAGCAATCCAAAGATTCAACAACGAAACTAGTCCAATTTAGAAGAAAAGAAACCAAATAACAAAAAATATCAAGCTTCCAATTCGCCAATTACAAGAGCTTATAATCAAAACTTCAAATGTAGAAGTAATATACTCTAGAAGAAAGGTATGAGGGAGAGTTTAATCGAATTGAAACAATCGATTTAGAGGTGCAAAGTGTAATGGGTCATAGGTGGGTTTTTATACTAGTTTTGGATTCAATTAGGCCTTAAAATTGGTCAACACAATAAAGTAAGGTTTTAAGATGAATTGACTATTTGACTAGACTTTGACTAGGATTTTGACTGAGACTTTGACTAGGACTTTTGACTAGGATTTTGACTGAGATTTTGACTAGGACTTTTAACTAGGACTTTGACTGGAACTTTGACTGTCTTAGCGGACCGCGAGAGCTAAAAAAATAATTTTTCTAATTTAATCAATTTTAAGTTATAGACTTGTTTCCTTCGGTTTCTAAGTTGTTTTAGGACCAAAAATTAAGGGCTTTGAGTATCAAGGTCTGAAACATACATGCTCGGGTGTAGATGTGAGTATAAAACGTGCATACTTTTACTTATAAAAATTATAAGTTTTATTAAATTGTGAATTTTGGTCCTATTAAAATACGATGGTTAAAAATGAAAATTTTGAAATCGTTGAGGAACCAACTATGCACATTTATGAAAAGTGAAGAGTGCAGGTTGTCACAATTTTGCCCTAAGCTTAGCGCTTAGGGCCTTTTAAAAAAAATGTTTTAATGTTTTTTATAATTGTTTTAATTCTTTTTTAAGTATTTTAATTTGTTTCCAATAAAAAAAAAATTGTTTGATGTGTTTCGGTTCGTTTATTGCTCGTTTGTCGTTTTGAGCAGAAACATCCGAGTATGAACAACTTTCATAAATTAGTGTACGTGATACATGAACTATACAATCAATACCGTTTTTATCAAAATACATATTTAGCATGTCTAATCGATATCCTGGGTATCCGGACTCTGTTTGACGCGTTTTGGTTCGTTTATTGCTCGTTTGTGGTTTTCATTAGACATATTATGTTGACGAACAACTTTCACAAATCATTGTACGTAATACATGAACTATACAATCAATACCATTTTTTTATCAAAATACATATTTAGCATGTCTAATAGATATCCTGGGCGTCCGGACTCTGTTTGACGCGTTTTGGTTCGTTTATTGCTCGTCCGGACTCTGTTTAACGCGTTTTAATTAGTAAACTTTTTAATTATAAATAGGGGTAACTTTGCTAATTATAAATATATTTTTGAACAATGACATAACCATTTTTCATTCCCGTATCTTGTACCCAGTCAGTCTCAAACGAAACTATGATCGGGTAAGAGTCTTCCTCCTAATCTTCTACCAACTTCTCCTCCTCACCACCACCACCGTCTCTTTGGTCTTGTTGTATTAGATTTCAGTTTATTTATATTTTGTATCATCGAACTGATTATTATATGTTAATGAAGTCGATCTTTTGTTTGTTTTTATTTGTTAACGAATGCTTATATCTATTTGTTTCTTTATATGGCGTTTGTTTCGAGTAATTAATATGTTAACACTTAACGTAATAAATAGAGGAATAAACAACAAGATCGTTCGTTCAAAACCTTATTTTATAGTTAGACGTTTAAATAAATGAAATGTTAGAAGTTATTATATCTATTTATTATTATTAGTATTACCTTATTATTATTATTATTTACAAACTTAAAAAAAAATCTTAAAAAAAACAAGCACCAAAAAACCCCCCCCAAAAAAAAAACATACAAAAAACAACCAAAACCCCACCCAAAAAAAACCCATCCCAACACCCTATCACACCAATCCCAAGACCCCATCAGCTTTTGTACTTCAAAGCACTGAACTTTGCCCAAAGCTCAGCGCTTAACACCAATCCCAAGGCCCCCCACCTGATCCACCTGATGCTGTCAGCTTTTGGGTTCAAAGCACTGAGCTTTGCCCAAAGCTTAGCGCTTTAAAAGCGGCCGGAGGGTTTAAATAGACAAGTGGGAGGTACCAATAGATAGGGCCTTTTTTTAACATTTATTATCACAATTCCTTTTTTCTTAGTAGTAGCGACTACCGAGAAAATACATATGCTATATTATTTTCTGAAACAGTTTTTTAGGCAACACTTTACTGATTTGTTTATTTACTTTTAATAAATAATACATTTAAAAGTATAGTTAATAACTTATTTTTAATTTAAAAATTCAACTTATAAAATAAAACATTTAACTAAACTTCATTAAATAAATAAAAAGTTAAATAATTTAGAAAATGATATTAATATAAATCTAATTGTAACAACAGTTCATGCATCTAATTGCCATAAAGGCAATTAAAAATATTTTAATCAATAGTTAAGGACCTAATTGCAAAATAATAATAATAATAATAATAATAATAATAATAACAATAACAATAACAATAATAATAATAATAATAATAATAATAATAATAATAATAATAATAATAATCTTCAACCTCCCTTCTTTTGCTCTAATCCTCTCCCTTTTGCAAAGAAAAAAACCATTAAATCAATATTTAAAGTCAATACAAAATAAACAAAACATTTAACACGTAAATCCTCTACGGATTCACTACCAACATCACCAACGGTCCTGTTACACTGATAGTGGGATACCATGAGGTACCCATAAGATTTAGGGGTAAATGTCCCGTGCTCCCTTAAAAAAACAAGTATGAAAGACTATTTATTATCCATGAACAGGGACGAAGGATTTGAAGGGCCAGGGTGGCCCTGACCTTCTGTTTTTGACCCAGTAGTGAAAATTTGCGATTTTTATAGATAAATTGAGTTCGGGTTAAGTCCGGCCCCGCCGATTTGCCACTCCTGATTGAAAAAATTAAGTCCCCCACCGATTCGAGATCAACCTTAGGCCCTGTCCGTGAAAGTATCAAGTTTTACAAGTAATTTTATATTATGTTAATTTTTATTATTTTATTAAAGTAAGCAGGGTGTGGATTATTATTATATAAAATTTATTCAGCACTCGCATAAAAACAATAAAAATTATTAATATGTGTCAGATGAATATCTAGAATACATCTTGTATTTTTGTGGAATAATATATTCTATACTTTGCCAGCCTAGAGTTGTACTGTCTTTTTGCTTCCCAATTCCATATATAAATTAAGGTTTTTCGTTTCAATAAATATACTAGATATTTGCCCGCGTGAACACGCCGTTTACCAACGTATAATTATTTGGAGTAGTATAACGTATAAGAAAAATACAGTAGAAATATTTTATTAAAATTTAAAACCAACGAATACAAATTTTATTCAAATATCACTAAATATTTCCTTATACACCACATTTTTTGTTTTAGTTTTGATATTCTCATCACCATAAAGTATAAGTAAATTCACCTCTGCCCTGCTTTTAAGTCTTGACAATGCGATATAAAGTTGGCCATGTGAGAATACAAGGTCTCTTAAATACAATCCAACCTTCGATAGAGACTGTCTTTGGCTTTTATTGATGGTCATTACGAATTATACGGATATTGAAAATTAACGCCTTTGAAACTTCACTGGAATCTTGTTATCAGATGGTATTTGAGGAGCATTATCTAGTAAAAAATAATAGTAGTGAAAAATATTTATGATAAAATTTTAAAAGTAAGACACTGTTTGAGTCAGATCATTTAAAATTCGAATTAAATGTTATAATTAAGTCTAATTGTTACCATTATAGATATTAAAATATGAAATACGTAAATAGAACATTTAATATTTGAATATTTATAAAGTTTAACTGAAATCTATCAATTCAAATTTTTGTATTAAAAAATTGAATTTTAACTTGTAAATAATTTGAGAAATTTGTAACTAAAACTATTATTTGTTAAATTTTAAATATATTAAGAAATATCTAATTAGTATATCTCTATTTTAAAGGTAATAGTAGGATTGTTTGTTACAATTATATTTAAATATTTATAAAGTTTAATTGAAATCTATCAATTCAAATTCTATAAATCAAAATTTGAAAGATTCAAATCATTCAAAAATTTGAATCAAATATTTTAAATATGTTAATTATATCTAAATATAAATGTTAGCATAAATCTTAAAATCAATTTTTTGAGATTAAATATTTAAATAAAACATTTAGTATTCAAATATTTTTAAAGTTTAACATAAATCTATAATTTCAAATTCTAGTATTTAAAATTTTAATTTTACTTGTAATTAATTTGAGAAAGTTACAACCAAAATTATTAATTATTATAATTTAAAGATAATAAATAATTTTGTAATGGTTACCATTATTAACTTTAATTCAAAATTTTAATTTTTTTAAAAGATTAAGTCATTCAAGATATGTAATTAAAAGAATATTAGTATGTGTAATTTTTTACCATTATTAAACAAAATTCAAATTTTGAAATTTTGTCTAATTCGTATTTAAATATTTCAAATTTTAATTTGAAATTTGAAATTGATAATTCGTCATTTAATTGATTACCAATATAAGCTAAACTAATGTTAGGATAATATAGGGCAATTAATAGGATCAATTAATGTATTAATAAAAGTTGACACAACTTATGTAAGGACTTTGAATCATATTAAATGTGTAAATAGAAGGATAATTAGTATGTGTAATTTCCTACAATTATTAACCAAAATTCAAAATTTTAAATTTTGTCAAATTAGAATGTAAACATTTCGTACTTTAATTCGAAAATTTGAAATTCAAATTTCAATATTTAATTGATTACCAATATAAGTTAAACTAATATTAGAATAATATAGCACAATTAATATGATCAATTAATGTATTAATTGGAGAGTTGACACTACTTATGTAGAGACTTTGAATCTTATTAAATGTGTAATTAAAAGGATAATTAGTATGTGTAATTTCTTACCATTAATAACCAAAACTCAAAATTTGAAATTTTGTGTAATTCGAATTTAAATATTTTGAATTGTAATTTGAATTTGGAAATTCAAAATTCGAAATTTAACTTATTACCAATATAAATTACACTAAATTTAGGAAGTGAGTAATTTGAATGTAATAAGAAAATTTAATGAGTTCTAATTTACGTCAGTTTCCTTTCTCATTCTCATTTATTGTTTTTTGTTTAAAAAAAAGTAAAAAGAGTAAAACTTGAAAAAACGACATATCTTCAATTTACCAATATATCCATCATACAAAGCATGAACATAAAAAAACAACGTTGGAACACGACATATTTAGCAAATTGCCACTAACGGCGTTTTAAAAACACCTTTTAAACCGACCCAAATTGAAGACTTTGTTTTCCCAAACCATTTTCTTTTTTACAAATTTATGCATAAATCCAAAAACAATACATTATTATTGATTAAAAAATTAAACTTAAAATCAAGCCTAGCAAAAATTGAATTAATAAAATATAAATCACTTTAGGGGACATAAATTGAAATTAGTTATATATAACTAAACCTGATAATCGTTTTAGAGGTATATTGAATGTAATTCATAACATGAGAATGAGAAATATTGATTAGCAACTAAATAAAAAAAGATTAGAAACTCTTACCTGAGGTGAACAGTCTCTGGGATTGAGGCTAATAATCGCCCGTTGGTATATCGAGATGAAAAAACTCGTGTACTAAACAATTCATCCATCAATAAACGATTCATGATGAAAGCATGAATATAACATAATAATTAGAACACAAACTGTAAAATCAAACAAAAAACGTATGTGCAAAATCGATCCAACACTTACCTCTCAAACTTTTAGTCGTCATCATGTTTAGTCAAAGAACAATTTAACCCATACGATCCATTTCCATACGTGCTTGCCTGAAAATCTAAATAAAATGACATTATTCAAATAATTGATTCATATAAATAAAACACGTGTTTACAGATTCCGGATCGAATAACCATGATCAAACATCTCCAACCATTAACCTTGTTCCGCCTTCTTTAGTCTGATGATCAGACAATCACCGAACGGTTTAAGATGCATGGGGTCCGGTGAAGGCCGGCTACGATGAAAGGTGATGGTTGGACTGGCTTCCGTCGACGTTTATGAACATCAAACAAAAGAAAAATCTAGACCAAGAACAAAATTTCAATCAAACTGTTTGATTATAAAAACCAAGTATAATCTTTGAATTATAAAAACTAACTATAAACTGTTTGATTATAAAAATTTCAATCATGTGTTACAATAGAGTTTTATTTATTAGAAAGTAGTATGGTTTTTATAGACCTTTGAATTAAATTTGTAATTAAAAATGATAATTAATATGTTTAATTACTTACCATATTAACGAAATATAAAAAATGTGAATTTTTGGTGTAATTTGAATTTAAAATTTCAAAATTTTGAATTTTTGCGAATATGAATTTTTCGAATTTTTAGTAATTCAAATTTTACTAAATGTGGGGTATAATTACTTACCATTATTAAAGACAACTAAAAATTTGAATTTTTGGTGTAATTAAAACTTAAAATTTAATTTTTTTTAAGTAATTCGAATTTTAGAAACTGTTTAATTACAATAAATGTATTTAAATTTAACGTTATTATTGCAACTTTGTAATTTGAAGGTAATAACTTCATTTTATTACTTACCAAACAAACACGATGGTTACTTTCTGACTTGACCCAAAAGCCGTACACCATTATGACACCAGCTTTGAAACACCTGTATTAGAAAAAACACAAATAGAATATGATTAATATTAATACGATTTGATGACCAAATGAATAGCTTAATGACAGAAACAAACAGAATGATACATAATTAATCAAATTCGAAAAGTACAGGGATGAATATATTGAAACATAAACATTCAGACAGGGATGAATGGATCAATACATAAACATTGAAACAGTTTTGAATACATATACATACATAATATTGAAACAGAAACATTCAATCAGGTATCAATGAATCCTGAAAACATTGAAACATCAACAAAGAATCAAAAATTCAGAAAACATAATAAGTGAAAACTATCAAAGAACAATACATAACAGGACATGAAGACTAATCGCCCTAATCGAATAAGAAAGGACATACATGGTAACCCGCTTTTGAGGTTTTTTTTTCGGTTGAGATAAACTGAACATGAGTGCAGGTGGGCCGAGACATCCGCATTTACTGACTTGTTATATAGTAAAAGAGATTAAGGGTCTGATGTGAAAGCACCAAAGTATGACTATCTGCATGAAGATTATGGTGGTGATAAATAAATGCACATAATGTGAACCAAAATTAGTTCCAATCATTATTGATGAATGAGTTAGGTGTGAACAAAATGAAAAGAAAAAATAATAATAATACTCATTATTGTTTGAGACAGTAAAACTACAATTAATGAAAGAAAATTACAACAGAAAATCTTGTCAGACTCTTCATTCTTGTTTGATCAAACATTCTTCTGCAATTGTTTGCTGACAAATCATCAAAAGTCAGAATATTATAAAATTAAAATCATTGCCCGAATCAAAACACTATTTCCGAATCACTTATGTGCATTTATTTATCACCACCATAATCCCATTGATTATAAAAAGTAACTAAAGATTTCAAAATAAAAAATCAAACCTTGATATCAGAAGCATGTAAGCAACAGTCGTTCGGGTACAAATCTGAAAAAAATGGAAGTCCTCTTTCACCGGTGTTGAATAATTACAGCGCCATCGTCGTCATTATTTTTAGAACAAAATAAAATCGGCAACGAAAGATTAACAATATAATCATATCAGAAAAAAACGAAAACAAAAAACAGGGAACGTGATAGATGAATAACGAATACGTTACAGAAGAATGGAAGAGATGATACCTTGAAGGAGAGGAGATGAAGGAGACGAATTTGTGGTTTTATTTGGTTTATGGTTTGAATGTATAATAATCGGTTTTGTTTAATGGGATTGATTGTGTTTTAGGAATGGTGGTAATGAGGATAATGTGATTTAGGAAAGTCATTAAAACTCTTGACCAATTTTGAACAAAAGAGATAAATGATTTTTGCTTTTAAAAAAAAATAAAAATTTTTATAAATTCTAATCTTGTGCCATGTGTCACAATATGATAGGAGAGAAAATTGAAGGTTCAATGTGGGAGGGACAAGTGTACACATTGAGTTTTGTTTATTAGATGTATAGATAGATTAGCTCTTCATAACATATTAATTTTGATAAACAATATTGCTTTAACACTTAACAGTAATATATAAGATCTTGTATGATATTACTTAAATTATATCTATATAAACTATGGGGCTGTTTGATTGATTAAGTGCTGAATTATTAAGATATCCGAATGGTTAAGAGTTTCTGAATGATTAATTGTTGAATGGTTAAGCTATGCACCAAGTCTGAATGGTTCAGTCCTTAACCATTCTATTTAGAGCATTTTTTAGGTTGAAACAAAAATACTGAACCATTCAAAGCTGAATGATTCAGTCCTTAATCAAACATGCGCTATGTATATGATTGTCACTGTTATTTATTTAAAATTAGCTAACGTTATAAAAACCTAACAATATATCATGTTACAATTGTTAAGCCATTTTCTTGATCTTCCCATTCATATACAAATCATCCAAGGAAACCTTTTACCTTTTACCTTTCTCAGGCGAACCGAAGAAATAGGGGTCTCGTTTTCGAATGTAATTTTTTTACCAAACTCGTCAGCGTGGTTGGGGCACTCCCGGTAAAGGTGCTGAGCCCGCCCAACCTCATATTGCCACGTCAAAATTAAACCCAACCCTACCTTGCCGATCAGAAGGTGCCGGCGATGTTGCAGATCAATAAAGGTACCCGGTTCCCCCTCATAGTAACATCCATGACAAAATCAAATCACGATATAAAAGCTAAAGTTTTTAAGACCCCCCGTAGTGGGGCGTGAGATTTCAAAATTTTGTAAAAATAGCGCCCCCCACACCGAAACATGGGGGCGCTATTTGTGTAAAAATGGCTGGGGCTTTACAAATATAACGCCGATCACATCATGCAAGACCCAATCAGAATGTGGCACGTGGACATGGGCAACGGTCATGTGACCGTTTGTTTTTTTAAACGGCTATTTTTTTTTATTATAAATACAACACATATATATTATACAAACACAATACCTTTCAAAAAATATTCAAACACAAAACACATATCTATACATCTATACATATAATAAACCAAAGCCATTTTAATGACATGTCATAATATTATGCAATCTCTCTTTTAAGAGATGCCACATAGGATGTGATGTGGCAACTCTAGACCAATTAAAAAAAGTAATAAATATGGTTTAAATATGATTTAACATAATCTATTAAATACCTAATCTAATATTAAAACTTTATTATTTTCTCTCTCATGTTTCCTCTCATAACTTTTAAATGTTAATATCTTTTATATACGAGATTTTTTAAATAAAAAAATTACACCAAATTAACGAGCGTTTTATTATCTTTCCAACGAGTACCATAGTGCTATATAAAAAACGGAGAAAAAAACGACTATTTTTTGTAACCCGACAGGTATTGTGTCAGGTTTAGAATTAGTTTAAAAAAAATTGTGGGTTTGGGTCGGGCCTGGGATTAGGTGATACCCGACTCAATTACCCTTTTTTTATATTAGAATATGATAACTTATGGCAGAGATTTGTTTAAAATAATAATAATAATACTAATAATAATAATAATAATAATAATAATAATAATAATAATAATAATAATAATCATCATTAATCATATATTGGCAGATGTCATTTTTATAGTTTAGATACTTCTATTTTTATTCACTTTACTTAGATTTCTCAACCCGGGACGCTCCCGGGATATAAACTAGTTTACCAATATTTGAAAAAAATGGGTTCCCCCGCGTCATCATCTATTGCGAGAGAATATTATAGAGTGTTTCTAGGCGACGAAGGTTATTCCACAGACGAAGAGTTGGAGCAAGATGCCATTACAAGTGCGCTAGCGCTTTCGGCGCGGTATCTTGAAGAAACTAGTACGCCTACACCTCCAAAACAAACTAGGCAGTATTACAAACGAGATTGTGTATCGGCAAATGCTCGATTGATGAAGGATTACTTTGATGAAAACCCGACTTACCCCGACCCAAATATCTTTAGGCGTCGTTTTCGGATGAGCAAACGTTTATTTCTACGTATATCCGGAGATCTTGAAAACGCGTTTCCTTACTTTAAGCAAGGTACATTACTTTTTTTAAAGTTAGATCAACTTTTTTAATATATGTTTGTATTTATTTTTTATATATGTTTGTATTTTTTTTTTTTTAGGAATAATAAAGTTGTACGGAGCCCGTTATCTTAGAAGACTCACTTGGTACGACTTACAAAAAATTTACGAGGTGCATACGAATGAACATGGGTTACCAGGAATGCTGGGTAGCGTTGATTGTCGTCACTGGCGGAGGTATAATTGCCCAACCGCTTGGCGAGGTCAACACACGCATGGTGACCAAAAAGGACCATCGATTATTCTTCAAGCGGTGGCTTCAGTCGATCTTTGGGTTTGGTCGGCCTATTTTGGTGTTGCGGGGTCATGCAACGACTTAAACGTTTTTGAGCAGTCGCCTATTATTGAGGATTTCATTTCTAGCAGGGCAGCAAAGGCGTGCTTTTATGCTAATGGAAACTACTACCCACACGGATACTATTTGGCTGACGGAATATATCCGAGGTATAGCATTATCGTTAAGACGTTTAGTAACCCGTACGATGAAAAAAGGGCACACTTTAAAAAGGTCCAAGAGGCGGCGCGAAAGGACATAGAGAGATGTTTTGGGGTTCTTCAACAGCGTTGGCATTACATAAGAAACCCTGCTTGTGCATGGACCACAGACAAGCTGCGAGATGCTATGTATGCATGTATAATTATGCATAATATGATATTAGAAGATGAAGGTAAAGCGATATGCCAAAATTATGTACCGGAAGCCGTTCAGGATCTACCGCAAGCTAATATGCAAGAAAGAGTGCTCAACGCACATGAACTTCGCGACCATAAAGTACATGACGCGTTAACGGCGGATTTGGTCCAACAAGCGTGGTCGGTTCGGTATATTCCAAACACAGGAGGAAACGAAGATGAAGAAGAAGGTGAAGATGAAGAAGAAGAAGAAGAAGGTGACGAAGAAGAAGAAGAAGACGAAGACGAAGACGAACAATATGAAGAATCCAAAGATGAAAATTAATATTAGTTGTAACGTTTTTTTTAATATTATTTGTAATTTTTTTTAATATTAGTTGTGTGTTTTTAATATTATTTGTAATTTTTTTATATTTATTTGTATTTTATTTTAATTATTTTGAGTTAAAAGATTAAAAAAAAATAATAAAAAAATCAACCAATCACAATCAGGGGCAAGCCCCACCACTACATCGCTTTTTCAGTTTCTCTCTCCACGCTGACTCATCAGCCACGTGGACCAATCAGGAAGGAGGGCTTTCCTCCCACTACGCATAGTTTAAGTAATAAACCAATCCAATCCAATCCAATCGAATCAAATTGCAGAAAGAATACTTGTAATAATCTAATTTAAGAAATAGGGCAAATCAGCCCTAATATATACAACCACCATGAAATAGTACCCACATAAGAACAAATAGTTTTCAAGAATGCTAATTACTAAAAACAGAACATGAAACAAGAAGCAAAAACTATACTATGTTTATGCTGCAACAAAATCCTGCTTCTTGGGTACTTTCCCAAAATTACCCAGTAATAACTTGTAAACAAACTTATAACTAACATCCCAATATTTTGTTCGTCAATGCTACTCGAAGCTGATCTTGAGTGTAAAATCGACTACCCATTTTAACCGTCGCTTGTTGCATCATCAACTCGTTCACAACCGATACACTGGCATGATGTAGCTCCAAATCCAGCTCTTTCAATGCTGACATTAGGCGCGATGCAGGATGGTTTTTCCTGTTACATTGGACTCGGATCATGGCTTCCCACCCGATGATCTTGACATCTATGTCCAAATCCTTGATATTTGGAGTTGCGGTTTTTGGATCTTCGGGTGGAGACACAGCGGATGAAGATGATTGCCGCGAATCTTTGGTTAATAGGTCTTTCTTGACGGCGTCAAGTTGGGCTTTCAATTCTTCTTTATCTGTTTCGGTGGTTTGAAGCTTTGATTTGAGATCATTGATGTAGGCAATCGCGTCTCCTAGGAGGGATGCTTTGTCCATTTTCGAAACATTTGGGACCACAGCCCGAAGGGCGTAGAATTTCTGGTTCAGTTTCTCTCGTCGTTGTCTCTCTGCTTCCACGTGATTCAGTGGCTCTTCACGTCCGTTTGCAGGCTTTCTCCCTCGTTTTCGTGGTTTATCAGGATCCACCCCTGGCCTGCTCGCCGGCTCTATCCTTATCGATGGCTCTAGCTCGAAATCTACTCCGTTTTTCATCCCATTACCAGATTTTTCCATCTCCGAACTGAACGATAACATTCCTTCTTCATTAATCCCTCGTAAAGCAGGCGGCCGTTTCTTCTTATTCGCATTATCCTGTCCTCCGGTAAACAACGATTGGCTAGAACCCACAGTTCCATTGCCGATACCACTCTTCTTACTCTCACCAAACGCTAGAAGCTCTACAGACTCCGGCTTACACGAATGCGAAGAACCCCCAAATTTCCCTCCTGTGCTAGTCCCTTCAACCGACCCAAATCCGGAGAAATTCAATTCTCTACTACCAAACAAACCTTGACTCTGAATCGACTGTCGATTCGAATTAGGATTCAACGAACTAGCGTTTTCAATTGATTTCGAAATAGTGTTGGTCGGCAGAATTTGACAATTTGTCTGTGGCGTAGCTGCAGCTGCATCAAACGAATCTCTCATTTCACCCGTTGTAACAGTAGCAGCAGAAGACATAGGATCCGCAATCCACAACGAAGACGGATCGGTCTGGTCCGCGTTGTTAATCGGATTCAAATCCGACTGATTATTATTATTATTATTATTATTATGATTGAAATTAAACAAAACTTTAACCTCATTTACAAGGTTTAAGCTCTCAAATATCAACTCAGTTGACCCTAACTCAACAACTCCATTACCAGACGGAACACAAACAATCGTCTGCAACCCGAAATTATGACCTTGTCGTGCACGTTCACAATGTGCAGCCAACAACCGTTCACGACCCGTAATCCAAACAGGTTGATTACTCAACATCGCTTGACCAGGCAATCCATCACCATTAACAAACGAGTGCGTCATCGATATAAGAAAAAACCACTCCGTATCAGTAACTTCTTCATCAACAACATCGTTCTCCATCATCTGTGACCCAGATATCAACGAATTAAGCTCACGTAACACCTTCTTCCTATGCTCTTGTTCTTCAACAGAAGTAACAGACGGCGTCGTTTTCGGTTTATTAACTTCGCCTTTATAATAACCATCGCCCCACCCTAACATAGGCGGCGATGAATAATCTGTAGCAGAAGACTGCCAAAAGATGGCATAAGTCCACTGTTTAGCTGCGTTGTCGATTAGGCCTTGCAGACGTTGTTGTAAAGTGTCTTGATTGAAAGAGTTGGTAATCAGTTTGTTAGCATCGTTAGCTGAAGTGGAAGCAGATGGAGATGCTGAAGGAGCTACAGATGATGAGGCTATTGGAGTAGATGGATTGTTACCCCAATAGGATGACATATCTGAGCTCATAAACGCATCCATCATGACGTTATCGTCTATGTTCCAAACGTTGTTCATCGTTGTTGGAAGGCGGTATTCCGTCATTCCATTAACGGTTTTCTGTTAAAAAAACAATAGCAAGAGTTAGACCGGTGAAATGATTGGAAAGGGGGACCGGTCGGAGAGGGTAACCGGAGTTGGGAAGATTTGACTTTTTGTGAATGAATGAAGGGAGAGAAGGAAGATATTAAAGTATTTTAATTGCTCCGGACGTGAAAAAAGTTTCAATTGGTTTAGTGGATTTTCAAGTACGAATGGACAAAATGATGATGATTGGAATTGTACAAAACAAGTGTATTTCATCCTCATCTTGACTGACTCGGCCTAACCATGTAACACTAAAACGAATAGGCACGAGGGGCTTGGTCTAGTGTAGTAACCTTTGGTTGCTTAGACCATGCATTGTATAGTAAATGGGGTTATTTATAAGACCATGCATAGTGGGAGGCTTTATATATAAAGCCTCTCTTTCTGATTGGTCCACGTGGTAGCTGAGTCAGCATAGAGAGATAAAGTGAAAAATGGGTGTAGTGGTGGGGCTTTATATATAAAGCCCGTATTAATATTTTATTATATCTTTTAAATTAAAAAAAATAATAAAATAATAATATAAAGAGAGAGAGAGAGAGAGAGAGTATGATGTGATTGGAGGGGGGAAAAAGAAATCTGGCGTTATAAGTGTAGCGCCAAAACAACATTTGTAAAAATAGAGCCCCCATGTAATGGTGTTGGGGGCTCCATTTTTTGATTTCTTGCAAAAAATAGCGCCCACTACAGGGGGTCTAACACCCCTGATTTTGATTGGTTCATGTGGTAGCTGAGTCAGCATCGGGTGTTAATTCAAAATGGGGTGTAATGGGAGGAAAAATTAGGGGTGTAAATGACACGTAGCGGCTCGGGATCGGCTCGGTAAAAAGCTCGAACGAGCCGAGCCTTAACGAGCCGAGCCCGAGCCTGAAATATGGCTCGTTTAGTTATCGAGCCCGAGCTCGAGCCCTAAATACAAAGCTCGATTGGGCTCGCGAGCCTAACCGAGCCTTAACGAGCTAGAGCCCCAACCCGAGCCTAAGTTATAGCCTTAACGATTGGGCTCGCGAGCCTAAGTTATAGCCGAGTTTTTGCGAGCTCGAGCCGAGCTTTTGAGCTCGTTTGAGATTCTCAAATCACCACGAGCTGAGCCAAGCCGAGCTCGAGCTCGAGCTTCACAAAACCTTAACGAGCCCGAGTCGAGCCCAGTCAGGCTCGGGCTCGGCTCGGCTCGTTTACACCCTAGGAAAAATAAAGGGGCGCTATTATAAAAAAATAACCAAGAACAGGTTCATCCCTCCACGTGGCATTAGTTGATTGGTTGATGGAATTGTTGCAGAGCGCTATTTATAAAACGCCCCTCCCCCTTTTTGCACCCGCAACGGTGTGGAGGGCGCTAATTTTTTTTTCTTAACGCCATATAACGCCACGAGTACACACACTCTTATGGTAGAAGCCAAGTTCAAGTCTTAAGCTGCTGTAAATATTTAGGGTTTAAAAGGGGTGCAAGTTTGGTTGTTAAAAAAAAAACACTAAAAGGACTTAACAATAAAACATGGAATAAAACCATAAATTACGTATATTCACCTTTATGTATGTATGTTATTGTAAGTTTCAACTTCTGTTTTGTGAATTACATTAGATATTTTTTTATTTAATTAAAAATAGGTTATAGTTTTATGTATTACACGGATTTAATTTAATTTTTGAAAGGTAAAAAAAAGTGACCGGTATATCTAATGTAATTCACAAAACAATAAAATGTAATTCAACTTCTACAAAACCTAAGTTGGCATTAATAAAAACATTTCCTTATCACCCACAAACATATTTGGACAAATATGCCTTTCAAAATCATTTGCAAAATCATAATTTTGTGAACCATATGTTTTGCAAATAGAATCTTGAAGTGCTTATTTTGTTCATGTATCAAAGCACGTGTTCTTACAAATATTTTTCAAAACCTTTTTATGATAACCGAAAATGATTTTAACTCTAGATAAACTTTTCAAGGAATAAAATAACTGCATATAGCTAGAATAAAAAACTAGAACAATATGATAAAATTCCAAGATTCTGTGACTGGAATAGGTTAAATTCAAAGGAACACTTTAGAATTGGCGTTGAGTCGACGGCTCTTATTTGATGCATCGAATACATACACAATGAAATATTATATGTACATTAACTTTTGGATTAAAAAAATAACAACCCACGTTTTGCTTGAGATGTAACTTGTAAGCGTGGAAATCAATATACTAATAAAAATAAAATTATTTTAAAAAATAATTACATAGGTAGTCCTTGTATTATGTTAATATTGCGATGGAAGTGGAAATATCGAAGGATTTGATACTAAACCCTCGTTGTAACAATTTTTGAACTATATGGATCTTGAATTTTGCTCAAGTAATGGTGGTTTCATGGTTTGTTTGAAGATGCCTAATCTATATCTATACTATATTATAAAATATGAGGCAATGATACCAACCAAATTTAAGTAATTACTATATTTTACGCTTATGGTACAACATCTTAATAAAGTTAGTTAGAGGTTAAAATAGTGTTTCTACAATATTATTAAATTATATTAATTAAAACCCATCTAACATTAAGTATAAATATTGATAATATAAAAAGATAGTAAAAAGAGTTGTGATATAATTAAATTTCTTTGTTATAGACATATGCATTATGGTGACTATATATATTCTAACTCCCATATACCTTTAGGTTTGTATTAATGTTTTCTTTGTTATAAACATATGTATTATAGATTATACATATTCTAACTCCCATGTACCTTTAAGTTTGTATTAATGTTATGTCCTTATAAATTGAAGCTTATTGTACTTGGTATAACTCATTGATAAAGAGCTCTCTCATTTTCTATCCTATCTTTCTCTCTATAATCTTTGTTCTTATATTTACATACGTTATATAGTTGGTGCTAAGAATAACCATTGAGAATACGAGAACTCGAGAAGTGGTAGCATCTTGTGATAAACTTTAACAACTCATGTTCATGATTGAGATATAACTCAAAGGAGAAACACGCAAGATGTGAAGCGAAATGTATTACGAGGGAAATTGTGGACAATGTTGGAAAGTTTGTGCATCATGACACATGTCAGTGATGTAACAGAAATAAAAACGTTCTCGTTTTGTAAAATGATTAAGCTCGTTGTTTGTTTGATTTCGCCTGTATGTTTGTGATGATAGAACTCTAGCATCTAGGACGATTTGTGGTAGTTTGATGTTGTTATTTGAATCTCTAATCTAATTCACATCCATTCGAATTAGAACGTACCAACATGGATGGCTTCCATGTTATTGTTACAAAACTAAATACATTAACTTTCCTTGTATTCGTTAACATTTATTACGAGTAAAAGTTACTATAATTCCCTATATACGTTGTCTTCATCATATCATGTACAAAGAACAAAGAAAAGCAAGACTGATAATGAAGTGAAGAGGTTAACAAAACAACAATAATAATTACACGACAATGCTAAATGTATGTAAAGCTATATACATTGCTTATCTAGGTTTAGATTACCAAATAAAATTCATATTTTATTTATATAAAGAAATGTTTAGAATGTCCACAAGTTTTACTGGATCTAATATTGGTATATCTTATTAAATAGATTATACCCCAGGAGCGTCCCGGGTTGTGAAATTTAATATGATACATCAATTTTACATATGAAATAGATTGATGTATAACTCTAATATTAATATCTAACCTAAAACAAATTAACAATGTACAACTCCAATGCTAACACCTTACCTAAAAGAATGTAGAACTTTAATGTAACTCTAATATTAACACATATCTTAAAGACTAAACAAATGTACAACTCTAACATACTAATATTGATACCTAACTTAAAACAACGTATAACTCTATTAACCTATTCGGCTCTGGTAGAAAAAAAATCATATTTATTGATTTAAACATAATTAGTGACTTGTCTATACATGATTAATGATTTACCTGAAAACTTTGTGTTTTTTTTCCTGTATGAACAAAACCCCACAAAAATATTTCTGCGTTTTTTACATAGCACTATGGTACTCGTTGGAAAGATAATAAAACGCTCGTTAATTTGGTGTAATTTTTTCTTTAAAAAATCTCGTATATTAAAGATATTAACGTTTAAAAATTATGGGAGGAAATATAAGGGTGAAAAATTCAATTTTATTTTTAAATTATTTTTTTCCTAAAATATCTCAATGCCACATGGGATGACACATGACACACTCAAGGAAGAGAATGCATCTTTGAGTGTCATGTCATTATAATGTCTTTGGTTTATTATATGTATAGATAGATGTAGTTTAAAGCAACTATAACCCTCATTACTATTAATTTTTTTTATAAATTGTTAACTCCTACAACTTAGGGCATGTGTAGTGGTAAGGTTATGGGGCGTTTTCAGCCTCTATAGCGCCCCCAAACACCGCCCCCAGGGGCGCTATTGGGCGTTTTATGGTGGCAGGATTGTGGTGATAGCGGGCGTTTTCTTCTGAATTTGTTTTTTTTTATTTTTTTTTATTTTATTAAGATGTTGAAGGTGAAGAAGATGGGGAGGAGATGGAGGATAATGAGGAGGGGAGGAGGATGATGAAGGGTTGGAGGAGGATGATGAAGGTGAAGAAGATGGTGAAGGGTTGGAGGAAGAAGAAGAAAACAACTTCAGATTTTTATTATTATTATTATTATTATTATTATTATTATTATTATTATAAATTTGTATTAGGTAGTAGGTACAAAACATGAATCATGATGTACATATCATAAAGCACAACAAACTTGGAATTTAATACTATATAAATAATAATAATAATAATAATAATAATAATAATAATAATAATAAACAATAAAAAACAATGATTACCCAATCATTTATAACCCCATCATAACCCCCCTTCCCACTACACCCTCTTTTTCCATAACCCCCCTTCTATTACTTTTTAATATTTTAATACCAGAACCCCCACATAACCCCTCACCACTACACACACCCTTATAACTGTTTTATAACCTTCATCATTTTTTACAACTGATAAACTATAATAATTGGTTAGATATACTATGGTAAGCATAGGTAGTGGTTGCATTGCAGGTGATGTCGCAAAAGGAACCGAGCCCACGTTGGGTCAAAAGATGACATGGGTGGGACAGGTTGAACATCGACCTGGATCTCACGCAAACATAAACAGGCATTCAACCAAATTGGCTCGGCTTTTTCTTCGTTAAACAAAAATGCAAATGTCGGAGTTTATTATTTAGTTTTGACATAATTATCAACTTATGTTTGAAACTAAACAGGGCAGATATATGATCTGTATATCGCTAGAAAACGCGATAAAAATGGAAACCGTTTTGGTTTCATCTCCATCCTGAATGTGAAAGACAAGACGGAGTTACTTCGTAATCTAAGAGGAATTCGTATGGGTGAATCTAAGTTATGGTTCAACATAGCTCGTTTTGTTAGGGAGGAGGGAGAGATCGGGGATCAACAGTTTCATTTCCGGCAATATAATGATAATAATATATCCGCAAAAAATATGGAGAGACAAACTAATAGTGTCCATAATGATAATAGATACAACTATAATTCTGAGAGTGAGGGGAATCAGGGGAATAATTTTGTGCCTGGTTCGAAGTCGTTCAAAGATCTATTGGTTGGCAAGTCGATAACGATTGATGGAAATGGCGATGCATTCTCTGCGAAGCATGGAAAAGCATTAGTTGCAAAGATGGCGAATGTCGAAGCTCTGAAGAAAGTCTATGTTATCATGAACTCAATATCAGCAATGAAGGTATGTATCCAATACTTGGGTGGCCTTGATGTGCTGATTTCTTGTGAAACAAAAGAGATAGCCACGTTGGTTTTAGAAGAATTTAAACAGCTTAAAGAATGGGTCTCGTCTGTATCTGTTTGGGAAGGTCAGTCTTATGGTTTTGAGCGTTTGGCATGGCTCAAAATCCAGGGTGTCCCGCTACACCTTTGTTCGAACTCTGTTTATGATTTGATCGGTGGCATGTTTGGATCTATCGCTCATAAAGCAAATGTTTCTGAACAAGATCGGGACTTATCCTTTGAATATGTCGCTGTACTAGTGGGGGAAGGTAAGCGAGTATCCGAGGAGATAACTCTAAATTGGAAGAATCGCAAGTATCGCATTTGGGTTATGGAAGAGTTACAGAGCTGGATCCCAGATTTTGAAGAGGTTCAAAATGACAACGATGAAGGGGCTGAAGGAGAAGTTGGTTCACAAGATACCTCGGTCGGTGTGGAGATGTCGCCGGATCCTAGGACGGCACCGGAGAAGGAAACGGCACCGGATGACATTAATGTGGAGGAGGCTATTATGGAAACTCCTATTGTGAATGTTGACCAAGTTTTTAATGACAGTAATGATAATGAAAAATTAGCGGATGGAATTATGGAAGAAGATGGCAAGTTGCATGAGAAGGAATCTACATTTAATGCAGGGACTGCATGCGTTAATTCGGCAAAGAAGAAGGGTTTTTTCTGTGTTTTGTCAAAGAAGAGAAAGAAAGTTATTTTCAAAAGGTCTGTTAGCAAATCCAACTCAAGTTCTGGCCCACACAAGAAGAAAAATAAAAATCAGCCCAGTACTAGTGATCCATTTGAGTTGAGTTCATTGATTGGGCCTATGGACCCTGATGAGGTCATAGCCCAGCATCGCTTGATTTTTTCTCCTGCCAGCCCGATTATTGATAAGCAAAGTCACGAGAATTTTGACCAAAGGGTAACAGTAGATAGACAATCTAATGAACCCTTGCAAACATTCAATCAGTTGATGGGGGATGTGGTTGTACCTGAAGACGTGGAGGTCGAGACCGAATCTGAGTTCTTGCAAAAGGAAGAGATGGAAGCCACTAAAATGATGGGGATCAAGCTTGGTGTTGATTTGGAAAGGCAAGAGAGGCTCATCCTGGATTCTATCATCGATGCAGGTGTACAAACAGGTACCAAATGAATTGTTTGTCGGTAAATGTTAGGGGTTTGGGTGTGGATTCTGGTTCTAAAGCTAATTGGATTAGGAGGTTAAAAACTGAGATGGGTGTATCATTCGTTGGTATTCAAGAAACTAAGACTCGGGATGTTAATTCTGGTACGGTCTCTAGATATTGGGGAGGATTGGGTTTTGATTTTGAAGCAGTGGATTCTATTGGGAATTCAGGGGGTATTCTTAGCATTTGGGATCCGAAAGTGTTATCTAAAGATCTTGTGCTAAAAGATACAAACTTTTTGCTAGTTTCTGGGCGGTTGACGGACGGGGTCTCTCGATTAAATATCATGAATGTATACGCGCCCCAAACAAACAGGGGAAAAAGGGATGTGTGGGCAAAAATTCATCAGATTATAATTTCGGGGCAAGGTAGATGGATTGTGTTTGGGGATTTTAATGCAGTTAGAGAACAATGCGAGAGAAAAAATTCTAGTTTCGATCCAGTTTGTGCGAGAGAATTCAATGAGTTCTTGGACAACACAGGCCTTCGCGAGTATGATCTAAAGGGTATGAAGTATACTTATTTGGTGAATAGAAGAGGTGTATGTAAAATGAGTAGAATTGACAGATTCTTCGTGTGTGATGACTTCTATAACCAATGGCCTACTGCTTGTGTTAGAGGTTTGAAAAGGGAATATTCGGACCATGCCCCATTGTGTTTGTCTGTGATTGAAAAAAAATTTGGACCCAAACCATTTAGGTGGTTTGAGTCTTGGTTGGATAGGCCGGGATGTGAAGATCTGATTGTATCGATACTGTCTAGAAGCTGTGATAGTGGTCCGGCCGATGTTAAACTTTCCAAAAAATTTGGCGAGCTTCGTTCTAAGTTGCGATCATGGATTAATGAAGCCAGGAATAAAGAGAATGAAGACATCGCTAGAATCACTAATGAGAAAGAAGAATTAGAACAGCTCATGGAACTAAGAGAGCTGGATGAATCGGAGCTTTGGATTTGGGCGGAATGCAAAAAGAGTCTTCTAGAAATTGAATCGTTTAAACAACGGGATATGAGGCAAAAGTCGCGTGTCAAATGGGCGGCTCTTGGTGACGAAAATACAAAATATTTTCATAGTATTGTTAATGGTCGTAAAGCTATGAACATGATCCCGGGTCTAAATATTGGGGGCGAATGGGTGTCCAAACCGACCTTGTTGAAAAAAGAAGTCCATAGATTTTTCAGAGCCCATTTTAAAGAGGCAGTTCCATCTCGGCCGAATATTGTATGTGAGGGGTTAACACGTTTAGATACTCACGATGGTGCGAGGCTTGTATCTATGTTCACTAAGCAGGAAATTAAACAAGCCGTTTTCGATTGTGGTTCTCATAAAGCCCCAGGACCTGACGGGTTTAGTTTTCAATTCATAAAGCGGTTCTGGGATCTCTTAGAAGAAGATTTTTTTCAGATTATGGTAGAATTTTATGAGACAGGCGCCTTTAGTTCGGGTTGTGGTTCTGCTTTTATAACTTTGATTCCTAAGGTTAAAACACCGGTTGGTCTCAAAGATTGTAGACCCATCACCTTAATTGGGGTTATTAGCAAGGTTGTGTCTAAAATCCTTGCTAATCGTCTTAAAAAGGTTTTGGGTAAATTAATTTCGGAGACTCAATCTGCTTTTTTATCAGATCGGTTTATTTTGGATGGTCCCCTTGTCGTTAATGAAATCTTGGAATGGCTTAAACGAAAAAAGAAAAAAGCTTTTCTGTTGAAGATCGACTTTGAAAAAGCCTATGATAATGTCAATTGGCATTTTCTTTTATCCATTTTGTCACAAATGGGTTTCCCCGAAATTTGGTGCAAATGGGTTAAAGGTATTCTAGAGTCGGCGAGTGCTTCGGTGCTTGTTAACGGATCCCCCACATTCCAGTTTAAGAGTGAGAAAGGTCTTCGCCAAGGTGACCCGATCTCGCCTTTTTTATTTCTAATTGTTATGGAGAGCCTTTCTTGTTTGATGAATAAAGCTTCAGAGCTGGGTATGATCAAAGGTATTAATCTCACAGCTGGAAATAAGGTTGTTAATCATTTGTTTTTTGCGGATGATGCACTGATTTTGGGCGAATGGTCCCGAGATAATATCCAAAATACGGCTCGTGTTCTTCGTATTTTTTATCTCTGCTCGGGTCTTCGCATCAATATTCACAAATCCAACTTATTTGGGATTGGCACGCAAGAAGGTGAGATCGATAGTATGCTTGAAGTGTTGGGGTGTAGGAGAGGGGATATCCCATTTAATTATTTAGGGATTAAAGTGGGCGCCAAAATGAACTGAATTAGTAGTTGGGATATAGTTTTGGACACCATCAGAAATCGCCTTAGCGGTTGGAAAGCTAAGAATTTGTCTATGGGAGGAAGGGTGATTCTTATAAAATCTGTTTTGGAAAACATCCCTATTTATTATCTTTCTCTCTATAAAGCTCCAAAGGCGGTATTAGAGAGTATAGAAAAGATTATGAGACACTTTCTATGGGCGGGTTGTAGAGATGATAAGAAAATCAATTGGATTGCGTGGGATATTATTACGAGACCAAAGAAGGAGGGTGGCCTTGGCATATCGAAGATGGAAGATGTGAATAATGCGCTTCTTCTTAAATGGGCGTGGCGTTTTAAGACCGAAGGTAAGTGTTTGTGGAAAAAAGTTATTATTGGGTGCCATGGTGTGAGTTCGAAATGGTCGCTTCTTCCGTGTACAAATGCGGCTCGCGGATGTTGGAAACAAATTGTCAAGATAGGTGATAAAAAAATTTGGTCCGGAAAGACTCTTGGGAGCTATTTCGAAGCTTCGGTAGGGGATGGGTCGTCTGTTACATTCTGGATGGATTCGTGGATTCGAGACGAGCCGTTAAGAATCACTTACCCTCAGCTCTTTAGACTCGAGCAGGACAAATGGGCTACCGTTTCAGACCGGCTAAAGATTGTAGATGGAAACAAGACGCTGACCTGGAACTGGAGGTCTGCAACGCATTCGGCTGCAGAAACTAATGAGCTTTTCAGCCTTTTGAATGAGGTTTATGACTTTCAATGGAGGAGTGGTCCCGATAAATGGAGATGGAGGCCGAACAGCTCTGGTGCGTTCACAGTAAGCAGTGCCAGAAATATGTTTATGCAGCAACCGAATTCTAACCAAATCACGCAGATGAAGTGGAGAACGTGGACTCCTTTAAAGTGTAAAATTTTGGTGTGGCGCGCGCTTCTTAATCGTCTACCAACAAAATCAGAGCTGATCAAGCGAGGGCTTTATATTCAACATAATACTTGTGAGATGTGTGAGTCAGACACTGAAACATCAACTCATCTTTTCACAGGGTGTATTTTCGTGGCAGAAATATGGAACAGAGTCGAATCGTGGTGCCGTTTGCCTCCTTCTATTGTCTTTGATGTCATTGATACTATGAAGATTGGTATGGGTCAGCTGAGTTCTAAGCATGCGAAATATGTTTTGAGGGGTATCATTTTCACTACGTTAACCGTGTGGAAGGAGCGAAACGATCGCATTTTTCAAGATAAAAGACGAAGAGCCCCAGAAGTCTTCGAAAGCATAAAAATAACCTCTTATTTTTGGTATAAAAATAGATCGAATGTCAATAGTTTATCATGGAAGGATTGGTGTAAATATCCGCTAGCATCATTGTAATCTCGTTTGGTGGCCGAGGGTCCTCGCTTTGAGGACTGCTCGTGTTGTTTTTTAATGAAATTTACCTTCCAAAAAAAAAATAGAGATTCCGTACGTAAGAGTCTGTTAGCATATATAAGCCCTTTATAAGAGTTAATAAATTGTGTAATATGCATACTTAGTACTTTGGTTAATTAGGAAAGGTTTTATTTTTACATTTTGGCAAGAATAATTTATATGTTTGACCCTCATGGTAAATTAGTTGTAAAGTCTAATCAAATCAAGTTAAGCAAACCAACTTGATTTTTGATCAAGCCGAGCTCGAGTTTAAGATTCCAGCTTTATTTTAAATTAGAGTCAACCCAAACCAACTCGGTCTGAAGTGCAAATCAAACTTGAGCTAACCCTAGATCGACTTTACCTTTAAGTGTTGTGTTCTCCGCCGCATTGCGCGGGCATCCCACTAGTTAACTTATTATATTCGTATTTTTGTTACTAATGTTGTATATATATTTTGTTAGTTTTAGGTTGGCATCCACTCTTAAGGCTTATTTTTTATACCCACATATATGAATAGTGTGGAGCATATGTAATAAATCAAATTTAGAGATCAAAACTGCAATGTAAACATAGCAGAAGGACTATCCAGGTTATTCTCTTATCATTTTTAATCTGAAGAATAATCATTTATAAATCTATTATTTAAATTGCATGTTGCCACGAGGGTTCTTATTCTAATCCAAAATTCCACTTGTGTCCTACAAACCTTTATGCTTTAACTAATTAAAACACTCGACAAAATATTTATATCTATTATACACACATATCGCATCAATTTATCAAGTTTTAGGCAAAACTGATGTCATGGTGATATGTTTCATGTTAGTGGCACGTGACCAGCATGAGTTTCAGAGGATAGGAAGTACTTGGTCTAAAACAAAATCGCCATACAGTTTTGACGGGAAGTCATTCATTCTCGTCTGTATAATAAACTAGTATTAATCTCCTAGTATTGCTGCGAGAACATAAAACCATACCAAGTAGCATTGAATCTACACTATTGCAAACGATTAATAACACTGAAAAACTTATAAAAATAAATAAAAAAAGAAACAACAATAAAACTGAGTTAAATACAGACGTAAAAACGGTGAACCATGTACATCCGTTGTGGCGCGATCATGCGTAAAAATTAGACTGAAATTAAAACACAGCGTCACCGCTCGATGGGTAAAATAAAGGTAAAAACGTTGAACTACATACGCACGTTGCGGCGTGTCAACATGAAAATTTGGACTGAAATGTAAAACTGAATATATGTTTTATGATATATAGGATAAAGTTCAAAGTAAAAAAAGTGTAGGGGTAAAATGTAAAAGATAAAAAGTATTAGGGTTAAAAGTAAAAAAACAAAAAAAAAAACAAAGTAGAGTACAACCTACTTGTTAAGCATGATGTAAAGACCATGAAGCATAAACCACTTGTAAATGTAAATTAATATATACTAGTACTAGTGGGGTGCCCGTGCGATACAACGAGGAGCTGGGGAAGCACAACACGTAGGTTGGTGATTTAAATGGTGTGCACATAATGATTCAGTCTGAATCAGTTTTGAGCCATAACCATATACAATAAAGATAAAATACATATAAGGAAAACATACATGTAGGATTTGGCCCTGGCCCGCAAAGACGTAAAATATATCAAGTATAAATCAAAACCAACATTATTCTTAATTTCGCCACATAAATGAAACAACTTCAAGTCTCGGTGACCAACTTCACAATTTGAAATTTGAACAAAATAGCATTGAAACATTGTTTGTAACACGGTGTTACTAACACCGCAATCCATCTAGGGCTGACGTGTCACCATTACAAAAGTAAGATAAAAGACATATCTTCAAAATTCATTAACCATGACGGTTCCAAACAATTTTCAAAGACCTAATTATATGATTTATTATTATGAAGAGATCTAAGTCTTATCAATCTCGTTATCTTCTAAATTATGATTTGTTGATCGCTCTCTTCACATATCCACATGATTTCCGTCGATTTTCTGTCATATAAGCAAAGAAAAACAACTAAGAAAATATTGTTGAGCCAAAAATTGCTGAGTAAACATGTGAATCATAACAAACGTTAATAACAACGAAGAAAACATTGTTGAGCCAAACATTGCTCAGTTTATATATATGTTTGTGTGTGTCATAAGGAATGTCAAAACAAATAACCACACACATAAAAATATGTGTGTATGTATATTCAAGTAACCTTAAACGTCAATTTGTGAAAATAGTGATAAATTACCTTCAATAAGCGTCACAAAAAGCTACAATATTGTCATGTTTCGAACTATGTCAAGTTCTATGTCTCCTTTAGAAGCAATTTCGTTTCTTGATTGATTTCCACTGATGATGTATTTAAAAATTATTATTTTATTTATCTCAAAGTTTATTGACTACAACTTATATAATTTAATAAATCGCAATCTTAACTGTCTATAAATTCAAAAGATATATTGATAAACATAATATTCTTCGAGACATTGATAAGTTGTTAGTACGCTTTGGATATCAAAACCTTTACGCATCTAGATAAACACTTTGAAGCAGTGGCGGATCTAGAAACATTTTTCAGTAGTAACGTTTTTCATTTTTTTCATTTTAGTAGTAACGTTTTTCAAATTTCGTAAAATAAAACCAAATTTTCCACTAATTTTCCACTACGCGCGCGAAGCTGAGCCGCAACGTCCGCACCCCCTACTAATAAGCTACATCCGCCCCTGCTTTGAAGTAACATCATTAAAGATTTGAACATGCAAATAATTTCGAAATCAAATATCACACTAATGTTCTATAAATTTTGTTGTTCCTCTTTACATCATGTCATAAACTACCACAAATAATAACTAATCATGCAATCTTTTGAGAATAGAGATAATCTTCTCAAATCTCAACAAAATTTAAAATGCTACTATTAAAGCTGAGAGGCCATTGCACTCGGTTTAGTCACAAGTTCTAAAATCATCCAAGATTAAGTATCAGGTTTAGCTAGCTCACCCGGGTATCTCAAGTTTTAATACATTAGCAAGATGACCAAAAACATCAAAAATAGTTAAAAGACTAACCTCGAATCAATCAAACACCAGTTGTCTTCATAAGGTACACCCCTGTTGAAGAGGTTGGTAAAAGATTAATAAAACCCCTATAAATTAGTTATTCAAAATAAAGAAAATACTAACAAAATATAAAATTAGCTTGTTTTTTAGAGCCTAAACAACACCCAACTCAACCCCAGTTTCAATAATTATATCAAGCCTAATAAACCATTATAAACCTCTTAAATGAACCTAATCAAGTTAACATCGCAATAATCAGACCAAAGAATAATTCTAAAATTCATTAAAAAACAATTTGACAAAGTAAAATATTTAACATAATTAAATGATTAATTACAATATCAAACTAAGTCTCTAACAACCACTTTCATCATCTACATTCTAACTTGTTGGTGAATCTCATCACACATCCCATGATCCCCAAATACACCTATCATATAAAACAATGAAAAAACAAAAGAAAGATAAGAATGAAACAAAAATTGCTCAGTAAAGTGAAACAAAATCGAAAATTGTGTATTACTATTGAAATTAATTAATTAGGTGTATAAAACAATAAGAGTTTATGAGCCCACCTATGGAAATAATCATCTTCAACAAAACAAAAACACAATGACGAATGACTGACTTTGATATCATATATTCATATACAAGCGTGAACTTATGGTATTACACATTCAACTCATAACTGGTTCAAATTGCAGGAAGATCAATAATCATCTAAGTTGTGATCGAGTAATCAGAACTTTGATATAATTAAGAAATTAAGTGATTCGCAAAGAGCATGAGTTCTTTACCTTAGCCCATGCACGGAAACAAACCGAAAGAAATATAGCGGTAGGCGGTAGCGATGACTATCCACCGACGGCTAATAGTATTCGACAAAATCAAGAGTTATTTGATGGTGCGGTCCAAGCGGAACAAAGGTAGTCATGGAAAAATGCTACGGGTTTATGACCATGGCTGGTAATGATAGGAAGAAACACTGCAGAGACGATTGTAGTTCGTACCAACAGTGGGGGCTTTCAGTGTTATCGTTGTTGGCACAAGTTGGAACAGGAGATTGAATTCAGTGGCCGTGAAGGAAGGTTTATTGAGGTCACAAAGGTTTATAATGCTTGATGGTAATCCATAAAGCTTCCATAGGTTACTTCGAAACGCTTCAAATTTTAAAATAGGTGAGTGAAAGGCTTGAACGGAAACGTTATGGATTAGTGAAAGGTGTTCGACAATTAAAAGTGAAACTCTAAATAATTATTATTATATTAATGTTTTTTGCTTATATGATTATTCATTATCATCATCTTTGTATTCTTAAATGAATCGTGCTTATTAGCGAAACAAAATAATTGTATCAAAAAAATTCAATCCATATTTAAATTACAACATTAGAAAAAAACAATATTAATAATAATAAAACTTATTTTATTTACTATATTATTACTATCTTAAATATGATGTAATAAAAGTCAAATACGGGAGAGTTAAGAAATATAAGTTTATGGTTTGATTTAATGGCAATTAACATGATTTATAGGTTGCCAATGATCTCTAGCCCAGCTGGTTTGAGGTGGGAAGGTTTACCTCATTGGAGGGTTCCTGCCCGGGTTTGGTCTCAGGTTCGAATCTCACGCTCCACCGAAAAAATAACCGCTTGGGTTTGAAAGGAGAAACCCGTGTGGTGCTATGTATTCGATCCTGGGCAGTGGTCGCTTTGCAACACAGGATTTATCGCTGAAACACTACTCTCCAAAAAAACTTGATTTATAGGTTTATGGTTTGATTTAATGGCACTTAACATGATTTAATATATCTTTTAAAAAAACATGATATAATATAAGTTTTCAAAAGATCTCTTAGGTAGCATTTGGTATGATAGAATTGAAAGGGAGAATGGAATGGACCATTACGAGGTAATGAAAAATAGTGTGTTTGGTTGGTTAAATGAATGGAATCACCCATTCCACAAGGCATTCTATTCTTTCAAAACCATTCCATCCACCCCCATGTTTTTTTCCCATTTCACCATCATTAACCATTTACTAACAACACCATAACCCACCACCACTACCCACCACAATCCTCACCACCCACCACCGTCGCTCACCACCGCCGTCACCACCCACCACCGTCCCGCCGCCACCCACTACCTTCACCCACCCACCACCGCCGCCACCAACTACCGTCACCCACCCACCGCCGCCGCCATCCAACACCACCCATCGCCACCCACCACCACCACCATCACCCACGCACCCACCGACGGCTCTACCACATGCTACTGTCACTCACCCCAATTTCCTTTACCCACCACTACCGCCACCACCCACCACCAACCTCCACCCACCGCCACTACTTACCATCGTCACCCACCTACCATCACCGCCGTCCACCTCCACCCATCGCCATCGTTGCCGCCACCCACCACCGCCATCGACACCACCCACCACCGTCGTCGCCACCCACCACCACGCCACCGTCACACACCACCACCTACCATCGCCACCACCAACCACCACTAACCACCGCCACTACTCACCATCGTCGTCCACCCACTATTACGACCATCCACCTCCATCTTCCACCGTCGCCACCACCGCCGCCGTCACCCACCACCGCCGGTACTGCCACATATCACCACCCACCATCACCGCTACTGACCACCACTCATCACCACCACTAACCACCGATTTTATTTCTTCGTCTTTTCCTACCTATCCAATAACGCAAAGTAATGTTTTGTTTCATTCCCACATGACAACCAAACAAGACATGAAATGGTAATGATCCATTCCATTACCTTGTCCATTCCGTTACCTCGCCCATTCCATTTCCTCATCTATTCCATTACCCCATACCAAACAAACCCTTATTGAAGAAACACGAGTCCCGGCTTATCGCGCAGGCGCTAACCCGGGTGGTGATTCTACAGTATTTTTGTGAAGAGAGTGTGTTTATAAAATACGTGTGGGTCTAAGGACAAGACCAAGGAGTTTAGAAGACTACCGATTAGAAGAGCCGAGCCTCTAAAAGTTAGTGAAATAAACAAGGGGTTGAAGAAGGTACAAAGGAGTTCGTATTCTTCTTGAGTGAAAGTGTATGTGATTTTAGATGCCAATAAAAGGAGAGAGAGCTTCTCCTTTTATAGTACCTAGACACCACACTTTCTCAGCCCATCCTCTACCCTTGATGGGGCCCGGCACAGGTAGAGGTGTCTCCAAGAATCCGGCCCAAGTCCTTAAGCCCATTTGGTGCAAGTGGGTTTCGATAGAAAAGGAGAAAGTAAAATACTAAGGGGGGATGTTACCGTCCTGACTATTGTACACGTGGCGTCCATTGAGTGGACGCTGATGGTCGGCGGACACGTGGCGCCCGCCTATTGGCAGACCGAGGGCGGTGGATAATCATACTTTTTCTTGGACCTCGAGACAGGTTGATAAAGCCTGCTGTTAGGAAGATGTCTTGGCTGGGAGGCTGCCACGTCGTCGTCCTTTCTGCGTGTCAGACTGAGAGCAGTCTCTGATTGGAGAGGAACTCTGACGGGCAGCCTGTTGCGTCAGAGATATTTTGTCTGGGGCAGGGGTGTGTCCCTAGGCTGCCCCAAAAGGCATCTTCCAGTTGTGTTGGCGACGCTTCCTTTGGCTTGCTGGGGAAGCTTCGAAACGTATTGGGTCCGCTGACGTAGAACGGGCGGACGAGGTTGCGTCTGACGTCGATTGGACACCAGGTGTGTCGCCGACGTAACGTAGAACGGGCAGACGAGGTTGCGCCTGACGTCGATTGGATGCCAGGTGTGTCACCGACATAAAACGGGCGGGTAAGACTATGTCTGGCGTTTGTTTGACGCCAGGTGTATCGCCGACGTAGAACGGGCGGGTGGACACCTGACGTTCCGCTGACGTAAAACGGGCGGATGGACGCTAGACGATCCGCTGACGTAGAACGGGCGGATGGACGCCAGGCGATGCCGGTTCTATTTGAGCGATGATATGGTATTTGTAATGCTTTGGTACCATATCCCTTCACTTATGATATGTAAAATTTGATAGTCATTAATCACCTAATTAATTATGATTAGTTTTTTTTTTGAACGGTCAATTGGAATCACTTACGGACCACTGGAGTATCATCGTGCCACCAGCGTTACCACGTGATCATATTCCACCACCAAGTCACCAATTCAGGAGGCAACTCATAATTATGAGAAAACCCCCTTGTGAGATTCGAACCCAGAACCTATTAGTCTCTGAGTCTTATCCCACCACCAAGATGCCGCTGGGCTATTATGCCTTTGGCTTAATTTTCTTTTGCTAATTTTTATTAAGTTATACCGTATGCAAAAAGTGTTGTAATTACTTAAATTTTGTTGGTATCTTTCCCAAATGCTTTGTAATATAGAGTATAGATATTATGTACATGTAAAATATCTTAACATTAAATTTATTTGTCCAGTTTTATTATATGCAAATTGTTTAATTAAATTTTTGAAATTAAGTTTTTCTGACATATCCGTATCATTAACAAAGTAGTTAACTCTTTTAATCTTTATTGTGACATTGTAACTCTTAAATAATTTCCAACCATTATACTTTGGAACAACTACTTTATGCAATTTGTAGGAAACCTTTAGATTTATTATTTCATAAAATGTATTTAACCTTATTAATAATTTCTTTAACATCAAATAATGATTTACATAAATAGCAAGGTATTGACAACATTTAGAACTTCTACGTTCAATGTGCATTCAACCATCTCATTCAATATCACAAAAAAAATGTACAAGTTGCTTTTGCAAATAGGGGTAGTATTGGAAGAATTTTCATGACATTTTAGATGTGAAGCAAAAGACTCTTCATATGTCATCTTAAAAATCATAGAAAATTACTATTGTAGCCACATTTAGTCTTTTATAGTGTAGTATATAGATTTCTAGCACGATGATATGAAGTAGGTTTAAACTGGAGGAAGCGGAATACCTACTCATAAATATGCATATTTTCTTAAATATATTACCATGTCAAGTATCATCATCATCATCATCACTATACCTTATACCTAGTTTTTTTTTGAACGACAAGTGGTGCAACCGGTGGAGCTCCAGCTAACACTCTGGGCAGCCTGTACTGATTACCCATTCCACCTAGATTGGGTATCTCCCCAGGTGGAACCCCCACATGTGGTAAATATGGCTCGACAAGAATCGAACCCTCAACCTCCACATGACCTTCACTCTAGCTCCCCCAATTTTCACCAATTGAGCTAGGCTTCATCGACACCATATACCCAGTTAATCCCATTAATAACAAAAGCTAAGGTAGGGTCTGAGGAGGAGACATCATTACCTTTACTCCGTGGGAATAAAGAAGCTGATTCCAGTGAGACCCCCGGCTCGATAGTGGTTTTGTATCAAGCCTTGGACATAAGACACATAACACTTAGCAATTGGGATAAACCCGATTGATGCATGTACCCCCTTGTCTTTTTTGCTATCAAGGCCACCACATGATACATGATTAAACGTCAGTCATTTTTAACGTTATTTTTACGAAATCAGTAAAATAATGTGAAATTTAACGCAACTTTACCTTTGCCCTCTCAAGGGCAATACATATATGCATTCTATTACTATATCAGGTATGTTACTAAATTTTGATTGAACCCGGACCGAGATTGAACCCTTTAAATAAATGGTGAATAATAATTCAAACTACACATATTGGACTGGTTAATCTTGTATTTTTTTTTTAACGGCCAACGAATCAATTTCGAGCACTCTCGGGCACCCTTTTGGCGAATTAGGTACTCAAGAGTACCCGGGAAAACCCGACCACTCACCCGCCCGCCCGAAGGCACGACGGTGAAATAGTCGGTAAAACCGGTCGGGATCAGGACTCGAACCCAAGCCAATGGCCGGGTCATTCCTCATTTCCTATCCACCAATGTCCTCCAAATGTAGCTAGTGGGAATTGAACCCAAGCCTCCCATAGAAAACTTTAGACCCTTAACCAACTGAGCTACAAGTGTTGTTGGATAGTTAATCTTGTATTCATTTTTCTTTTCGTTCTAGGTACAAGCTCTTAAATTAGATTTTTTTTTAATTGGTCAACTCACACAACCTCCAATCCTACTCATAAGCCTACACATTTATTCACTAGGGGACGTGAACGTCAACCTCATTTGAAGACGCACATTTCCATCACAATGATACCGCAAAGACTACAACCCCTTTTGCGACTCCTAAATTACAAATGATAAAGAATGAAGCACCTAGTTTTTCCTCTGGTTAATGTTTCAAATCTCACTTTAGTTATTTCTTTTTTTTTCTTCTCTTTTAAGTATAATAAGCTTCTAAGGTATTTATAAATTCTCTATTTAACTTTTTTAAGATAGAAGCCAAACACAAACATGATTCAATCTAGTAAAAGAGTCCGAACATAGTTTTTTTTACGTGGTTTAATACGGTGAAAGAAAAGTTTGACGATTTAACCTGTTAAAAGTCAAGATCGAAAAACATGACTCAATCATTAAAATTTGAAAACATGTTGATGGTTTTTGAGGATATACCTTCCTTACACATAATTATGTAATGAATGATGTGAAATTTGGATTAGTCCAAAGAGAAAACCACCAATTAGGTACTTGTTTTACTAGAGTAGACGAGGCTACCTAACCATCATAAACAAAACAAAAATGTCATGGATACAATTTATAATGGTTTATCTCTGATACTAATCGCTATTGTCTATGTTACAAATGAGAAACATATTGACTTTTGATTACCCAAATGGAAGATGTGAGATTTGTTTAAATTTCACAATTATTATCATTAGTTTTATTAGTTATGTCTACTAAAGTTCATAGGAGGTCGTCAATTCTGAATACTATTACTCAAACACACTTAAATCATGTGAAGTTTTATAATTCACATTCAATTCCTTCAAAAGAAAATAAAAAACATTACATAAAAAGAGGGGGGGGGGGTTCTTTGTAACTAACCCACCCAACAAATGTTTAGCTTACTATTCCTATTGACATACCATGAATACAAATAATTAAGAATGTAATAACTGGGGATTTTTTTAAAGCAATGACGGTACGGATGCAAGGAAGGCTCAACCAGGAGAACCATCAACAACTACAGCAAAGGAAAAGGGAGGAACAAGCTTCCATCAACCGAAGGAACAACAACAGCAGGGAGAACAACGAATGGGAAACAGTACTCACTAAGAAAGACAAGAGGAAAGAAAGAAAATTCAGAAACAGGGAAGAAAGGTTGAAGCAGACTTCGTCCTTTTACGTGTCCAATCTACCCGAAGACTGCAGAGCGGAAGGGTTATGGGATGCTTTTGTTCACTTCGGAAATCTCAAGGACGCGTATATTCCAGCGAAACGAGATAGATCTGGGAATCGATTTGGTTTCATAAGGTTCTCTGATGTTTCAGACGAGTTTGAATGGGCCGAATCGCTCAAGGGGTGACTTTAAATGGGGCTGTTATCGGGGTTAATGTTGCGAGATTCTCCAGGGATGGGAAGAGAACAGGGGAACCGAATCGACAATCTGTGTTTAACAGGATAGGGGTGGAACAAGGTGGTCCAGTTGCTGGCATAGTAGCAGATATTAACGGAAGCACGAGTGTTGATTCAAGAGTGGACCCTGGAAAGTTTCATTCGTATAAGGATGCCTTCCAGGGTAACAAGGCACGTACGGATTTGAGCTTCACTATTGATCTCCCACCAGTTAGAATTGAAATGAAGAGAAGTTTGGAGTATAAGGCGCTAAAGGGGGAAATGAAGGATTTCGAGAGCTTGAACAAGCTTTCTTATCTTGTTAATGATTTTTCAGATTGGTCGTTTAATATTAAGTATCTGGGTGGTATGAGCATAGTGATGGTGTTTGAATCACCGGTTGCAGCCGAGAGTTTCCTAGAGGCTGAATCGGAAAGATGGGGTGTCTGGTTCTCGAGTCTTTCTTTATGGGAAGGAGGAAATTGGAGGGGAAGCCGCCTTGCCTGGATTAAGGTGGAAGGGATGCCTCCCGAGCTGTGGGATCAGCATATCTTTAATAAAATTGGCGAGAGATGCGGAAGGTTAATCGTTCAATCCAACGCGTCGACTAGTGATGTCTTGTTAAACTCATCCTCTATGGTGATTTTGGTGCCATTTGGGAAGAAAATTTCTGCGGAGGTCAAGCTTAATTTGAAAGATGGTGGGTATTCAGTATGTGTGGAAGAAATCGAGTCCAGTTGGGCTCCGACTATTCCGTAGCGGGTGAATAGTTTTCCGGTGATAAAAACGGTAGTCGTTAAACCTATCGAGACGGTTCAGGTGGAAGAGGAAGAGTACGGGGGCAGCCAAAGAGTACGCATGGGGAACAGTAACCGGCTGCAGGCAGAAGAGGTTGATGGAAATTTTTTGAATTTGAATTTGGGCGGCTTTGTGAATGGGTCAGAAAATCGTAATTCTCCTGATGGGTCCAATTCTTTGAGCTCCAAAACTGGTGGGCCGGATAAAGGAACTAAGTTGGCTTCTATTATTGTGGGGCCCAACTCCAACTCTTCCAACAATGAATTTTTAGCAGACAATGAAGCTGATTCCAATTGTGAAACTTCTGAACCCAACACCCCTTTTGTTACCCCTAATTTGAACCAGTCAATCAATTCCGACCCTTTCTCCTTGAAGGAGTTAATCGAGCAGGATGCAGAGATGAGAAGAAGGGAGAGCTGACCGGATACTAGGTTGGAGGTCTCTGGTTTAAACGATGTTGAAGACGAGGATCGGCCGGAGGAGGAGGATGGCGAATTCGAAAAGGAGGTTAGTTCCACTGTCGTGTTCGGTAACAAATTGGGTATCGATTTAAATGGGTTAGAAAATCACGTGAGAAAGTTGGTAAATGGTGAGAGGAGCTCTAAAGTGTCCAAATGAATTGTCTTAGCCTTAACATCAGGGGGTTCTTTCGACCGGGAAGCAATCTTGGGTTCGGGAGTTGAAACGATTGTATAAGATGGATTTCTTGTGCATTCAGGAAACCCACCAGAGTAGTTTGAATGAGGAATTCATGTCCAGGTTCTGGGATCGATCTAATTTCAAGATGGAAGTGGTGGACGCGGTTGGTAGATCGGGGGGTATAGCTTCAATCTGGGATTCTGCTCGGTTTAAGGTGGAGGATTGTATCAAGTCCAGGTATTTTCTTCTGGTGTATGGGGAAATAATTGGTATTGGGGGTGAAAATCAATATTCTTAACGTATATGCTTCTAACGAATCATCTTTGAGGAGGACGTTGTGGGAGGATATTCTTGAGATTGTGACTCAAAGGGCTGGGTTGTGGCTAGCAATGGGCGATTTTAACGATGTGAGAAGTCAAGAGGAACGTGTCAAATCTACATTTAATCCGGTCGATTCTAATTACTTCAATGACTTTATTCGAAGAGCGGGGTGGAGTGAGTACAATATGATGGGGGGTAAATTTACTTTCGTCTCAAACCATGAGGAAGTGAAGAAGAGTAAATTGGATCGGGCCTTCGTGTGTCATTCCTTTGTTAATCAGTGGCCGTCGGCCCTTTTTAGGGTCCATGAAAGGTGTTATTCGGATCATTGCCCTATCTCTTTAAGTTGCGCGTCTCATAATTTTGGTCCTATCCCTTTAAATTTTTTTAACTCGTGGTTGAATGATGAGGAGTTAGCCGGTCTCGTTAAGAATTGCCTTATAGGGCCTCTTGAAGTTGACAAAGCTGATGTGTGTTTTCTAAAGGTTATTAAAAAGTTGAAGGAAGCAATCAAGGAGTGGAGGGCGTCCAAGAAGCTGAAGGACCAAAGATACCAAATTTTTTTGTCCAATTGGGTAAATGAATTAGAAGAGGCTGCTGAAAACCGGATGTTATCTTCTGATGAAAAAAAACTAAGGGTTGTGTTCAGGAAACAACTGGAGGAGATGCAAATGAAGATTTCGAAAGATCTTCAACAGAAAGCCCGAGTTAATTGGGCTAAAAATGGGGATGAAAACTCGTCATTTTTCCACGGTATCATCAATGCTAATATTGCTCGGAATAAAATTGATGGGTTGATGATTGGAGGGGTGTGGGTTTCCGATCCTGAGAAGATAAAATCAGAAGTTGTTGGCTGGTTTCGTAGCTTTTTCTCGGAACCTATGCCTAGACGTCCGAAGTTTTTGAACGCCGGATTGCCTCGAATCACTGCTGAGCAAGCTAATGATCTTTGTAGACCATTCGACGAAGAGGAAATATGGAAGGCGGTGAAGGATTGCAATGGTGGTAAATCACCGGGGCCGGATGGCTTTACTATGAAGTTCTACAAGAAGTTCTGGGAGTACCTTAAACCTCTTATTATTAATTCTGTTAATGAGTTTTATGTCACAGGTGATATTTCGTTTGGATGCAATGCGTCCTTCATAGCCTTAATCCCGAAGATGTGTGACCCTCAAACCCTAGTGGATTATCGGCCGATCTCCTTGGTTTCATCTTGGTATAAAATAGTTTCTAAAGTGCTTTCTAGGGGCATCAAAGGGGTGTTGGAGGATATTATTGGGCCTACACAAAGCGCGTTCGTGGGTGGGAGAAACATCCTTGATGTACCGCTAATTGTTAGCGAGATTATATCTTAGGCTAAGAAGTCTAAACGTAAACTGTTGGTGTTCAAAGTTGATTTTCATAAGGCTTACGACTCGCTAAATTGGAAGTTCCTATTCGCGGTTATGGGTTATATGGGTTTTGCGGACAAATGGATTGGGTGGATTCATGCTTGTCTTAAATCGGGGAGAGGGTCGGTGTTGGTGAACAGGTCTCCGACGATTGAATTTCTGTAACACCATGAAAACCCACTTCATTTTAAAGACATTATAGGTAGGATTAATGTATATATATGATATTGAGTTAAGAGATTATAACTTGGAGGTGGAATATATCAATCACAAAAGTCCACAACTAAAATTGTGAAACATAATAAAAACACCAAAAACACACACTTGGTGTGTGTTTTCGTCGACATCAGGAGAAGGAGAAAAGGGGCTCCAACCCCAACCCAACTACCAAGCTCAATCTAGTAAGAAAACAAGGGGAAATCGATGCATGAGCCAGAAATGGACCATTTAAGGTCAATCAAACCCAAAGGTACCTTCTATTTGGTAGATTTTGATGTTAAGATTAATTTTGGAGTTTATGAAAACCTAGGGTGTGTGTAAAAACGTGAAGCAAGTATGAATAGAGGTGTCTAGATGTTGATAGACACTAAAGGAACCATAATTCATGATACTACATATGGCTATGCTTGATTCATGTGCTAATTAGATTGTTTTACACCTATGTTGGAAGTGGGTATTGGTCCTGGTGTAATCCAAAACCATTCTTAGTTAATTATTGAATGCATTGAAGAGAAAGTGATGATTTGCTATGTTGATAACTATTGAATGAATGGTATGTAATGTAGGGAAGAAATATGATGATTTATGTTATGAGCTATGAAAGTATGCATGAAATGCTTGTACATTGTGTTTTAAATGTTGTATGCACACCAAGTGTTTGATGAAATGTCTAGATTAGTCTAACTTGTGAAATTGTAGGCAAGATTGGACAAGTATGAAAGTAGTGTGATAATTGATGTAATTGATAGTAGGTTAACATGAGGATTGCGTCTTAGAGAGTAATCATGTGGGGATTTAGTTGATTATATGATGTGGTAAGGAGTATGCATTAGTAGTATGTACAGGATGCTTAAATACTATGATGCACGCCATTGTTTGTTAATTGGTATGACGAGTGATCTCGTATGTTAATGAGATAGGAACATGACGCTTAGGGTGAATTTCATAAAACCTAGTATGCTAATATAGACATATGTTTGTAAAAAGGAAAGTTTGTATGGTTGAAAATTGACTATCTGGAAAGTCAACTGACATGGAAATAATGTGGTATGTTTTCTAGCATGATTGTGAGATTGAGGATTTCTTGTGAGACACGTTAACTTGGTTATGTGACACATACGATGTTGAGTTTAATTACTTGTATGGTAAATCAAAAAGGGTGGGAAGCTATGTTATATGCATGTTAGAAATTGACCTATGCAAGTCAATGTGATATATGAGTTGGATATGATTGCTTATGAATGAATATGTATGCTAACAATGATGATATGAAAGGATAGAAATGATGGACTCAAGCATGGGAAGCTAATGGGTCAAGATGAGGCAAGTAATCAAGCATGAACTTGGAGAACCTAAGGTAAGTGATTCCCGAACTTAACTCGCATCTATGATATTGAATTATGTTCATATAGAATGGGAATGATGTAGTGGTAGTATATGCGTATGAAAACCACCCTCGTGAAGTGGGGGTGTTAAATTGGTAGTTATTTGCAAAACTATGTCCAATGCGCGCTAATGCACCTAAGAATGACCAATAGTAATGTAATATTGAAAATGAAAGGAAACTAAGTCCATGAGGGCTTAGAGATTTCCAAATAAGTTAGTCAGTTAAAAACAATGGAATTAAACCAAGTAGTGTCACCCACGGGTGACTAGTTTGTACAATAAGCCGAGGAGGGTGTTTTGGGAATTTCAAGGAATTATCAAAGGATAAACCTATAAACTGGGTCATAATTAAATAATTGGACGATGATTTTTAGTTTAACAAGAGTTAGATGGGTTAACAAAATGATGGTTATGCCCTTTGGATGATCAAATAAGGTTTTGTATAACTAAGACCTTAACGGGTCGATTTGGGTGAGAATCGGATGGATTGTAGTTAAATCGAAAGGGGTTATAAACCACCATAAATGGACATCTTTAAAGCATGATTAAATGGTGTTATACAAGTCCCTAAGTTCCCTTTAGGAATGGCCTTGAACATGAGTTTAAAGGCGTTCAAAGATTGGGGAAAATCGGGCAAGGAAATGAAGAAAATAAGCCAAAGTTGCAGAAGCTACCGTACCTTACGGTGGCCAGAGTAAGGTACGGTGGACATCAGAAAGCTTACGGTGGACCTCTACTGCCTTACGGTGGAAACTGAAACAGGGGCTACCGTAACTTACGGTGGCTAGAGTAAGTTACGGTGGACCCCTGGATCTTTTGTTTTGTTTCTTCTTTCTAACATGGTTTATCATGTGTCATTATGTGGGAATGTAAGACTTCTTAAGGTTACTCTAAGATCCATGATTGACCTTAGTAAGAATGTTTAAGATTAAAGGATGGTGGGACATTGAAATGAAATCGTGGAGGTCGTGTTTATGTATGTATTGTTAATGTTATTAACCGTATTGTTATGTGAATTACAACAAAGGCATAAGATAGATGAGGATGAATGCATGGAATTTCAAGGCTAGAATCCAAAGATCGGATTCAAGCTCGTATCTTGTATTAGTCCAAGTTTGCGGAGACAAGTCAAAGAGATTATCTAGCTTCCTTGGGATGCTATTACTATGTTGTTAAAATACTGACTATAGTCACTTACCGAACTAATGATATGGTTACGTGGTGATTGTAGGTTGTATTTTCTACCTCTTAAAGCAAGGAAATGATGGCAATCGAGCGGGGAAGCGGATTGTACGTGGTCACAGTCACTTAATCGAATAAAGATGAGTTTTGTTGAAGGCAATAAGAAATAATAGAAGATGTAACACTTAAAATACTTAGTAGATTTGATTTCTAATCGTTCAAGGTTGTTATTAAAGAAATGAATTTTTTGGTTGGTATTTCCGCTGCGTATTTTCTGCATTACAGTTTTAGGGTGTTACAATTTCCCTATAAAAGGGGGCTAAGACAAGGTGATCCGATCTCGCCTTTCTTATTCATCATTGCAATGGAAGCCATCAAAATGTTTATGGATAAGGCGATCTCGTGTGGGTTGTTCAAAGGCGTACAACTCCCTAATGGAGGACCGGTTATATCCACCCTATGCTTTGCGGATGATGTAATTTTCTTAGGCGAATGGTCTAAGGAGAACGTGTCAAGCCTTTCTAGATTCCTCCGGTGCGTCTCTCTTGTGTCGGGTCTCAAGGTGAATAATAATAAATGTCAACTTTACGGAATTGGTGTGGATGATTCGGAGGTCGATGGGTTCGTAGAGATATTGGGCTGCTCACGTGGTGAATTGCCCTTTTCTTATTTGGGCGTCTCCCTAGGGGTTAATATGAAGCGTGTGCGGTGGTGGCAACCTATTATGGAAAAGTTTAAAAGGAAATTATCAGTGTGGAAGGCTAAAACCCTCTCTTTTGGGGGAAGATTAACCTTGATTAAATTCGTTCTTAGCAGCCTTCCTTCTTACTTCCTTTCTCTCTTCCCAGCCCCTAAGTTTGTTATCAAAAAATTGGAAGGGATAAGGAGAGACTTCCTATGGGGAAAAGACGGGTCTCGCAGTAAGCTCAGATGGATTAATTGGAAGAAAATGATGATTTCAAAGAAATTGGGGGGGGGGGGAGGAGTGGGTAGTATTGAAGACTTCAACCTATCGATGATTGTGAAGTGGTGGTGGAGGTTTAAGCAAGAGCCGGAACGGTTATGGGTCAAAGTTGTTAAGGCGATTCATTCTTCGGATAGAGATAAGAGCCTCATCCCTGTTAAGAAAGCTATTCCCAGGATTTGGAGTGATATAGGGAAAATTGACAGATTCCTTGAGCAAAGAGGGCTGCATATTAAGGAGAAGTTGAAGGTCAAATTGGGCGACGGGTCAAAAATTCAGTTCTGGAAGGATAGCTGGGTTTCGGACTCCAGTTTTAAAATCCTTTTTCCGGGTTTGTATTCTAAGGCCCAAAAAAAGGCGCGACGGTTAAGGAGTGTTACGTGATAGTCGATGGTTTGGGTCAATGGAGGTGGGCCTGGAAGCCGGGTGCTGACGCGGTTAATGCTGCTCAAATGGCTGCACTGCAGTCCGTTCTCCGGCAGGTGCAGCTGAACACTTCAATTGATAGATGGAGCTGGAATAATAACCCGGATGTCCTTTTTTTGGTAAAAGAGTTAAGAAAAGAGTTGTCCCTCGCTTTGGGTCTGCAGCCGAATGCTCCGGTTGGGGCTTGGAATTCTTGGGCCACGCCCAAGGCTAACTTTGTTTTCTGGAGGGCTGCTATAGGAAGGCTGCCAACTAAATGCGATCTGTTGGCCCGCAAAATTAATATTCCGGACTATTTATGCGTGAGATGTAACATCAGTATTGAGGATAATAATCATGTTTTAGTAAAGTGTTTATGGGCAAGGTCGGTTTGGTGGAGTATTCTAGCTTGGCTGAGGATCCCTTGGCCGGCTAACATTGATAACCTCAGCGAGTGGGTCAATTGGTTGGTGCAACGCCCGGGGTCGAAGATATGGAAAAAGCTTGTCGGCATGATCGTACAGAACACTATTTGGAGATTGTGGATTCCTAGAAACTTGAAGACGTTTGAAGGTAAATTCGAACTGGTTCAGGTCACCGTGGACAAGATCAAGGAGGACTCTTTTATGTGGGCTTCGCATAGAGCGAATCTGGGAACTATTGAGTGGGCGGACTGGCTTAATTTTAATTTAACTATGGTGTTGTAATTCCTTGTCTTGGTGTTGTTTTTGGTGGGTTCCAGCCCCTTACTGGCTCTTTATATATAGATATAAAGCGTTTTGCCGTTAAAAAAAAAATTCCTTCAAAAGACGCATGTATTTAAGAAAAGATATTTTGTACGTTCTTATATCACCTATGAAAGACGATGTGATTTTTTTTACGTTTTTTACAATTATTATCATCACTATTATATCTTCTGTTTACCTATTAACATGTGACGAAAATCTACGAGTATCAAAATTAACATGGGCTTTTGGTTTTTAAATAAGGTTTGACTAATTGACTAGGCTCATCTGTGTGATGTGGGCTCAAATTATATAGTTTAACTAGTATCTGACCCGCAGGCGTTGCCCCACAGTCGGTGTGAAATCTATCAAAGTCGGTTGCCGTTGAAAAAGACCTGCGGTTTATCACACGTGACAAGCTATGGTTGTGCTTTGAGTCAACTGCATGTTTGTTTAGCATTTACTGTAGCTAAGGCGACATTAAATGTTATATATATAATTATTTGGGCTTTATAAAAAAGTTAATCGGTAAAACTATCAATGAGGTTTCTTTCAAAATGATTAAGACTTCTAGATTAGATGGATATTAATATAGATTTAAGAGCAAATTTAAAAAGTACCTGAAGTACCCTTCTAAGTTAGTTTGTATTTTAAGTGGGATTTCTTCTAAAAAAACAAATAATTTGCGCGCCTCAACTATCTGTCTACGTCTGCGCAACGCAGACATAAGTGACCAGAATCTCTTCACATGAAAAAACAAAGACCCCCTAAAAGAATTTAACAAACAAACAACCTATTTTTTTATCAGATAATTTTAAACAAAATAATGTATTTTTTTTAAGAGCAAAACTTTTTTTAACACCTTTAATTTCACATTTATCTTGTATTTATAAGGATTTGAATCCACAACTTCATACTTGTAAAGAGTGACACCATACCACTAGATCAATAAATCATGGGTAAAATAATGTATTTGATATACATAATTTCAAAACACAAAATAACAGCTAATTGCGAGAATGAAAAAATCATAGCCAAAACAAAACAAAAATAAGTCTATTTTTTTTTTTTATTAATTTGATTAAAAGGATAATAGAGTAATTGCAGTTTTAATTTATTTATGATAACTATTGACTTTCTCTTTCCTTTTCACCATTTTTCAAACTAATCATTTTTTCAACTTCAACTTAACTAATTCTACAAAGATACCCACTTTAAATCAGACGGTTTTTTTTTAACGGCCAATAAATTGGAATCACTTACGTAATATTGGAGTATCATCGTGCCACTAATGTTGCTACACGATCATATTCCATCACCAAGTCACCAATTCAGGAGGAAACTCATAATAATTATGAGAAAACCCCCTTTGTGAGATTCGAACTCAGGACCTTATGGTCCCTAAGTCTTATCTCACCACCAAGATGCCGCTAGGCTATAATGCTTTGGCACTTTAAATCAGACGTTATTAGCTAAGAAAAGCTAGAAATTTTCACATTCATAGACCATGTTCATCGTCTCCCTTATACATCCCCATAACATGTAATATAAATGACCCACAAAATAAAAATGTTAGAGAAAAACATAAAGGAAAAATGGAATTTATTAATCTCACATTTTTGCAATTGACCGATAATAATCCCACCTGAGTTTATTCTTCCCACCACTCCACCAGTCCTATCCTTCAGACATTTTGCTATGAATGCACCCCCCGTTAACTCACACTAACCCTATTAGCTGAAACTCACAATTCTAGGTGATTATTTACCGGATTTGAAAGAGGGAATTGAGACGAAGATATTGGTATGTTTAATTGCATAAATAAGCATGGTTTCGGTCATCCCATCCAAGGAGAACATCAACCTACAACTGACGAACCATGCTTATTTCTGTAATTGAACATACCAATATCTTCGTCTCAATTCCCTCTTTCAAATCCGGTGAATAATCGCCTAGAATTGTGAGTTTCAGCTAACGGCGTCAGTGTGAGTTAACGGAGGTGCATTGAGAGAAAAATGTCTGAAAGGTGGGACTGGTGGGAAGAATAAACCCAGGTGAGATTATTATCGGCCAACTGTAAAAATGTGAGATTAATAAATTCCATTTTGCCAAACATAAACGATTATGTGAAACCTTGAACACTTGCACAACATTCTAGCATCATGGAACCGAAAGAAGCTCATCTTTGCACATACTTTCATACTTGATAAAATCAAACAATTTAGTTAGTTAAACTTATCACTTGTAACTCTAATCATGAGTTATGTGATTCAACAGATTAAATTCCATAACCAGTATACAATAAAAACAAGACCAATACCCATGAACATATACACAAACACACAAGCAAATTCAAAATCTGTACACTAAAATTCATTTAGAGTTGAAGATTCATTTTAAGACAAAACCCTATTGGACCTTAGCCCTAAACAATCAATACCCACTAAATTAAACACGATTAACATGCAAATTAACTAATCAAGAATCGAACAATCAGAAGCGTGAATCAAAAGCAAGCATCTTTGTATAAAAAAAATAAAAATAAGAAAGAAAACCATGATATTGAAAAAGAGGTGCGATTAAAATTGACGTGATCGAGGAAGAAATAGGGGAGGGTGGTCTCCAGCGAAGATAGGTCCATGACAACCTTACAATGTTGTCTTTGCTTTGCAGTTGAACTCATGAGAATGCTACGCTCCACGATCGATAATGTTTTCCTTGCTTTGTTTAAAATTTTGTTATTCATTGGGGAATAGTAACCGGGGTGATGGTGGTGGCCGGAGCTGGTGGTGAAGATGGATTATGGTGGTGGTGTGTTAGGCCACAAGGGGTGGTCACAAGTTTATCACATTCATCACACTATCACACCCAATCAGATTCTGGCACCTCATTTTATCACATTCCATCACTAAACTCGTGCGACGGTGTTCACATTCTATCACATTTCATCACTAATTTTTTTTTAAATAAACTAATAACATTATATTAAATAAAAAACATTATATTAAACTAAGAAAACATTAAATTAAATAAAAAAATTAAATTAAACTAAAAAAAACCTTACATTAAATAAAAAACATAAAAATAAATCTAAAAAACATAAAAATAAACATAAAAAATCGGGAAAAAAAATAAAACTAAAAGTTATAAGCCCAACCCCCACTTGTGGCAAATTTCACGTTTTCATTCGATGAGAATCGACTTGTATGTTTCTTCGGCGTCCTCGTGCGACTCCTTCAACACCTTCAACTCTTTATTTTTTTTTTTAATTTCAGACAAGTGTTTCATGTAGGTGTTCTCTCTTTGTATTTTCAAGTTCACCAAATGCTTACGTCTTTCTTGATTCTCATCAATTTCCACCATCTTTGCCGACTTATATTCGGTCATCGCCTCCACCCAAGGCTCTTTGCCTTTGCCACTTGACAACTCGACACTCTTCCTTCGAGCCGTGGTTCTTGTCAGGGTAGTTTCGTCATCGGGGTCGGGAAATTCATCATTTAAATTAAGCTCGGGCATGTTGGTAGACAGCCCGTTCGTTGATGGTGTACAATTTCCCGAGTCGGAGGTTTTAGATCGTTTTTGAGAACGACCTCTCCTTCCCCTTCCCCGTCCCCTTCCTCCACGAGGGCCGGTCGGCCCAAGTCCGGTTAACTCCGGAATATCAAGGGGAACCCACTTCGAATGGACTCTTGCAACTTCCCAAGAGTCCAACGAATCAAAACCATTCCTAACGTACGCCCGCTGATAATCGTTGAGGGTTGCACGTATGATGTCCACATCCGACGACCGACTTGGCCAAAGACGTTTTTATAATTTATACAAAAAATATATAGTTAACATTTTTTATAAAAAAATATAAAGTAAACGATTTATAAAAAATACAATAATATATACCTATGTGACGTAGAGGGCGTTGAATTTACTAATTTTTTCTGTAAATCGCTCCATTTACCGGTTATTTGATCCATCCGCCTTCTCGTCATACCGGTAAGTTTTTCAAAGTGGGCCTACACTCGCAGCCAAAAGGTGTCGGATGGTTGTTGATTTCTGACGCGTTTGTCCTCGGAATATGTAAAAACGACTTGGTCAACGCCACTTCTTCTTGCGACCAGGGAATTCTTTCTTTTGGCCCGATATCTCCTCCTCTTCTTCCTTTTCCTTTTCCTGTTCCTCTTCCTCTTCCTCTTGATGCTTGCACCGGTATCTCCTCTTCTTCCTCTTCCCATTCCTCTTCCTCTACCTATTCTTCATATTCATCATCATCATCTTCTTCTTCAGAATCTTGGACCGTATAGTTCTCTGGATTGCGAACCACATAACGGTTCAACATAGGTAGATCAATCGGATCGGGATGTGCTTGAAACACTCCGGATGCGATTTGGGTTGGCATGTTGGGTTGAGGGTAGTTTAGTGGATATTGATTTGGAAGCGAGAATTGTTGGGTTTGTGTGATATCCGCCACCCTCATCTTTACCGAGTCGTAAATTGTAGTCCTTCGTGCATTCAAAGGTTCCTATTTCAGATCTTGCTATCTTTATCGTTTTTTTATTTAAATTCTTTTTTTTTTTAGTTTTGTGATCATAAATTGCAAATAATAAACATAAACCTTATCATTTATTAAATTAAATAAGAATGAGTAAGAGAATTAAATGGATTTAATTTCTCTTTTACTACAAATAACCAATTCAACATTAAAAAGTTATTAGAGAAAACTTATGGGTTTTCAAAGAGATTTCTAAATTCAAATACATTGGTAAATAATTAAAATGGGAGTTTCATACTAGGATATTAAACATAATACTTTATTTTACTTTATTGCACATTAATTTTTTTTAACACAATTATCGAGTAGTAACTAACAACTAATATATAACCTATCTTTGATAATTCTTATACACCAAGCTCTTTCCTATTCACCGCACATACAACCACCATTCTTCATTCTTTAAAGTTATTTGATCAAGAACTCAAGTTATCAAGTGTGGTGTCATCCTGAATCTTATCATTTTGTGTTTTGGTATGTGACTCCATTTATATATACACACTTTTATTATTTTTTTAATTCTCAATAGAATAGAATTCATGTCAAGAAACTCTAAGGCATGTTCATGGTGAAAATGGATTCTAGACGTTTACAAAAATAATAAGCTTTTACACAATATGCATAATTCTTTCACAATTATTTTCATGACAAAAAGTGTCCATTCATATTAACTATTCAAAATGTACACTGGGTTTTCTGGAATAGGCAAAGCATAACGCATAAATCCAAATCAACCAACAGACCTGGTGAGCTTACCTGGGGATTCCTGGAGTGAGTGTCCACTTATAGGCTAAAGCACGTCTTCATTAATCTCCAATTGAGTTCAATTCCTTGAACAGTCAAAGTTTATGTTGGGTTTTATGACTAGACATGAACAATCCAATATTTTATCATTGATCTCTAGTTTTCATAATGAACTGCTTTATACATTATACCCCATGAGTTTCATGATGCAATTTATAATTATATTTAAGTTCCAGTTTTCATAATAATCGAATGTATATATTTCTTATTCCAAGTATGTTTGTAAACATATGATTCCTTTCCGTTGGATTCTTTAAAAATATCATACCGACGTCTCATAACCTTTGTCGTTATGCTACAATTTCCCTCCCATGATCATTCATGGTGGTTTAGTGATTTTTGTCACTATACTTAGTCAAACCAATTGTGAACCCAAAACTCGTGATTCTTTATGATTGCTTTTTGTGATGTTTTTCCATGATGACATAAAAGTATACTCATTTGGTCTAGTGAATGTGCTAATACCCACAAGTTTATAATCATTTGTGCTTTCCTTGTACTTTCAAATTCTTTTCATTGACCTTTTCATGGGAGGCTTAGTTCATATCCTGAAGGATTTAACCCATCACTTAGGGGTGAGCAAAATTGGGCCGGACCGAAAAGTACCCGAGAACCGAACTGGAAAATCACCAAAACCGAACCGGACCCGACATTTAGGTCCTTTATACGGTTCTGTTTTCCAGCCCACCTCGGGTTTCGGGTCGGGTCGGTCCAGGACCTGAAGTAAACCATCACAAAACCGAGGACCGAAATCTATTCCATATTTAACTAACCTCAACTATTTTAGGCGCCAATTTCTTGGGCTTTATTCAATAAAGGCTGCTGTCAATCATCTGCATATACCGAAATCAATTCCATGGTATAATATAAACCCACTTATGACCTAATAATATACATATACCAATCATAAAGGCTGCTGTGCTGTCGATCTGCAAGAAGCCAAGAACTAGAGGCTGCGAAGTGCGAACAGCTTCTCCAAACCTGCAATCATTCAATCTGGTATTATTAGACAAAGTTGCATATATATTTTCGATATTAATTTATTTAATTGTTGTAATTGATCATTATAAGTTCTGTACAATATTCATTTATTTGTTGTAATTGATCATGATGAGTCTGGAAATAATATTCATATCAGACATTATAGTCATCAAGCCATCTCTTTTGACTCTAAGGGTAGGATCATGACTCATTGTTTCAGTTTAAGCTTAAGGTAATATCAAACAAGCAAGCAAGAGGTATAAGTTGATCCTAGTTTAGGTCAAAATGATTTAGATTCGCAACATATCAGTTCCCAAATATGTTAAGAAGCAGTAGATCACCAACTTTACCAATAGCCTAGGCTTAACTTCAGCTTTATTCTCGCATATCAGCTCCTAACTAAGACACAAATTTATTAGTTGCTAAATCAAGGTAGAAGTGTACTTAATGCCTAGTTAGGCCCTAAATTGAAACTTATTAGTTTAGGCGATCCAAAAGAATCGCCAAAACTATATTAGTTTAGGCGTTTAAAAAAAAAACGACTAAACTATATTAGTTTAGGCGATCCAAAAGAATCGCCAAAACTAATATAGTTTAGGCGTTTAAAAAACGCCTAAACTATATTTGTTTAGGCGATCCAAAAGAATCGCCAAAACTACATTAGTTTAGGCATTTCTTTTGAAACGCCTAAACTAATATAGTTTAGGCGTTTAAAAAAAACGCCTAAACTATATTAGTTTAGGCGATCCAAAAGAATCGCCAAAATTCATTTGGCTTTCTAATTTATTTCTTACAAATGTGTTAGTTTTTTCACTTAGGAATTTTATCGAAACGCCTAAACTATATTAGTTTAGGCGATCCAAAGGAATCGCCAAAATTCGTTTGGTTTTCTAATTTATTTCTTACAAATGTGTTAGTTTTTTCACTTAGGAATTTTATCGAGCACTTGGTGTGCGAACATATTATACATACCAATTGAACACAATGAAACAAACTAATCATCAACTATTCTGATCCTAGCTAAATTGTAATAAACACAATGATTTGCCAAGAAATTCACATAACACAAACATCAATAACCTGATTTTATAAAGAAACTAATGGTATAATCAATAAACATTCACATAACACAACCATCAAGGTTTAAGTTCACAAATCTAACATGTAAACAGGGTATGTTGTCTTCTGAACCAAATACGCAGCCTCTAAAACATGATTTCTGTCACAAAAATGGAAGGTTTCAGTAGGGTTCGGGTAGGGTCGGGTATAGGGAAGAAGAACCGATGGACCGAGTATTGATGGACCGAGGACCGAACCGGAGACAGGGTTTGTATATCGGTTCTGTTTTTAGGTTGGTCTCGGGTCGGGTCGGGTATCTTCGGGTCGAGTCGGGTATCTTCGGGTCGGGTCGGGTACGGACCATTGCTCACCCCTACCATCACTGTTACTATCCTAAATAGATTTCTACCAACATCCTTAACTTAGTGTCTGGCACATAAAGATTTTGTATCACCTGATCAACCATTGCAAGGAAAACTCATCTATTTACCCAAAACTCATATACACTTACTTGCCATACTCAGTACATTGTACCACTACAACAACTCTATACAAACAACCCTCCATACCCCATTATTATATCCCAAGGACCCAACACCTCACTATCCAATATTGGAAGGATTTTTTTGTTCATCCAATACACATTCTATGCAACCATAGTACACTATACCTGACCTAACACCTCGTGTGAGGACACAGTCTGATCTCAAAAAGGATGCCTTGACAATTTCCATATTAGTCTTATCAAATACTTTATCAACTCATGATTCCTTCAAACTACCCACCATTAACGATTTGTGGAAATACATATTTTGACATTACTCACGTCTAACTTGTAGTTTGGAATTCGTCAAACATTTCGCATTTAAAGCAAATAAATAATATTTTTCAATAAATGAAATGGAGTTTACAAAACTGACATAAAATTTAGATATACAAGAATTTTTCTTAAAAATTTATCAGGGCACCTGGGATCATCCTTAATATTATCCAAACCATCACCCTTCAACACATGCCATGTGAAAGTCTGCAAGCGAACCAAAAGACGTGAGTTTTGTTGGTCAATCAGGGAGCAACTTCATCACCTTGATATCAACGCGGAATGATTTCATTTACACATTCGTTTTATTTTTCATTTTTTTTCCTTTTGTATGGATTTAAAATTTTGTATTTAAGGTGTTTGAGTTTCAACTTTAATTTCAATAATACGTGTTCATGTGCTTTCTTATCATTGATGGAAGTTGTAACCCGTGACATGTAATGTATGAGTCTCTTGTAACTAAAAATTTTCTAACATTTCTTGAAACATGAGATTCAATTTTCTTATTCATAGTAAATAACATGGTCATTTGTGATGTTTGAAATCAAGAAATTTTCTTAAAACATACAAATTTGATTTTATTTTGTGATCTTGACATTCTCATAAAGACTTGGAAATTGGAACTTCACTTTAAATTCGATATTTGATCATAACACTTTCTGCACTCACATTTTCTTAAACTCGAAATCGTTAGACAAGATCAACTTGTACTTTATGTTCATAGATGGAAATTCTTAACATGTTATTGTTTCATCATGATACTACATAAGTGTTGACCTAGAGTGCAAGTTCTTTTTTTAATTATTCTTGCATGAATTTTGTATGCCTTGAGTTAGATACTAGTCTTCACGACATAACAAGAACTTACGTGAATCTTGATTACACATAAACAGCCTATATGTCTACTTATGTTACGATCTTCATGTCTGAAGCTACACATATAAACGAATGTTATAGGTAGTTTGATACATTATTGTGTTGCGTGAAATACATATGCCTTGTTGATACCTTACTTTCAAAATATGTGATATGTGAACATTCAATATATGATTTACTTACGAACAATCATAATACCTGCATTTTCTTGGATTCATATTTCGTTAGCAAGATAGGTTATTCATATACCTGAACTAAACATGTGTAACTTTCTCCTTGCATAAACATTTGGACTGTGGACACCCGATACACCAAATGACATAGAGAATCGACGAACTAAACTAGTGTCCATGTTTGAGTTGACGTGTTAAAGCATTCCTTTAAACTTGGGACTTAATGAACCAAGTTAGTGTACGTGCTCGTGTTGACGCCTTAAAATATTCTTTTAACATGGAAACTTATGAGGAAAGTTAGTTCTCAGGTTGGAATATGTTTTCGACTTGAGAGAAACTAAGCAACTCTTCACTTTATCACAGTGTGTGTCTAGTGTCTTGTGGTCTGATGCAGTGGATGGGTTAGCTTAGGAGGTGAACCTGGTTAAGGGAAGGACCTCATCATACCCTAGCTGTGTACAAAACATGACACCCCTCTCTTTGCATAATCTTCATACTTTTGATCGTTACTGGTGTTTGAGTTAGTGTCATAGAAGGACATAACACCCCAATGTAAGGTAAATTGGCGATTGCGATCCGGAATGTAATCATGAATTTACAGGTACATTGAGGTGGTGTGAAATTCTATTAGGGATTTAGCAGAGATTTCCAGTACGTTTTTGAGGTATCGAAGGTGTGGTGGGTTAGCTGCGGTACACCCTATATATAAACACTTATGGTGCATCAGGAATGAGACTGGAAGTCAAACCAAAAACAAACCCTAATCAGTTTGTAGTTTCATTCATTCATTTCAAACCTAAACCTTAAACATTGTGATTGATCCTAACTTCTATTCCTTGATTCTAGTATTAGGATCTAGTAAGTTCTTACCTATCTTTCTAACCTTTGATGTTCCTGGTTAATTGGAACAACTAAATTAAAACCTCTTCCATTCCTCTACTTTAACATAGAATGTTTACTAGACAATCCATAAACTTCTCAGGCGCTGCTTCTTCCTAAACCTAATCTCATAACTAATTGCGAAATCTTAACCTTTCTCAGTCCAACTTAATAGTTTTCTCTACATAAATTTCGAGATGAAATTTTCTAAAGTAGGGGAGACTGTGACATCCGCCACCCTCATCTTTACCGAGTTGTAAATTGTAGTCCTTCGTGCATTCAAAGGTTCCTATTTCAGACCTTGCCATCTTTATCGTTTTTTTATTTAAATTCTTTTTTTAGTTTTGTGATCGTAAATTGCAATAATAAACATAAACCTTATCATTTATTAAATTAAATAAGAATGAGTAAGAGAATTAAATGGATTTAATTTATCTTTTACTACAAATAACTAATTCAACATTAAAAAGTTATTAGAGAAAACTTATGGGTTTTCAAAAAGATTTCTAAATTCAAATACATTGGTAAATAATTAAAATGGGAGTTTCATACTAGGATATTAAACATAATACTTTATTTTACTTTATTGCCCATTAATTTTTTTAACACAATTATTGAGTAGTAACCAACAACTAATATATAAACTATCTTTGATAATTCTTATACACCAAGCTCTTTCCTATTCACCACACATACAACCACCATTCTTCATTCTTTCAAGTTATTTGATCAAGAACTCAAGTTATCAAGTGTGGTGTCATCCTGAATCTTATCATTTTGTGTTTTGGAATGTGACTCCATTTATATATACACACTTTTTTTTTTTAATTCTCAATAGAATAGAATTCATGTCAAGAAACTCTAAGGCATGTTCATGGTGAAAATGGATTCTAGACGTTCACAAAAATAATAAGCTTTTACACAATATGCATAATCCTTTCACAATTATTTTCATGACAAAAAGTGTCCATTCATATTAACTATTCAAAATGGATTTTTGATATTTTATTAATTCTCATCAAATCAAACACTCATAAAAGATATGTTATGTATTAAAAATCTCTAACATAGATTCCAAGGAACCAACATCAAAACAGTGGAATAATTTCCTATTTCAAGGTGTCACATGAAATAATGATATGTATCTTTACAAATCATACATCGTGCATATAATATATATATATATATTTCCACACTAATAGGGATATCATCATTGGTAGAGTAGCATATAGTTATTGGTCCCAAATTATTAACCAAGACCTACATTTATTTGTGTTAAAACTCAATGTAATTTTTTTTATGAAAATAATTAACCAACTTTGAATCCTATAAATGTGACTTGAATTCTAGAAATTGTAACTCATAAATGTTAATGACACATTATACTTTTAGTATATTTAGGTCAATTATCATAGCTAAACATTTAGCTACAATATTTATTATTCTACATCGTATGGTAATGTTTAATTATAAGACTATGACTTATAAAGGTAATATTAATCGTTAAACTTGAACACTAAGTGGCATTTATTCAAGACTTACAAATAACGACGATCTATAATATGAGAGCATATATAATATATAAGAAAAACTTAGTATTATTTTTGTCGGGCGATAATTGAACACGACTAACATGAAACGTCTAAACATCACCAATTCCTATGCGATGACAAACAAATTATGATTTAAAACTTTAATTATTCAAAACAAATAGACGAGACATGACTAGAACTTGACATGACTTCTAAACTATAACGGGAATTAGCGAGTCTCCATCGACTTTCCCCAAAACTAGTTCTTGACTCTAGTATTACCTGATTTAACTTGTAGTTTCTATTTGTGCCGTTTGACGTACTTACCTCGGGCAAACACTCAAATCACCTACATCAAGGTGAGTATACTTATCCCCTTTTTCGTTTTCTTGCACTTTTGGGGTGAAACATGTACACCTATGAAACTTACACTTACACATATTCATAAACGTTTTACATGCAATTCATACACGTGTTATGCTTTGAATTCTTGTGCTTTGTGCTTAAACATAAACGTAGTATACTTGCAATCATTACAAAATCATTAACTTAGCTAGCCGACTTTAACAATGGATAGCGCTATTTGGATTGACAACCCGCCTAGTGGAAAGTACATATGTGTGTAGGAAGTCCTAGGTCATTGTTAATGCTTTAGACTATGTCACATAAGAGGTTTGATTTTGACCCGTATTATGTACTTACGTGTTTTCCATAGTTGCCTTGAATGACTCATGACACTTGAATTGTAAACTTTTTATACTTATACTATATGTACACAAAACTAAGTGTATTCACCAGCATTATTGTTGACGTATTATTTTTGTACATGTTTCAGGGAACGCTTGATGATTGTCACTTAGGCTTGGACTTAGACTTAATAAACAAGATTTATGTATCGTTTTGTTTGAGACTTGATGTATTGGGTTGATTTTGATGTCTGACGCTTAATCATGATTTTAATGATATTTACACTTTAGTACCATGAGCTTTTGAACAATCGCCACTACGTGACACCTCGATGTTTCCGCCATCGGTTGGGGTATTACAGTTTGAAACATAAGGTTTTGAAAACTTTGGTTTTGATAGGATTGGTGTGTAGGTTGTGGGGTTGGTGGTGCGTCTTCACGATATCGAGCCGGTTCGCCTAAGTTAGGCCGAACCTTTGGCCTAAACTTTCGTTTTGTAGCCAATTGTTTCTTGCTACATCCTTCCATTTTTTTATTGTATACTAGGTTTGAGACCCGTGGGTACCCACGGTGCAAACCAAAGTAAATTAAAAAAATATTAAACTAAGACTTGTATTATTCAAGTTGAGTGTCCATAATGTAAAGTCTTAAGAAAAATGGTTAGCCTGATATTTTTTTTATATAAACGTCCTGTTTCAATGTTGCGTTGATATGATCTGGATATTAAAACTAATATATAACTATGGTTTTCATGTCAAAGTGGATAATTTAGGTAACTTATAAATAACGATAACAACGAAAACCAATTACCTATTATGATCAGTACTCAACCAAAGTATAACATTTAACAAAACAGCACAAAGGTATAAATACATTTTGTTTTTGTAAATTACCTTTATTATATTTTTATTTTTAATGTAATTGTAATTAGGAGCTAACTTGTTTTACAGACCAATGGTTACGCACGGTTCAAACCAAACAAAAAACAAAAAAGTTTTAAAATAATACTTGTATTATTGAAATTGTATGTACATAACGTCAATGAAGATAAGTAAAAAATTACATCAAAATTACTCACATTATTCATAAATCTTGAAAGATTTCTTTGTACACAACGTTTGATGTTTTGTTCGTCAGTTCACCATTTTCATCTACTATAACTATCTTCAGTCCATCTCGACTTCTTACTCTTGATAGTGCAACATACAACTGCCCGTGTGAAAAAACTGGATCCTTCAAAGACAACCAATCTGGATAAGGATTGTCCTTGACTTTTGTTTATTGTCATTGCGAAAGAAACAACAAGTGGGAATTGCCTTCTGTTAAATTTAAAAGGAATTTTTTTATCCGAGGGGGATAAAGTAATTCTTGGAAAAAAAGTTCGCATTCCAATGTTACTTCCTGAAATGATTTTCACTTCAATTACACGTTTTCTCATTTTAACAACTTGTAACCTTGTCCCATTACACAAACCGCTTTTCTGATCAATGTTTCTAAGTAACACTACAGGGACACTAACTTTCAAAACCAAACGATGGTTTGGTATTCCAGAAAACTTAAGATCATTCAGCACATCAGGATAAACTAATCTTTCATCAACCTGTTTGTTAGCATCTTCGGACTGGCAAACACTATCCGAACTTAGATACTCAAAACATAGTACCTACGTCGCCTTTAGCTAAGGCAGTGAGAAAACCAACGTACCCTTGAAAAACGTAGCGACGACCATTCCTTAACCCAAGCCTTTTCATTCTTGAGTTCCATTTGTTCAACGAATACCTTGCCTTACTCCCGCTTCCTTCAACCAGCACTCTCCTAATCATAAACGGTCCGTTTTCAAACTGGACAACAATGGTGGCTTTCTTTTCAAAGTGATGCTCCCTTGCAAAAGACACTGGAAAGCGCTGCGAAAAAATACAGAAACATTTGCAAATAATATTTAAATTGAAAGATCAAAATTGTTACAAAAAATAATTAAAGATAAATTTTATTAATGAGTAAACGCTCACAAATTTGTTTGTGACTTTTGTAACAATGGAATGACCTTCAGGAACAACTTCCTAGTTAAATTGACCCAAATTGTGCATCCCACTATCTGAATCACTGTTTGACCAATCGCTAAAGTCGGATGAGTCACTTGAAACTTCAATCACTTCAACATCAGGTTGTTGATTAGCCTAAACAATTAGAAAGTGAGAAGGAAATTGTATGTTGACAAAAAATAGATTTATAAATAAAGAAAATGACAAGTTGTTACCATTTTTTGTAGTTAGGAGGCAGGATGGCAAAGGCTGCATTTAGTTAAAATTGAAACATAAAGTTAGTTTACCGAATTTCATAACTGATAATTAAGATTAGTAAACCATCTATTAATAACATAACATAAATCATTACATTGTGTCATCTATCTATATACGTTGTCATTATAATCTTAAAAATGTATTTAAGATTTAAACATAACATAAATCATTAGATTGTGTCATATACTTTTTTCAGAATTATGAACTTAATCTATATTTGGCAAAGATTATATCACCTATTATAAGCATAATATAAATGATAACATTGTGTCATATATTTTTTTACAGCCATATAAATTTAATGTATATATGGGAAAGACTATATAACCTATTACAAACATAACATAAATCATAACATTGTATCATATGCTTTTTACAGAAATATGAACCTAATCTATATATGGCAAAGACTATATCACCTATATATGTGTTTTAATATGTAAAAGTCTATCATTTATCAATTGATTAACATAGGTTAGTTTCCTAAACAATAGTTAGCCATATTAAACATATTTCCAAATTAACATACGTAATACAAACGATTATTACATATATTCAAGAACAATTATTTGAGATAAAACATTGATAAAAAAGATCATACGTAATTAACTAATCCATTATGAAACCATACAGTCTATAAATTTCTTACTGATAACTACATACAGTAAACACTGATTGTTTATTACATAAATTTCAAAAACAGAAATTGTTACTAAATACATAGTCACATTACAAATCAAGATATACAGTTACTACTTTGAATGAAAGAAATTTATAGTACATGCATAATCGAAATTTCGTAGTTATAATTACATAAAGTAGATGATTCCTTAATAATCCACAATAAAAGTACAACCGGATATAACAAACACATCGATTTAAGAAAAAAAGAAGAATCACAAATATGGTTTGATAGAAGAAAATGAAAAGGTAACTTAGAAATTGGTAAAGTGGTTTTTGATGCTTTCAATGTATGAGGAGGTTGGTAGGGTATTTATAAGAAATCAAATATTCTAAAAATAATATGGCTTATGAATCGGGCCGCTTTTTGATCGAACAAATTCGGCCCACTGCCGTAACATAATATCCAGGTTTCAGATGGGCTATCATTAATAAATTAGTGGGCCTTTATAATTAGGTTGTATTATAACAACAAAGAGGTAACAATTTAGTTTGATCGAGTACATTTTTTTAATTAGATATAAGTGATAAAAATAAGAATAACATTAGGGTAGATGACTATATCAACCCAATCAGTTGTATTAAAGAATAAACATAATAGCAAATGGATGAAAATATACTTATCAATCAACCAAACGGATTTATTAAATACTGCCATCGTCATGAAATATAATAAAAACAGTCAACCAAATTATGGTAGAAATAGGAAATAACAAAGTAGAAATTATTCAAATATTTTAAAAAAAACATAAAGCAATATAACTCGTAGACCATCAGCATAGCAAACTAATCCTCTTCATTTGGCTTTAGCAAGATGGAGGACTCAATGGACTTTTATCTTACTCCATACTACCACCACTTCCCATCTTAGTTGAAGGAATTGGTGTGCTTTTATCATCAGAAATTGCATCAATCAGTTTACGCTTAACCGTTTGATACTTGGAACTGATAGAACGTTGTTCACCTTCAGCATAAACTTTCTTATTAACAAAGTTTAGTAGCAATGGAAATTGGCGTTTCATTATCGCATGTGTCTGATTTAGATTCCTAAAGATAAAATATTTATAAACATATGTGGCAAATGTAGCCGTGATTGTGTAACAATAAAAAATGAGTAAAATTTATTAATATGAAATTAAGTGTGTGTGAAAATGGTACCTTGGAAACAGAAATAACATTAGACGGCATTGCTAAGAGAGATGTGTGAAGTGATTCTGATTCAGCAGGTTGTAACAACGACGTTGAAAATCATTGTAATGTAAAAATGTCTTATGTACATAAAAGTTGTTTTTTATAGCAAATAGGGTTCGATTTTGTACCTGTCCTACGAACAACTTCTTCTTAAGCTCCGAGATAATTGTTGGATCATCACTTATCTTAGTTACACCATAAACATCATACTTGTTGTTCAAATTGAAGCTGGATACAAAGATCTTGAAAGCAAACTCTCTTTCTAACAAAGTCTTAATCTCTTCAGGATATTCAACTGTATCACCAACCTATTTAGAAGGATTCAAGAAAGATATAAATATTAGACAACTCTAATTAAAGAAATATTAAAAATAAAATGTACTATCAATGGCAAAAAATATGGACTACCGTATTCAAATCAAGCAATTCAGAAGCACTTTTACTAATAAGTTGTGCAACGTCACGATAAAATAACGTAAGAGATACAACACCATTAAGATCTTGTACACGAACCTGAATTTTAAATCTGGAAAAAAATAAAATAAAAAAACAAACGTAAAACAAAATGTTAATTAAAATTTTGTATTCAACCATGATTTATGTATATTAAAAATTTATTTTCTAAAGAAATCTGACCTTGGTGTAGGCACGACTTGTTTGGCACTACAATTAACATTCACACATTGGTAAACCTTTTCTTCCTCAAAATCTGAACTTCCTTCACCAACTTGTTTGATTACATAATCAATACTACATTTTTTGGTGCATTTGGGACATCCCATGTAGTACAAGCCAAATTCGGTAAATAGGTCTTTAATAGTACCCAATAACACCAAAGCCTGCTCCTGTATGAATATTATAATTAGTTAGCGAAAGTAGAAAGACTTGGTTATGCAATGGAGAATTATATTAAATAAATCTAATTTTTTAATAATGTTAAACTTTTATATTTAATTATAAACAACGTATTTAAGTACGAACATTATACTTACCTCTTGAATCTCACAAATGTCACCAATGTTACTAAAAGGAGTGTTATGGACAAATTCATTTTCATCAGAACAGAACATAGAGATTCCATATGGTCGATGACACGAGGAAGGATTATCGGCCATTTTCTTACCCAACCTGATAAAAATAATTTGATGTACACATTATATAATTATTATTACACGTTTAAGATATTGTAATTCGTATTGAAAAACATAATAGTGCCTACCTTGTTTTGTACCGGTTTATATCTTCAATATCCCCATTAATGAACAGTCGACTAACTCGATCTCCAAAAGAATTAGAAACATACGGTTTTCCTATATAAAACAAATATTAGGAAAAAAAACTAAATAATAATAATAATAATAATAATAATAATAATAATAATAATAAGTAACTATAGAAGTATAAAATATAATTTATATTGTCAAATATAATCTAGCTATAAATCTAAATATTTAATAAGAGTAAACAACCATTATAAAACTTCAAACGACCAAACTGCAGTATTATTATAAATTCTTTCTCCATTTGATGAGTTGCAACATATTTAAACATCTCCATGGCATAACTATCCCACAACGTTACATAGATGTTCAAACCCCTTCAAAAATTAAAAATTATTTTAGTATAAAAAAACAAATTATATACCTCCGTAATTTGCAGTTTGTATAAAATGCAAAAAATAAAAACAATACATACTCGATATCTTGGATTTCCATTGTTAACCTCTTCTTATCAGCGACACCTTTTTATCTTTATCATCATTGCTAAAGAACTTGTTAACATGTCCTATAACATCTAAAATCAAATATAAAAGAAACATTAATGTAACATCAAACCAAACAATATTATTATGTTTTGGTTGTAATGAAAAAAGACGATGTTGACAAAATATACCTATTGTAACATATTCATCAACCTCCCTATCCAGAATTCTTTGATAGGGCACAAAAGAGAACCCAAAATCTGGCCCTTGGAAACCAACATAATCGGAAACTTGAGTATTCATATTCAAGCACAGTTTGTTTGGGTTTGGAGCATACTTGTACCTAGAAGAATTGAGCCCAACACCTGGATTTCTTATAATAAGAGAAGCATTTTCCAACAAAAACCTCTCAAATTTAAAAAACAACCGCTTAAATATGTTCGCTTGAATCCTGTCACCCTGTTAATTATAAAAAAAACAATATAACTTTGTGCGTAAAGAATTGACGTTTTTTAATGTACGACTATAAGCAAATTTGTATTTGAAAAATATTAAATAGTGTAAAGTAAAGAATGAAATTGCCAATTAAAAGGCTTTAATAAAAACTTGTAGTTGAGATTTACATTTTCGTCACATAGGATCATTTCAATTGAGTAGACATTAGGATTGCGACGATCGGGTTGACACCAAACCCGGATAATCTTTAGCTTTAAAGCCACACCGTTTCGGTTGACATGAATTTGGTTAACCATGGTAAACTCATTTGCTTCTACGATAGCCATTGATCTTTTTTGATTGTTTAAAAAAATAGGTTAAATTCACGTTAATACTTCAATAATACAAACTGTAGACATCATAATAATAATGAAAGTTATATTAAATTTAGCCAACATTCGAATGTATGGCAGCATACATGTATGGATTACATTGATCTTTTTGACTGTTAGAAAAAAAAGGTTAAATTCAAATTAATACTGTCGAAACAAACTGTAGACAGCATAATAATAATAATGAAAGTTATATTAAATTTAGCCAACATTCGAATGTATGGCAGCATACATGTATGCGATTGATTGAACAGAATGTATGCCAAACATCTATCTAATCTATTGATACATAACAAATAGAAAAAATAATGTGTATGTATTTAAATATGAGAAACAGAAAATAACCTAAGAATATATGTATGCGATTAATCAAAGTGCAAGAAATGTGTGATAGGATAATCGTATGAATGGTGATTTGACGTTTATATAGCTATTCGATCGATACGGAATGGATGAAATTGTGGAGTGAAATTAGCATTAGCATAATGTTTTAAATGGGGATTTAAAGTTATGAAATTAGATGCAATACTTTCTATATGGAGTAGAATTAGGACATCAAATTCGCATGTATATGTATGAAATTGGTCAGACATAATTATGGAGTATAATTAGGAGATAACATTCGTTACATAGAATTAGACTGATTTCATTTTCAAACTGAAACATAAAATGCCATATACAAAATTGTTTGTATAGTTGATCCGAAAAAATTCAAATGGTATTATACATGATTTATATGATTTATGAAACCACTGCTTTATACATTTGATCAGAAAACTTAAATCAACGATTAAGGAGTATAACTATTCCATCACATTCATAAAAGGAATTCATAACTAATTTACAAAATTCATATTCAATTTAAAATTCGAAATTTACAAGTAATTCAAAGTCAGATTGTACAACTTAAATTAATGATTAGATTTAGGACATCACATATTGATTTTTCCTTATTGATTTATGAATTTAAATTTCGTAACATTCAATGTATTTATTGTTGATTTCATTATACACATTTTCAATAAATTCGTGAGGTATACACTCTCTAAGGCTAGGATTCAACCCGAGTGTATTGATTTTTCCTTATGCAATTGGTCAAACATAAATATGGATACCATTTGATTCACATTCAATTCATATTCAATTGAATGATTGTTTTATGCAATTAATGGATTTCATAATAATGTTATGAATTACACCGTATGTAATTAATGAAAGTCAAACTCAAAATCAATCATAAATACCTTTGAATCATATTCAATTCATACTCACTTAATGGAATTTATATAATTAATAGAATGACACCTAGTGTAATCAGTGGAATGATTATTGTTGATGCGATAATTCATATTAATGTCCAAAATCGAAAATTATAACCAAGTCAAAGTAAAACTTGAAATTAATAAGGCAGTAAAATTCAAATTAAATTGAATCAATTTACAATCAATTGTATAATTACATATATTCAATATAAATTTAGATACATATTTATAAGGAAGTCAAAATGTATATAAGGAAGTCAAATTCAATGTACATTAATGTCCAAATTCAAAATTATAACCAACTCAAAGTAAAATTTGAAATAAATAAGGCAGTCAACTTCAAATTAAATTGAATCAATTTAAAATCAATTGTATAATTATATATATTCCATATAAATTTAGATACATATTTATTAGGAAGTCAAAATGTTTGTAAGGAAGTCAAATTCAATATACATTAATGTCCAAATTCGAAAATTATAACCAATTCAAAGTAAAATTCAAAATTAATAAGGCAGTAAACTTCAAATTAAATTTAATAAATTTACAATCAATTGTATGTGTATATATATATATATATTCCATATAAATTTAGATACATATTTATAAGGAAGTCAAAATGTTTATAAGTAAGGGAAAGTCAATATACATTAATGGACAAATTCGAAAATTATAACCAACTCAAAGTAAAATTTGAAATTAATAAGGCAGTCAACTTCAAATTAAATTGAATCAATTTAAAATCAATTGTATAATTATATATATTCCATATAAATTTAGATATATATTTATAAGGAAGTCAAAATGTTTATAAGGAAGTCAAATTCAATATACATTAATGTCCAAATTCGAAAATTATAACTAAGTCAAAGTAAAATTCGAAATTAATAGGGCAGTAAATATTATATATTTGGATACATATTTATAAGGAAGTATATGTTATATATTTGGATACATATATATAAGCAAGTCAAAATGTTTATAAGGAAGTGAAATTCAATATACATTAATGTCCAAATTCGAAAATTATAACCAAGTCAAAGTAAAATTTGAAATTAATAAGGCAGTAAATGTTATATATTTGGATACATATTTATAACCAACTATAAGTAAAATTTGAAATTAATAAGGCAGTCAACTTCAAATTAAATTGAATCAATTTAAAATCAATTGTATAATTATATATATTCCATATAAATTTAGATACATATTTATAAGGAAGTCAAAATGTTTATAAGTAAGTCAAATTCAATATACATTAATGTCCAAATTCGAAAATTATAACCAAGTCAAAGTAAAATTCAAAATTAATAAGGCAGTAAATGTTATATATTTGGATACATAGTTATAAGGAAGTCAAAATGTTTATAAGTAAGGGAAAGTCAATATACATTAATGGACAAATTCGAAAATTATAACCAAGTCAAAGTAAAATTTGAAATTAATAAAGCAGTCAATTTCAAATTAAATTGAATCAATTTAATATCAATTGTATAATTATATATATTCCATATAAATTTAGATACATATTTATAAGGAAGTCAAAATGTTTATAAGGAAGTCAAATTCAATATACATTAATGTATATATATATACACACACAGATTTGAAATTAATAAGTAGGGGAAAGTCAATATACATTAATGGACAAATTCGAAAATTATAGCCAACTCAAAGTAAAATTTGAAACTAATATACATTAATGGACAAATTCAAAAATTAATAAGTAAGGGAAAGTCAATATACATTAATGGACAAATTCGAAAGTTATAATACATTCAAATTAAAATTCATTAAATTCCTTAATTTCGATTATTGGAATCATTGTCAATTGTGACACCCTCAAATTCCACGTGCGGGGTTTTACCGCGAGGCGCGTGACAAACCAGGATCTAAGTCAACGGTCACAATAAACGACACTATATGATACGTAAAAATGACATAAACAAACCATTAAGTTTTCATAAATAACACATCGCTGCGGAAGCGTAAAACTTTATTACAACCCGAAAGCAAAAGTACGTAAGTCTGAAAAAGCTAAGTAAAATGCATATGAATCCTAGACTCCGTGAGACTCCGTGCGCCTATGATATGCTGCTACCTCAACGACCTGAGACAAACATGCTAAAGAAGTCAGCAAATAATGTCGGTGAGTTCACAGGTTTTATAATAACAGTTTAAGTAATAAATGCCATCATGTTATCACTATGTTAGAAATGATAGCGTTAGCTAGATGCATGAATAATACTGCTACGACCGAAAACCATTACAGACAACGATATATGATTTTGCCCGAAACAATTATGCTTATGACCGAGACAATATGCACCCGCCCGACTCCCAGCCGACGGGTGGGGTCTGTCAGTCCCAATAGATCTATCCACATTTCCCCCGTTATGCTATCCAGCATATTCATGGTTTCCCCGGGACTTTACGTATCGTATAGCACAAATGAATTTAACACTAGTATAACATGATAATTTATGAAATATGTATAAGCATGTGTCTCCCCCGAAATGTAAAACGTAAAGTGGGGCCGTGAAACTCACCTGATGCTGCTTCCCACTCTAAAACAAGTAAACCTGCTCAATAGACGGCACCAAATACCGGTGACCTATCATGACGAGCGTATAAGGTGTTAGACTAACAACCCGTAGGTTGATTAGTCCCTAACAGTCCAGACCATAACTGTGTACATATAAAATGATGTTTAAACGTTTAACCGACTACACCAGACAAGACCCGACATCCCATTGGTAACCCGACATCCCACGTGTTAGCCGAAAGCAAGATATCATGCAACATATGAAATTAAACACTTAATACGCACAAGAGTTCACCTAGTCTAACATATCGGTCAATTAACGCATAACTAAGTCCGAACACGTGTTACCAAGTCATTGGACATGTCACGGGGTTCTTAACATGTTCCTAGGCGTCAATCTGTGTTTCGGGATGTTAAAATATACATATAGCAGCTGTACACGCGATTAGGAAGCAAACATGTGATTAGGAAAAGTCAACTGGTGATTAGGAGAGTCAAAATGGCGAGTAGGGCTGTAATCACCAGTAATAATGGCGATTGGGCTCCCAATCGCCTATAGTTCAGGCGATTGGGGGCCAATCGCCTATACTAGAGGCGATTAGGAACCCCTATTCGCTATTCCTGTTCTGTTCCGCCTTTTTGCGCGTTTAACCCTCCAAATCAGATCCGAAACATGTGGAAACACCCAATATCCAACCCAAAACATTAAGCCAACTATTTCAAGCAAAAACCCCTAATTTATCATCACCCTAGCCGTTCCGAATGCATGTGTTTCCCAAAATAGCAATATTATCATGTAAACATCACATCCTCATGCAAAACTTACCCTAAATGGCATATATCCAGATTTCATCACATAATGACGTTGTCCGACAATATCCTACTGTTCTAGCATCATCCTAGAGTAAACCCTAATCTCAAACAATCAACAAAACACAACATATCATCATCAATCCACCATAATCATTCAAACGGGTCAAAACGCTTAATATCAATATTACACATCTATGAACCTTCAAACTCCTAGGTTATCATCATATTAACTCATTTAGATCAGAAACACAATAATAATACAAGAACAATCATGTTTAAACGATAAAAATCCTATCTTGCATGAATACATCACATATAACAAGTATAGAGGTTTGGGTTTGTTTAGAAACTGATTTTAATGAGTTTTCAAAGACACAAATGTTTAGAAATCAGGTCTGGACCTTTAGGGATCAAAACAATATCATTATAAAGGTTTGGGATGAAGAACCCACCTTGAAATGGTGAGATTATGAGGTGTAAGGCTTGGAAATGTGATTTCTTGCTCAAAAACGTGTTGTAGAGGTTGGATAAGGTGTGGGGTGGCTTTGGGGTGTATTAGGGTTTCACAAATGATGTTTTAAAACATAAGGGTGGTATTTATAGGCGTTTTTAGTCGTCATGTGCAGATCAGGCGAGTACAAGGTGGTTACAGGCGAGTAGGGCTGTAATCGCTTGTAGCAACTAGCGATTAGCCCCCTAATCGCCCATAAGCCCTTCTATTCGCCCCTTATAATGGCGATTAGGCTATCTCATATGGCCTAATCGCCTATAGCCTATGTGTCCGGGTTTTTGGCACGTTAAGCCCTATTTTATCATATTTAAACACGTTTTCACATACCGACAAGTCATATAATGATTATAAGTACAGAATGCATGATAACTAACACGTTCCCATCCGATCACCAATTCCCGGGACTCAAGACTTGCGTGTGTGCAATAAGCCCGACGATTCTACAAATCGCCAATCCTTGTACACATGGTTATGGACCGACACCCAATGATCACTCGGACCATTGTAACGACTCCCGATAATTCCTGAATCATCGACACGACTCAACCGACCCGGTCAAGTATGATATTAAGTAGTTGTTTTCAATGTTTTCGTTGAGGTAGACTCATATGTATGCAAAGTATGAAACATATGTATGTAGAGTACGAAACGTATGTATGTAAAGTATGAAAAGTATTAACCTGAATATACCGGGTGTCACATCATCCCCCAGTTGAAAGAATTTTCATCCCGAAAATTAAATGAAGTCCGAAGATGAAGAGACGAAAGAAGGAAAGAAAAGAAAAATTTTCCCGTTGTTACATCATCCCCTAGTTGAAAGGAATCTCGACCAGAGATTCATTTAGTTTTGGAAGCAACATAGTTCGATTCAAAAGCACGCTTAGGAAATAGATGAGGGTACTTGGCCTTCATCTGATCTTCCCGTTCCCACGTGAACTCGGTCCACGATTTGAATTCCAACGAACCTTGACGATGCGGATTTTACTCCGACGAAGGCTACGAATCTTATAATCAAGGATTTCAACCGGTTCCTTAACAATACGTAAACGATCATCAAATTTGATTTCTTCGAGAGGAACTACGAGAGATTCGTCAGCCAAGCACTTCTTAAGATTCGAGACATGGAAGACATTATACATGCTACTAAGCTCGGCTGGTAAGTCAAGTCTGTATGCCACCGGCCCAATACTGTCACACCCTCAAATTTCCACGTGCGGGGTTTTACCGCGAGGCGCGTGACACACCAGGATCCAAGTCAACGGTCACAATAAACAACACTATATGATACGTAAAAATGACAAAATCAAACCATTAAGTTTTCATAAAATGATCCAACGCTGCGGAAGTGTAAAACTTTATTACAACGTGAAATCAAAAGTACGAAAGTCTGAAAATACTAAATGAGATGCACATGAATCCTAGACGCCGTGAGACTCCGTGCGCCAATCGACAGCTGCTACCTTAGCGACCTGAGACAAACATGCTAAATACGTCAGCAAATAATGCCGGTGAGTTCACAGGTTTTTAATGAATACCGACTCCAAATGTATACCAACTCCAAGTGAAAATCGACTCCAACTGAATACCCATGGTCAATCCAGACCACATGCATGCAAAACATATGAATACCTTACTACTGCGATTGGAAAACCATTACTGAACTCGAATACTGTGAATACTGAATACGTGCCCGAATGAATACTAAATACTGCATACTGAATACTGAATACCTAAGAGACAATATGCACCCGCCCGGCCCTCCAAGCCGTCGAGTGGGGCGGGTCAAGCCCAAATAGCGCTATCCACATTTCCCCCGTTGTGCATCCCCGCACATTCATGGTTTCCCCCGGGACTTCCAAAGATCGCATAGTAATATAATGAATACTCCAAACATAATGAATACGTGAAAACATAATGAATACTCCAAACCCAATGAATTCATGAATACCAAAACATAGTTGAGACACCTTTTTTTATGAAAACATAGTTGACACACGTTTAAAGGACACAGCATGTTTTCTCCCCCGAAAATGTAAAACTAGTAAAAGTGTGGGGCCGTGAAACTCACCTTAGAGTGCGTCTTCCGATAACTAGAATTCCAACACGTGTATGATAATCCCAACTAATGACAACCTATCAATGAGTTTACATAAGTGTGATGACTATTAACCCGAAGGCTAACTAGTCCCCGATTGTCCAGATCTTGACTACGTATGTTAAAAAGTGTGTTTAAATGTTAACCGGACATCCCGGACCGACCCGACATCCCGTTGGTGACCCTATTACATCAATTAGTCATGCACACAAGTTTAACACATAAGTTTCAAGCATAAAACACTTAGTTTGCATCAAAAATCTCATTTTAGAAATCGTAGGGTCGAATGTAGCTTCGAGTGGTCGAATGAGGCTTTAAACGGTCGAATGTGGCTACCTTCGCCCCTTTTCTCCCTCCTTCGCCCATTTGTAATACGTTCGACCATTTAGTAACCAGGTTCGACCCTGGAGTCCCTCCTTCGCACCATCGACCGGTCGAAGGAGGCCAGGTTCGCCCCTGTTGTGCAATTTTCCTTAAAAACGCTTCAAACACATTCAAAACGACTCGAAACATCATCAAACACAGCAGTCAAGCATGGATAACTTATCCCTACGAAACCCTACCGATTTTACACCAAAATCTAGTCGTTTTACAAGTTTCCCAAAATAGTAAATTATGGAGATGTCACATCATCATGCATGCAATCTTTACCCAATTAGGAAACTTTATGAAATCAATCAATAATCAACTTAATATACTCAGATTACCATGAACAATAAACCCCCCAATCATATCCTTATCACTATCATCATGAACAAGCCCTAGATCTAACCCAAAACCCCCAAAATGGATAAAACATCATCAATAATTAATTGTAACCTATCTCAATCATAAAACATCATCAATAACAGTCCTAGATCATTGTTATAACATCTATACAGCAATCAATCGTCAAACAATGCATAACATCACATAAAACACCATTAACACATGTTATTTTGTATGAAAACTCATTGTTTATGAATAGGTTTTGTTTAGAAAGATATTAGGAAGGTTTTTATTCATGAAAACATGTTTGAATCAGATCTGGACTCTTGGGGTTTAATGAAAATGAATTGAAATGCTTTAAAAATGATTTAGAATGAAGAACACACCTTAGATCTTTGTGTAGAAGATGTTTGTAGGTTAGATTATAGAAAACAAGGGCAAAAACTCCTTCCCCAATGTTTAAGGTTGCTAGAGAGTGTTTTGAGACGGTTAGGGTTTGTGAAATGGTGAAAAATGACAAAGTGTGGTATTTATACTATATCCACATTCGCCCCTTTTCAATGGGCGAATGAGCCCTCATTCGACCCTTCTCAGGGTCGAATGAGTCCTTCTGTGGTCAGAGGAAATCCTTTCCATCCTAGTTCCCAGGTTCACCCCTTTACAAGGGTCGAACCAAAGCAATTTATCTCCTTCGGCCATTCGAAGTGGTCGAACTAGAGCCCCTTTTTAACTAGTTTTCCAGTTTGTCGTGTTTAACGCATTCTAACACATCTTAACACATAAGCATGCAACCTTAGTCTATGTTTATCATATTTAAGCATGGATAATTATCTACACATCATTTAAACACACCTATGTATATAATTCACCACACGACCCATAATCTTCATACATACTCAATCGGTTTATGTAATTCACCAACAACGGGACTCGTATCGTGTGTGTGTGTGACTAACCCAATGATCTCCCGAATCATTGTACCTTGGACAATACGGACTGTGTTCCGACTCTACTGACCCTGTCAAGTATGTTTAATAAACGTTTTTCGCTAAGGTAGACTTATGTGTTCATAAAGTGTTGACCCAAACGTGTCGGGTGTCACATCATCCCCTGTTGAAAGAATTTTCGTCCCGAAAATTTCCCGAAGTCAAAGAGAACGAAGCGACAAAAGAAAAATTTTCCCGGTCGTCACATCATCCCCCTGTTGAAAGGAATCTCGCCCGAGATTCACTCTTCGACAGTAATGAGTGTCGACCTAACCCAAGTAACTCCTCCCAGAACGCAAACAAAATGAGAACCATGAACGAAAGATGATATCAACAGATACCCTATGCCGGGGAACCGCCCTCCCCAAAGTGAATAGAAAACAATGAATCCCCCTGATCGAAGGCCTACTAGAGACTACTATGATCGGTATAAATGATACACCGGTACCGTCCAAGTAACATCTCCAAAGGACCCACATCAGACTCATGAATGCAAAATGATGACCAAATACCAAACTGAATGCACACAATGAATACGAATTGCCAAACAATGTGAACGAGAATGAATACGAGCATAACGAGGATCAAGAAAAGAATACTCACCAGTAACAGTGTCAGGATCCTCCTGGTTCTCCCTAGCGCCAATGACGTAGACATGACCACGAGTAGTTCGACCGCCGCCTTCATTCCCAGCACCACCTGCAGTCCCTTAGTTCAGCTTAGGACAATCCCGCTTGAAGTGTCCATTATCCCCACAGTGATAACATCCCTGCCTTCCCTGAGGAGCAGTAGCAGTGGTAGTAGTAGTAGTGGCCTGTGCCGGTTGTAGCTGAAGAGTAGTCCTACAGTCCTTAGCATGATGACCAAAACGCTGACACCGTCGACAGCGAAACCTCTCACAATCACCCGTATGATGAAACCCACACTCACCACACTTCGGGAGTTTCCCAGTATATCCCCCAGACCTCTGCTCGGATGGTGCTCCCACAACTTCTTGCTTCTTCGTCTGTGGCTGGGACGACCCAACGCTTTTTCCAGCACTCTCCCACTTTCTCTTGTTGTCCGCAGGGGCTTTCACAGCAGCACCCCTCGGAGGTAGAACGCCCTCCGCAACCTTCATGTTGGTCAGCTTGTGGGCTGCCCGAACAGTGGCCAACATAGTAGTGTGATCAGCAGCAGCAACAAGTCCAGCAATCTCCGGCACTAACCCAGCAACGTAGTGCTCAATCCTCCGGTACTCCGGTGTAGCCAACCCGGGGCACATCACAGCCAACTCGTTGTGCCTAGCAGTAAACTCCTCGATCTCCGATCCAACCATCTTCAGATTCCAGAACTCATGCTCCAACTTCATAATCTCGTCTCTTGGGCAATACTCCGCCCTCAACATCTGAACAAACTCGGACCACGACATAGCATTGGCCTCACCCAGACCAAGGTTCGCAGTGGTGGAGTTCCACTAGGTCAACGCATGTCCCTCCAGTGTAGCAGAAGCATACTTGACGCGATCAGCGTCGGGACAGTTACACATAGCAAACACTGACTCAATCCTCTCCAACCACCTAAGTAGTCCCACCGCTCCTTCAGTCCCATTGAAGAAATGGGGCTTACAGTCCATGAACTTCTTGTACGTGCACCCAGTCTGCATCTGATTAGTATTTCCCAGGGTCTGCTGAGCAGCCTGGAAAGCAGCCAACGCAACGTTCAACTGCTGCTGCAACATGTGCTCCAACTCCGCCTGAGTCATGGTGATGTTCCCACCACCTCGTCCACCGCCATTGCGACCCCGCTGCCACCACGGCGTCCACCAGCACGTCCACCAGCGCGACCAGACATGTTCTGCCAAACATGAGACAAGATACGCAAAATCACCAACAGATCGAGCTACAAGTGACCAAACGAATTCAGAACATGATTCCAGCATGACCATTAGTCCGAACACGAAGTCCACCAAGATTTTCATGCATTTCGATTTATGATTTCGTGTGCACCCGAAATAACAAATCGCTCTACATGGTCCTCTAGGCGTGCTCCTAGCTAGAACTTCAAATCACCCGATACCCACATTCCTAAAAGAAACTGTTATCGCACGAAGATCCCAAAGTGAACAGTCACTCAGGAGTGTACTAAGACAAGTACTAGTGCATGATAGTGTGTGTGCAGGCAAGTATGTACATTAGAGCGTAGAGGGGAGATATCCAAAACCCGGAAAGATCTCAAGAATGTGCCGAAGCCACCCCAATGTACACTACTGCCAAGTATAAGCGATAAGCCCCTTCATCTTCAAACCCGAAGAAGAAGATAGAACCAAGGTAGGAATAACAAAAGATGGATAATGTGATACTGTGTGATGAGGACACTGACACCCCGACAAGATTAGTATGTTTACCAAATTACACGACTCGTAACTATGTGTGACCGTCTAACGTGTGTGATACTCGGCTATAGACTAGACTCTACATGCAGTCCTAGTTCACTATAACCATTGGCTCTGATACCAATCTGTCACACCCTCAAATTTCCACGTGCGGGGTTTTACCGCGAGGCGCGTGACACACCAGGATCCAAGTCAACGGTCACAATAAACAACACTATATGATACGTAAAAATGACAAAATCAAACCATTAAGTTTTCATAAAATGATCCAACGCTGCGGAAGTGTAAAACTTTATTACAACGTGAAATCAAAAGTACGAAAGTCTGAAAATACTAAATGAGATGCACATGAATCCTAGACGCCGTGAGACTCCGTGCGCCTATCGACAGCTGCTACCTTAGAGACCTGAGACAAACATGCTAAATACGTCAGCAAATAATGCCGGTGAGTTCACAGGTTTTTAATGAATACCGACTCCAAATGTATACCAACTCCAAGTGAAAATCGACTCCAACTGAATACCCATGGTCAATCCAGACCACATGCATGCAAAACATATGAATACCTTACTACTGCGATTGGAAAACCATTACTGAACTCGAATACTGTGAATACTGAATACGTGCCCGAATGAATACTGAATACTGCATACTGAATACTGAATACCTAAGAGACAATATGCACCCGCCCGGCCCTCCAAGCCATCGAGTGGGGCGGGTCAAGCCCAAATAGCGCTATCCACATTTCCCCCGTTGTGCATCCCCGCACATTCATGGTTTCCCCCGGGACTTCCAAAGATCGCATAGTAATATAATGAATACTCCAAACATAATGAATACGTGAAAACATAATGAATACTCCAAACCCAATGAATTCATGAATACCAAAACATAGTTGAGACACCTTTTTTTATGAAAAATAGTTGACACACGTTTAAAGGACACAGCATGTTTTCTCCCCCGAAAATGTAAAACTAGTAAAAGAGTGGGGCCGTGAAACTCACCTTAGAGTGCGTCTTCCGATAACTAGAATTCCAACACGTGTATGATAATCCCAACTAATGACAACCTATCAATGAGTTTACATAAGTGTGATGACTATTAACCCGAAGGCTAACTAGCCCCCGATTGTCCAGATCTTGACTACGTATGTTAAAAAGTGTGTTTAAACGTTAACCGGACATCCCGGACCGACCCGACATCCCGTTGGTGACCCTATTACATCAATTAGTCATGCACATAAGTTTAACACATAAGTTTCAAGCATAAAACACTTAGTTTGCATCAAAAATCTCATTTTAGAAATCGTAGGGTCGAATGTAGCTTCGAGTGGTCGAATGAGGCTTTAAACGGTCGAATGTGGCTACCTTCGCCCCTTTTCTCCCTCCTTCGCCCATTTGTAATACGTTCGACCATTTAGTAACCAGGTTCGACCCTGGAGTCCCTCCTTCGCACCATCGACCGGTCGAAGGAGGCCAGGTTCGCCCCTGTTGTGCAATTTTCCTTAAAAACGCTTCAAACACATTCAAAACGACTCGAAACATCATCAAACACAGCAGTCAAGCATGGATAACTTATCCCTACAAAACCCTACCGATTTTACACCAAAATCTAGTCGTTTTACAAGTTTCCCAAAATAGTAAATTATGGAGATGTCACATCATCATGCATGCAATCTTTACCCAATTAGGAAACTTTATGAAATCAATCAATAATCAACTTAATATACTCAGATTACCATGAACAATAAACCCCCCAATCATATCCTTATCACTATCATCATGAACAAGCCCTAGATCTAACCCAAAACCCCCAAAATGGATAAAACATCATCAATAATTAATTGTAACCTATCTCAATCATAAAACATCATCAATAACAGTCCTAGATCATTGTTATAACATCTATACAACAATCAATCGTCAAACAATGCATAACATCACATAAAACACCATTAACACATGTTATTTTGTATGAAAACTCATTGTTTATGAATAGGTTTTGTTTAGAAAGATATTAGGAAGGTTTTTATTCATGAAAACATGTTTGAATCAGATCTGGACTCTTGGGGTTTAATGAAAACGAATTGAAATGCTTTAAAAATGATTTAGAATGAAGAACACACCTTAGATCTTTGTGTAGAAGATGTTTGTAGGTTAGATTATAGAAAACAAGGGCAAAAACTCCTTCCCCAATGTTTAAGGTTGCTAGAGAGTGTTTTGAGACGGTTAGGGTTTGTGAAATGGTGAAAAATGACAAAGTGTGGTATTTATACTATGTCCACATTCGCCCCTTTTCAATGGGCGAATGAGCCCTCCTTCGACCCTTCTCAGGGTCGAATGAGTCCTTCTGTGGTCGAAGGAAATCCTTTCCATCCCAGTTCCCAGGTTCGCCCCTTTACAAGGGTCGAACCAAAGCAATTTATCTCCTTCGACCATTCGAAGTGGTCGAACCAGAGCCCCTTTTTAACTAGTTTTCCAGTTTGTCGTGTTTAACGCATTCTAACACATCTTAACACATAAGCATGCAACCTTAGTCTATGTTTATCATATTTAAGCATGGATAATTATCTACACATCATTTAAACACACCTATGTATATAATTCACCACACGGCCCATAATCTTCATACATACTCAATCGGTTTATGTAATTCACCAACAACGGGACTCGTATCGTGTGTGTGTGTGACTAACCCAATGATCTCCCGAATCATTGTACCTTGGACAATACGGACTGTGTTCCGACTCTACTGACCCTGTCAAGTATGTTTAATAAACGTTTTTTCGCTAAGGTAGACTTATGTGTTCATAAAGTGTTGACCCAAACGTGCCGGGTGTCACAAATACGTTCCAGGATTGGGAACGGTCTGACATAACGAGGGTTAAGTTTGCCGCGCTTCCCAAAGCGTATAATGCCCTTCCATGGAGATACCTTCAATAAGACCCTGTTGCCGACCTGAAACTCCAAAGGTTTGCGACGACGATCGGCGTAGCTCTTTTGGCGATCACGAGCTGCCGCCATATGATTACGAATTTGTACGATCTTTTCGAAAGTTTCGTACACCATTTCTGGACCAGTGAGTTGGCTCTCACCCACCTTGGCCCAACAAAGAGGAGACCGACACTTCCGTCCATACAGAGCCTCGAATGGTGCCGCCTTAATGCTAGAGTGGTAACTATTGTTGTAAGAGAACTCCACCAGCGGCAGGTGAACCTCCCAACTCTTACCGAAATCGATGACATATGCTCGAAGCATGTCTTCAAGCATATGAATCATCCGCTCACTCTAACCATCATTTTGCGGATGCTATGCGGTGTTCATGTCCAGTTGAGTACCTAACGCTTTATGCAATTGCTTCCAGAAACGGGAAGCAAAATGGGGATCACGATCGGAGATGATAGGGACGGGTACCCCGTGCTTGGAAACCACTTCCTTAATATAGATACGAGACAATCGCTCCAAACTGTCAGTTTCCTTAATAGCGAGGAAGTGTGCGGACTTTGTCAACCGGTTGACAATCACCCAGATCATGTCACAACCACTGGGCGACTTCGGAAGTTTGGTTACAAAATCCATTGTAATCCGTTCCCATTTCCATTCTGGAATTTCTGGTTGCTGTAGAAGACCAGACGGCTTCTGGTACTCCACCTTGACCTTAGCACAGGTCAGGCATTTGCTGACATACAAAGCTATGTCAGCCTTTATGTTGGGCCACCAATAGAGTATCTTTAGGTCCTGATACATCTTATCGGAACCCGGATGAATAGAATACCGGGATTTGTGAGCTTCGTCCATGACAAGCTCCCGCAAACCCCCGAATAAAGGAACCCAAATTCATTCGGCAAAATAATGCAGGCCATCAAACCTGAGCTCGAGGTGTTTATCGGCACCGTGCATGGTTTCAGCTTTAAGGTTTTCCTCCTTCAAAGCTTCCAATTGTGAAGAACGGATTTGGTCAGGCAACGAGGAATGATTGGTGAGCTATAAGGCTCGAACACGACGAGGTTTCACAGACTCCTTCCTGCTCAAGGCGTCCGCCACAACGTTCGCCTTGCCAGGATGGTACTTGATAGCACAGTCATAATCGTTCAGGAGTTCAACCCAGCGACGCTGCCTCATGTTTAACACCTTCTGGTCGAAAATATGCTGGAGACTCTTGTGATCGGTGTATACTTCGCATTTGGTACCGTACAAGTAATGTCTCCAGATTTTCAATGCAAAGATCACCGCACCCAACTCTAAATCATGAGTAGTGTAGTTCTTCTCATGAACTTTAAGTTGACGAGAAGCATAGGCAATAACCTTCCCGCGTTGCATTAACACACAACCGAGACCACGAATAGAAGCGTCACAGTACACAACGAAATCATCCGTACCCTCAGGTAAGGATAAGATAGGTGCAGAACAAAGTTTAAGCTTCAGCATCTGAAATGCTAATTCCAGCGATTCACCCCAGTCAAACTTTCGGTCCTTCTGGGTAAGAGTGGTGAGGGGTTGAGCGATCTTCGAAAATCCCTCAATGAAACGAAGATAGTAACCCGCAAGACCTAGGAATTACCGCACCTCAGATGGTGTCTTTGGTGTTTCCCAGTCTTTAATAGCTTCGATCTTAGCCGGATCGACATGAATTCCCAGTTCATTAACCACATGCCCTAGGAATTGAACTTCACGTAACCAGAAATCACACTTTGAGAACATAGCATACAAATGCTCCCGTCTCAAAAGTTCCAAGACCAACCGTAAGTGTTCCTCATGATCCGTCTCGTTCTTAGAATAAACCAAAATATCGTCAATAAACACGATGACGAATTTATTAAGATAGGGCTTGCAAACGCGGTTCATCAAGTCCATGAAAACAACAGGTGCATTCGTGAGACCGAAGGGCATGACCAGGAACTCGAAGTGGCCATAACGTGTACGAAAGGCGGTCTTTGGAATGTCAGCTTCTTGCACCCGCAATTGATGATATCCAGACCTCAGATTTATCTTAGAATAAAAATTAGAGCCTTGGAGCTGATCGAATAAATCATCAATACGGGGAAGTGGGTAACGATTCTTGATGGTTACCTTGTTCAGTTCCCGGTAGTCAATACACATACGAAGGCTCCCATATTTCTTTTTGACAAATAGGATAGGAGCTCCCCACGGGGATGAACTAGGTTGAATGAATCCTTTTTCCAACAACTCCTGCAGTTGATTAGATAATTCCTGCATCTCGGGAGGTGCAAGGCGGTAAGGAGCTCGGGCAATAGGTGCAGCACCGGGCGCAAGGTCAATGTTAAATTCAACCTGACGGTGAGGTGGAAGACCAGGCAAATCGTCGGGAAATACGTTGGGAAAATCACGAACAACAGGAATGTCCTCAATCCTCTTCTCATTGTCAGATGAGACCGAAACAAGAGCTAAGATAGAAGAATACCCTTTACGTAAATACTTATACGCTTTCATACATGAAATGATGCTCAAAGGAACATCACTTTTCTCGCCATGAACCAAAAGAATCTCTCCATCCGGGAGAGGAAGGCGAATGATCTTATCAAAACAAACGATTTCCGCACGATACAAAGACAACCAATCCATACCCACAACAACGTTGAAACTACCCAAGGACACCGACATGAGGTCAATAGGAAAAGATAACCTAGAAAGTTCCAATTGGCATCCCTTAAGAATATGAGTTGCCTCAATATTCTTACCATCAGCCAATTCAATTAAGTACTTAACCTCCAAAGACGTCGGTACTATGTCTAACAGTCGGCTAGACTCAACAGATATAAAACTCTTGTCGGCACCCGAATCAAATAAAACAGAGGCATAAAGATCACAAAGAAGAAACGTACCAGTAACAGTATCCGGAACCTGACGGGCCTCGCCCGACCCAATGACGAAGGCGCGCGCATTCCTTCCGCCACCCCCGTTACCCCTGTCATTCCTCCCAGCATTCCCCTGCTTCAGTTTGGGGCAGTCCTTCTTAAAGTGCCCTGTCTCCCCACAGTTGTAGCATCCCTGATTACCCCTAGGTGCAGCAGTGGTAGCAGTAGCAGTAGCAGTAATAGGGGCAACCACCTGTTGCTGAGTCTGAAGATTCACCCTGCATGTCTGGGCCTGATGCCCGTTCCTCTTACAACGGGTACAATAACTACAATTCCCCACATGATGATACCCAAAACGATCACACTTAGGCAGTTTACCAGTATACCCACCCTGCCTTTGTCCAGAAGACGAACCTGTAGTCTCAAACTTCCTCGGCTGCTGCTGCTGGGGCTGAACTGTACCCTTACCTGCGCTCTCCCATTTCCTCTTGTTGCCATCAGAGGTCTTCACCACAGTACCCTTAGGAGGCAAAACACCCTCCTAAACCTTCTGTTTGGTTAGCCTATGAGCCAACCGAATGGTATCCCGAAGTGTAGTAGCATCATTCGCGGTCACCAACCCACGAATCTTAGGCACCAACCCACTAATGTAGAACTCAATGGCCTTATACTCAGGAGTCATAGAATCCGGGCACAAAAGTGCCAACTCATGATAACGAGTGGTATACTCCTCGATCTCTGATCCCACCATCTAGTGATTCTACAGCTTGTGCTCCAAACTCTTAATCTCATCCCTGGGACAATACTCCATCTTCAAACGAAACACAAACTCGGTCCATGGCAACGCATGGGCCTCCAGTAAACCAATAGTCTGCACAGTCGAATTCCACCAAGTCAAGGCATGTCCCTCGAATGTCCCTGAAGCATACTTCACACGAAACTCCTATGGGCAGTTACACATGGAGAAAGCAGACTCGACCTTCTCCAACCAACGAAGCAGTCCCACAGCTCCCTCAGTCCCACTGAAGTTATGGGGCTTGCAGTCCCGGAACATCTTGTAAGTACAGTGGACTAGAGGAGGTGGGGGGTGGTGGAGGATGAAAAGCATTCCCTGTTACAACAAGCAACACGGGTCAGAAAACGAACACCACACGACAAAAGATAAGGAATGAGGGTAGGGGTAATTAAATTACCACCATGGCCCTGCTGGGCGGCCTACTGCGCAGCAGTAGCAGCTGCTACGTGCTCCTGGATCAGATTATTCAGCTCCGACTGGGTCATGCTGATGTTACCACGACCCCCATTGCGTCCACCGCCATTCCGACCACCAACGCGACCATCACGACGTCCTGCGATCTTCTGTCAAGGCCAAAGCAAGACATCAGATTCCAGAACAGATAACAAGAAATCATAAGCAACAAGGTTAACTAGAGAACTAGATTCCATCATGATTATCGAATCAAACACAGAGTCCACCAGGATTTCCATGCATTTCAACTTATTATTTTGTGTGCACCCGAAATGATAAGTCGCTCTACATGGTCCCCGAGGCGTGCTCCTAGCTTGACTTTCAAACCACAAGGCACCCACGTTTAAGAATAGATAAGAACTTCTACGTGATAAAACACCCAAGATATAAAACAGCAAGTACAAGTGTGCGATAATGTGTGCGAGCAAGTGTGTCCATTGGAGTATATAAAGGGGAGATGTCCGAATCTTGGACAAATCTCCGAAGGATGCCGAAGCCACTACAATGTACGCCACTACCGTGCAAGGATAGTAAGCCTCCTCATCTTCAGCACGAAGATGAAGAATAGGATAGGAAATAAGAGTAATAGATAGATGATGTAAGCATAAATGATAATAACAAGTGTAATACTAACACCCCAGCAATTCCCTATATGACATGACTTATATGAATGTGACCGTCTAGTGTGTGCGACTCGGCTATAGACTTGACTCAACATGCAGTCCTAGTTCACTATAACCATTGTCTCTCACACCAATCTGTCACACCCTCAAATTCAACGTGCGGGGTTTTACCGCGAGGCGCGTGACAAACCAGGATCTAAGTCAACGGTCACAATAAACGACACTATATGATACGTAAAAATGACATAAACAAACCATTAAGTTTTCATAAATAATCCATCGCTGCGGAAGCGTAAAACTTTATTACAACCCGAAAGCAAAAGTACGTAGTCTAAAAAAGCTAAGTAAATGCATATGAATCCTAGACGCCGTGAGACTCCCTGCGCCTATGATATGCTGCTACCTCAACGACCTGAGACAAACATGCTAAAAACGTCAGCAAATAATGCTGGTGAGTTCACAGGTTTTATAATAAACGTTTAAGTAATAAATGCCATCATGTTATCACTATGTTAGAAATGATAGCGTTAGCTAGACGCATGAATAATACTGCTACGACCGGAAACCATTACAGACAACGCTATATGATTTTGCCCGAAACAATTATGCTTATGACCGAGACAATATGCACCCGCCCGGCTCCCAGCCGACGGGTGGGGTCTGTCAGTCCCAATAGATCTATCCACATTTCCCCCGTTATGCTATCCAGCATATTCATGGTTTCCCGGGACTTTACGTATCGTATAGCACAAATGAATTTAACACTATTATAACATGATAATTTATGAAATATGTATAAGCAGGTGTCTCCCCCGAAATGTAAAACGTAAAGTGGGGCCGTGAAACTCACCTGATGCTGCTTCCCACTCTAAAACAAGTAAACCTGCTCAATAGACGGCACCAAATACCGGTGACCTATCATGACGAGCGTATAAGGTGTTAGACTAACAACCCGTAGGTTGATTAGTCCCTAACAGTCCAGACCATAACCGTGTACATATGAAATGATGATTAAACGTTTAACCGACCACACCAGACAAGACCCGACATCCCATTGGTGACCCGACATCCCACGTGTTAGCCGAAAGCAAGATATCATGCAACATATGCAATTAAACACTTAATACGCGCAAGAGTTCACCTAGTCTAACATATCGGTCAATTAACGCATAACTAAGTCCGAACACATGTTACCAAGTCATTGGACATGTCACGGGGTTCCTAACATGTTCCTAGGCGTCAATCTGTGTTTCGGGATGTTAAAATATACATATAGCAACTGTACACGCGATTAGGAAGCAAACATGTGATTAGGAAAAGTCAACTGGTGATTAGGAGAGTCAAAATGGCGAGTAGGGCTGTAATCACCAGTAATAATGGCGATTGGGCTCCCAATCGCCTATAGTTCAGGCGATTGGGGGCCAATCGCCTATACTAGAGGCGATTAGGAACCCCTATTCGCTATTCCTGTTATGTTCCGCCTTTTTGCGCGTTTAACCCTCCAAATCAGATCCGAAACATGTGGAAACACCCAATATCCAACCCAAAACATTAACCCAACTATTTCAAGCAAAAACCCCTAATTTATCATCACCCTAGCCGTTCCGAATGCATGTGTTTCCCAAAATAGCAATATTATCATGTAAACATAACATCCTCATGCAAAACTTACCCTAAATGGCATATATCCAGATTTCATCACATAATGACGTTGTCCGACAATATCCTACTGTTCTAGCATCATCCTAGAGTAAACCCTAATCTCAAACAATCAACAAAACACAACATATCATCATCAATCCACCATAATCATTCAAACGGGTCAAAACGCCTAATATCAATATTACACATCTATGAACCTTCAAACTCCTAGGTTATCATCATATTAACTCATTTAGATCAGAAACACAATAATAATACAAGAACAATCATGTTTAAACGATAAAAATCCTATCTTGCATGAATACATCACATATAACAAGTATAGAGGTTTGGGTTTGTTTAGAAACTGATTTTAATGAGTTTTCAAAGACACAAATGTTTAGAAATCAGGTCTGGACCTTTAGGGATCAAAACAATATCATTATAAAGGTTTGGGATGAAGAACCCACCTTGAAATGGTGAGATTATGAGGTGTAAGGCTTGGAAATGTGATTTCTTGCTCAAAAACGTGTTGTAGAGGTTGGACAAGGTGTGGGGTGGCTTTGGGGTGTATTAGGGTTTCACAAATGATGTTTTAAAACATAAGGGTGGTATTTATAGGCGTTTTTAGTCGTCATGTGCAGATCAGGCGAGTACAAGGTGGTTACAGGCGAGTAGGGCTGTAATCGCTTGTAGCAACTAGCGATTAGCCCCCTAATCGCCCATAAGCCCTTCTATTCGCCCTTATAATGGCGATTAGGCTATCTCATATGGCCTAATCGCCTATAGCCTATGTGTCCGGGTTTTTGGCACGTTAAGCCCTATTTTATCATATTTAAACACGTTTTCACATACCGACAAGTCATATAATGATTATAAGTACATAATGCATGATAACTAACACGTTCCCATCCGATCACCAATTCCCGGGACTCAAGACTTGCGTGTGTGCAATAAGCCCAACGATTTTACAAATCGCCAATCCTTGTACACATGGTTATGGACCGACACCCAATGATCCCTCGGACCATTGTAACGACTCCCGATGATTCCTGAATCATCGACATGACTCAACCGACCCGGTCAAGTATGATATTAAGTAGTTGTTTTCAATGTTTTCGTTGAGGTAGACTCGTATGTATGTAAAGTATGAAAAGTATTAACTGAATATGCCGGGTGTCACATCAATGGACGTAAATTGTGTCATTCTCCTTATAACAGTCAAATTCGTTATAACTAATTGTTAATCAATTAGTTATATAAGGAAGTCAATTGTCACAATCAATGAATAATTCACGAATTTATTGAAAATGTGTATAATGAAATCAACAATAAATACATTGAATGTTACGAAATTTAAATTCATAAATCAATAACTTCTTGTGTGTCAACCTTGGTAACAAAAAGCCTATGTTGGTCTGAACACCGTTTGAAGACGCAATAGTCACCAACAGAAATATCTTCTGATTCGAGCAAATCATCCCATCCAATGACAGTAAACCTTAAGAAAACAATTACGTATAATAAATAGATATAATGTGAAAATAATATAATTAAGAAAATTGAAAACGTAGATGTTGGAAATGCAAAAAACAAACCTAGCGACTTGAGAATGAACCTCTACATGCACCATAGGAGACCACAAGTACCCACAAAAACCTGTTCATGGATTTCGGCAATGTCTGGATGACCACGTAAAAAACAGCATTAAAAAACAAATAATTATTTTAATTTAATACAAAAAATAGAATGATTCATACCACAACTCGTGCGGAAGGGTCATGAATCACCTTGAAGAATTTGTCACCCTTGTGATAAGCCATAGTCGACTTTCTTTCTTCTAATGGAATCCTGTCTTTCAAATGAAAAACGAATATATGTTAAATAAACCCATAAAATCAACACAAAAATTGTACATTTGACCTGGAAACCAGTTTAATCAACTGTAATCCATAAGAAAAAACGAATAAAAAAATATATTGCAACCAACAAAGTAATAATTACGTTGGGATCCTTATTAAACTTGAAACATATAAATTCAAAATCACAGTATTTGTCGGAGTAGCATTTCATTATCAAAAAAATGGACAGATATCGTATTTGAATATGATATCGAAATCAATTATTAATTGTTCAAAATCTATCCACTTTGTTTTTATAAATACCGATGTTGATTTATGGGTAAATAAACAAAAACCTCTTTAGTTTACTAATATTTTTTGTATTTGATGATTCAGAAATCATCAAATAATTATTCAAAATCTATCCAGTTTGATTGATAAATATCGAGTATGAATTATTAATTATAAATACAAAAAACGTATAAACAAATTTTTTAACATTATATCCGAAAATATTTGTAGATGAATTGATGTAATATCATAAATTAAAGATGAGATGGAGAAGATACCTTGGAAAAATAATGGAAAAAAACAATGAGGAAGGAATGAGGAAGAATGGTTAAGGTATATTGGAGTTGATGGTAAATGGAGAAAAAAAAAGAAAAAACTGTTTTTATACTACAAGTAATGGAGCCCCATTTCTAATTTGAATCCAAGTAGACACTTTCTAAAGCTAGGATTCAACCCGAGTGTATTGATTTATTATATAGATAGATTTTTGATTATGTGCTGTTTTGATTGTGTGGTATTTTGATTTTGTATTGATATGTATATATAGTGAATGGAAAAAAAAAGTTTTTTTTTTTTTAAATTAAACGGTCAAAAGACCGTTGGCCAACTTTCACTTTTTGCCAACGGTCACTTTTAGCCAGCGTGATGTGTATCACGAAAATCTTATCGTAGCTGTGAAGAAATCAAAGGGGGCGGTGTTTCGCGGTCACCACGCCATCACGGCCAGCCCATCACAGACCGCCCCGCGTGGCCTTAGTATATATGAAATAAATAATAATAATATTAATAATAATAATAATAATATTTTTATTATTATTAGCCCTCTTTATTAATGCAAAATGACAAAATTACCCTTCTTTATTAACGGCGAATTAATTATGTTTAAGGAGGGAGACGCAATTAACAGCAATTGGAAACATTCGGGACTCATTGTGAAAACTAAAAAAAGTAGGGACTCAACCTCTAGGGGTGTTAAAAAATCCGAATTCGAATTTGAATCCGAAAAATTCGATTTTCAGGTATCCGAAAATCGGATAATCCGAAATTTCGGATTCGGATTCGGATCCTGATTTTGAAAATTTTCGGATAATCGGATTATCCGAATCCGAATATTAAAAAATTATACATAAATATATAATATTATATACACTACATAACACAATATACAATACACAATCCTAAATCCCTAATCCTCCTAACCCTAAGTCCATACTACTCCAATCCATAGCAGTCGCTCTCTCTTCTCTTCTCTATAACAGCCCCCGTCCACCTCGTCTCCGACCTCCACTGCCCCCATCCAGAAAACGGTAAGTTTCTTTTACATTTTTTTTTGTTCTAGTTTCATTTATCTAACTTCGATTTTTGTTTTTTTAACATGTTCACATTTTAGACATAAAGGAAAACGTTTTTTTTTATTATTTTTTATTTTTTTTAAGTTTCGGATTATCCGTTGGATGATCCGAATCCGAAATTCGGATTATCCGAAATTCGGATATCCAAAATTTCAGATCCGGATTCGGATCCCAATATTGACTATCCGAAATTTCGGATTATCCGAAATTTCGGATTATCCAAAATTCGGATATACGAAATTCAGATTATCCGAATTTGGACACCCCTGTCAACCTCCATTCTACCTCAAATCACATGAACTAAAACAGTACTTAACTCTTTCTTAATCCTATTGTGCAAGATTAAAAGTATCAAATAATATTTATAATTCTTATTAAATCTTCAAAAGATTTAGGGGCTGTTTGGTTGATTAAGTGTTGAATTATTAAGAGGTCTGAATGGTTAAGAGACTCTAAATGATTAAGGGGATGTTTGGTAGCCTCTTAATCAGCCTCTTAACCATTAAGGTCTAAATCATTAAGCATTTAGCCTGTTTGTTTCAGCATCTGAATTGAATGATTAAGTGCTGAACCATTAAGCTAATAAGGGATGCTGAATGATTCAGCTTTTAACCATTCAGATCATATTAATGATTCAACACTTAATTAACCAAACAGCCCCTAAGTGCTGAATGGTTCAGCTATGCACCAAGTCTGAATAATTCAATTCAGAGCCTTTTTAGGTTGAAACAAACAGTCTAAATGCTGAACCATTCAGAGCTCATTAAGACTACCAAACAGACCCTTAGTTTTAGCTGTATATCCTTTTTGAAATCAAAAGATGTGTTTCTCTCAAAGCAGGGACTTGAGCTTAAATCTTTTTGCCACCGAATATTTTTTGGAAAGCAAGTTAGCAGGGTTTTACAAGATCAGTTTCTCCTAAAATGGTTTGTCGTTATCCTAGAGCGTCAAACTAACAATGGACGATTGTAATATCGTTTGAGGTATGAATATATACATTGGCTATATATTCATACCGTTAAAAAATCAACATTTTTAGAAACTTTCAAACCATAGTAGATAAACTTTATTTTTTAATAATATTTTTAAACTTCATTTGAGTAAGATGTAATTGACAAAACGAGAAAAAAGATAAATATCACAAGAATAAGAGTTACAAATAGATAAGACATAGAGATAAGTAATCGTTTTGTGTTCATACAAATTGATTCTTTGTATAAAAGTAAAATAAGATGTAAAATGTTCACGTGAATTTTGTTGGTGGCAGTTGTCACACGAATCAAGTTGGAAGATTTGGATTATGGATCTTTCAAGAAAGGCTAGGGGATTGTGCACTGTACATTTGAAGGGTAGGTTTATATTAAAAAAAGGTTCGTGGTTGGGTTTGAGTTGGCCTCTGTTATGAAGTTGAGCGACATGAGATAGTGATTAGATAACACACTTTAATTGTTTGAAAAAGAAAAGATAACCGACTAATTATTTTAGCCTAGTATGTAGTATTGATTAGCCAAAGGCAATATAGCTCAGCGGCATTTTGATGGTGAGATAAGACTTAGGGATCATAAGGTCCTGGGTTCGAATTTCACAAAGGGGATTGTGCACTATACATTTGAAGGGTAGGTTTATATTCAAAAAAGGTTCGTGGTTGGGTTTGGGTTGGCCTCTGTTATGAAGTTGAGCGACATGAGATAGTGATTAGATAACACACTTTAATTGTTTGAAAAAGAAAAGATCACCGACGAATTATTTTAGCCTAGTGTCCAACACTTGTAGCCCAGTTGGTTGAGGGCCTGAAGTTTCTTATGAGAGGCTTGCGTTCAATTCCCACTAGCTACATTTGGAGAACATTGGTGGATGGGAAATGAGGGATGACCCGGCCATTGGCTTGGGTTCGAGTCCTGATCCCGACCGGTTTTACCGACTATTTCACCGTCGTGCCTTCGGGCGGGTGAGTGGTCGGGTTTTCCCAGGAATTGGTGGTAATTGGTGGCCCGAATACTCTCGAGTACCTGATTCGCCAAAAGGATACCCGAGAGTGCTCGGAATTTATTCGTTGACCGTTCAAAAAAAAATAAAAAATTAGCCTAGTATGTAGTATTGATTAATAATGACTCTTGAGTTTGTCTTTAATGTATCAGAATCCTAATCAAAGAAAAAGGTATGCCTGATGACAATATATGAGACTATTCCACTTCTTAATTTCCCTTTAAAGTTTTTTTCTCTCATATGTGCATGATGGATGCACTTCTCCCACAATGATATTTAAAAAAAAAAATTACATCAAATTAATGAACGTTTTATTATCTTCTCATAGTGCTATGTAAAAAAAACGAAAAAAAAAACCGACTTCTTTTAGTGGGTTTTTATTTATGTAGGGAAAAAAAAACAATTTGTTCTGGTAATTAATTAATCATGTCTAGGCAATTCAGTAATTATGTTAAGATATTAAATATGCTTTTAAACCTACTATTATATATAAGAACCTGTTAACTACATATAGATTCACAGATGTAGTCAGTTTGGTAATTAGAATCAATTTTTTTATTGGTGTTGTTAGGAACATTGATTACAAAAATTGCTAAGCTGGTTAAATCTAGCCAATTATTATTAGACACCAACTAAATCTCTAACTGATAAGTGATAATTAATCACTCCGTCATGCATGCGTCTTAAATTGTTTTTAATGTATGAGTAGAGAAAATTGTCGGGGGACATGAAAAGTTACCATCCTACAATCATTTAAGTCGATAACAGTTATATCATTTTTTTTTATCTTCAAAATGTATCTTCACTTCTTACCAATTGATTATTTTATTTAATATCACCCAGGTGATCGATTTTATATCCATAATAAAAATTGAACATGTATGTCATTCTTTAACATATGCTCAGTTTACACATTAAAATCGTCTATCATCATCATTATTACATATCATTTGATACCAATTTAGTTGATTTTTCCATGTTCACATCACAGCTTTAGAATGACTTGAGAAAGTGACAAAGTTGTACAGAGACTTTACTCGAGCAAGATATGCACATGTAGAATTATAAATTATCAAGTGTCGATCCTTTACAATTTTTTTTTTTATAAAAAACGACATAATCCTTTACGATACACATATTTTAACACTTTATATTAGATTTATCTTTTCCAAAAACCTCCTAAAAAATAAACCAGTTTCATACATTATGCAATAATGCAAGTTGGTGTATTTGAACACATGTTTAAATGCATTCAAAGCTATGCATATATGACATGAATGATAGCAATAACTTTATTCACAACTACATGTGAGCATGTGGCTTATTCATATTATAATAATAAGTGATTTTATTAAGGTGGATATGATGGTCCGTGATACACACATATGATGGTTGTTATACACCGCCCACCACCCATGTAACAGACAAAAATCATCACGAATGTGATGTACATCGCGACCATGAAAACATGTTTGTAGCATGGGTGGTTTGTTTGGGGATTAGGTGTATGTTGTGATTGGTTGGTTTTTTTAGATTGGTGTCATACCACGCCAATGGAGGAAACACGTGGCGCAATGCTTGCAAGAATATCAAAGTCAAGATTAACACAAACCATATTTAATTAGAAAAGATCATTTCATTAAGATGTAAAAAATAAGTACATTGTTTCAAACATTACACAAAACAACAACATATAATTCAAATATATGGTTTCCCGTCTATGTCCCAACCCAATGGTAATTATAGGTGAAACGCCCGACAAGAGTCTGACATCCCATATTCCACCATACTAGCCACACATTTGTTCAACACTTAGTTACCTGAAAGATATGTTTAAAATGACGTCAATATAAAATAGTGGTGAGTTCACAAGTTTTAGTTCCTTAATACAAAACATTTCAACAACAAACATGTGCAGAACAAACACAAGCATCGGCCATTGTAAGGAGTAGCTAGCTCCAACAAAACTATGACGAGAAATCCCTTGAGCCCATAACCAAACCAAGACACGCAATGCCCCACGATTAGTTGTGTCTCGGAAAATAACAACTTGGTTCATAATACGTGCACCCCTCGTATATATAGTTACATAATCGACGCTATCGATTAAGGGTGGGCATTGTCATGCACCAATAGTACTATCCAAATATTCCCCTTCGGTTTTCGATTTCACACACACAGACGAATAAATGGTTACAGTAGCGAGGACTCACCCCGAGTGGTGTACAACAAACCCAAGTACTCATCATGCCACTTAACACATTTTCACATTTCACAACATTTTGACAAAACATATCATTCCCTCAAAAAAAAAAAAAATAGTAAAATGGGGCCATGAAACTCACCTGAAGTACAACGTGCAATCAAATAGCAGAGAATAGCAAGTCCAAGGTCAAGCACCTACGAATGTCCTAGTGCGTATAAGTCACTAAGTCTACAGCGCGTGTTTTCCGGCAAGTTGTACACCCAACTCCCAACACCACTATTGAATATGATTCCCCATTTAATTAAACATGTGTCCTAGGACCGTTGGTGATGGATTACCCTCGTTATAAGTTACACTTATATTTCCATATTAATTAACTTGTATATTACCCTTGAATCGACTCACTTTACCATATAATTATTTTCCCATTAAGTAATTATACTATGGTCTTGTCGATCAAGATCTCATATTCAATATTCGACTCGACTCACTTTACCATATATTTATTTTTCCATTAAATAAATATACTAGGATCTCGCCTATTCGATAACATATTTTACATTGTCAAGTTCACATATTTAACTTAGTTTAAACGTGTAATCGTTATAGATTATTTAATGTTAATTCTCCCGTGAATACTTTTCCAACACTTGGGAAAGTGTTATACACTTTTCACCCATAATTAATCTTATATATTTTAGTTCATAAAATATATATTTTCATGCCCACATTTGACGCAATAACATATATACGTATCTTGTAGGAAGTTATACAATATATACTTATCCGTCCGTTTCTCATTTTTGTCCGTTAACACATCGTAATATAAATACGTCCACACTTGAGTATTTGCATTTATATATTCTTGCATCCCGAATAATACAAGTTGTTCATATATATTTTGTAGGAATAATTACTTGTCGAAGTAATATTATTTTTCCTACGTCCAAAATATATATTTAGTTACTTTTATTAAATTTCCAATAACATGTTTTAATTGAAATTAATCATATTTTAATTTCTACATATTTTTACTTGGAAACTTATAAAATAACTTTTGTATTTTCAACACCAAGCCTTGGTTATTTTAACACAAAAACGCTCCAACATTTTTATATTCTATAAAATGTTCATTTTTATACAATTTTTACAAAGTCTTTAAATCACTAATTTTCATAATAAAAATCTTAGTTTTTATTTGGATCAACATCTTTGGTAGTTTATATTTTTATAAAATCTTATTTTATAAAAAGAACATTTTATACAAAAATACAATTTTGTAAGCCTTATGGATATTTTCATAACAAATCTTGGAAAGTTACAACTTTTCATGTTCAACACTAAGGGGCTGTTTGGTTGATTAAGTGCTGAATCATTAAGAGATCTGAATGGTTAAGAGGTCTAAATGGTTAAGCGCTGAATCATTAAGTTGGACCTCTTACTGGTTAATTTTCTTGTCCCACGTTGGTAGGGGAGCCTCATTAAGCTTCAGCCTAGTTCAGTGCTTAATGATTCAGACTTAACCATTCCATTCAGAAGCTGAAACAAACACACTAAATGCTGAATCATTCAGCGCTGAATGGTTAAGAGCCTCATTAAGAGGCTACCAAACAGCCCCTAACTTTACAAATTCACATTTTTAGCCTTAAGTATTCAAAATGGCATTTATACCCTTTAACTTTTAAAGTCACCAAATCATCACTTTAACTTTAAAAGTTGCAAGTTCATCCCTAGACATTAAAACATGACAAGTTTTCATCAAATAGCTATTTTAACACATCAAATTTATCATTTTATATTTTTATTAAGGGCATGTTTGATAGCCTCTTAATGAGGCTCTGAACCATTCAGCTCTGAATGGTTCAGCATTCAGACTGTTTGTTTCAACCTAAAAAAGGCTCTGAATGGAATGGTTAAGAACTGAACCATTCAGACTTGGTGCATAGCTGAACTATTCAACACTTAATCATTCAGAACCTCTTAACCATTCAGACCTCTTAATGATTCAACATTTAATCAACCAAACAACACCTAAGATTCATTATCACCCATGGGCTTTAAATGTATCATTAAGGATATTAATATGTGTATTTGGTGTATTAAATCCATAAGTACACTTTTGGTGTTTCAAAGTTAGTAAACTTTGAATATGTAATTTTTATATCTTTCAACATTTCATAGATTTAACATGATATTATGTTTTAGATTATCATTTTAAGAAGTTTCAAACCATTATTAGGTGTGTTCATGTTATCTTTATGAACATCTTCTTAAACAATATCATGTGAGCTTTTATAAAACTACAAAACAACAATAATACCCACCACCATCAACAACCTACTAACATTTTTAAAGGTCCATTTTAGTTTTGTCAAAACACCCATGTACGACTTGCTTTAAAACACTATATATATATATATATATATATGAACAAGAAAAGTAGAGAATACTTATAAGTTATAACTAGCTCAAGGCTAGGATGATTCACAAAAACACAAGATTTGAATGGGGTTTTATGTGCGTTCTTCCCAAATATTAAGCTCCAAACTTGAAAACTTGAAAGGATTGGAATTAAGGATGAAACTTAAGTGATTTTTGTGGTTAAAACTTGAATGATTAATGTGTATGTGCTTCTAAACTCACGGCCAACAAGAAAGCGAAAGGAAGATTTTTTTTTTTTTGAACAAATGAAAAAGAAATGATGTAATCTTATATAGATCTTTCAAGATACAAATCAAATATAATATTCACAAAAATCCTCTAAATTTGGATATTGATCAAGAAAGTAAGATTTAGTCATGGAGCTGAATTTTGGGTGGTTAAATGGGCCTACATGCCTCCAAAATATCTAGCAAAGTTTGTTAAGTTTAATTATATAGTTTTCGGGTTTAATCGGGTTTTAATCGGATTTTAATTACGAGTTATCCCGACACTAGATTAGCCTTTAATAACCCTTAGACATGGCCTAATTTAAGTGTTGATAAGTTAGTTAGGCTTTGATTGGGTGAAAATATAAGTTTTACGCGCATCGGGTGCGATACGCGAACTTTATTTGTTGCCGGGAGATTTGTATTTGGAGTTTTCATTTATGGTTTTGGAGTTCCAAAACACATAATATTTTATGAAAATACCCTTTATTTTATATCATGGGTGTCCGGGATCATTTTCGATTAATTAGTTGTTACCGGGTAATCACCAACGTCCGTTCCAGACAAGTTTATTTGCATGCGGTTTCGTCATGCTTCAAAATTAAACATGTGCATTCCTATGCGTCTTATGGAGAATTTGATATTCTCTAAAGGCCACATTAATATAATTAAGTTATGATTTGCACTTAATCATCGTTAATTACATATACTAATTAGGTATGGAAACACACCAATTTTTGCCAGATGTCACAATTAGTGGGGGATGTTTAGTGATGTTAGTGATGATATGATGATCACCCCATGTGTTTAGTGATGGATGTTATAAAATGTGAAAAGTTGAGGTGGCACAAGGTGATTGGGTGTGATAAAATGGTTTTAGTGATGGTGTGATGACCACCCCATCTCCCCTTAGTAAAGGTTTATTTTCCTGGTTCACATACATGGCATGGCTTTGTGGAAGTAGAGGTGCACAAATTAGTTCAAACTTTAAAGCAGTGTGGGTTGGTAAAAAAAACTCAAAATCAGTTTTACTTGTTTAGTTCGAGTTCAAATCTTTTTCAATGTAGGGGATTACAAACTGGTCCCAAACCTTCGATTTCTATCAAGCTCAAACTGATTCCTCTCCATATCAGATTCAATTCAGGTTGAACTCGGTTTCGGTTCACGAACCGATTTGGATGTGTTACGTAGTTGTGACCATTCCTAATATAAACGTTTAGGGGTGGCGTAATACGAAAAACATTAAAACAAATATTTTTCCACTACGCCAAAGAAGTTGAGGGGTAGTGAACGCTACCCTCACAAAGAGCTAAGTCCGCCTTTGATCAAGTGTGGATTAGGCGTTAAGTATAAAACGCCTAGCCCATGAACGCCTAGAAAAATGCCAAGAGAGGTAGTGTACCCGGCGTAAAATGGCCTGGGGGAGGGGGGGGGGGATTATGGATGTTCTCATTTACATAATTTCATATGAGAAACTATCAAATATATACATATCGATGGAATCAATTTACAAGAATAATGGAAGTAATTGAGGAGTACAATATGGAAACTACAAATACAACCATTAACTATTATATACTATACAATTAGCAACTTCATTGTGCATTACTTATTGTACTAACATGTACAAGCTGTTGATGCTTGGCTTTATGTACTGCAACAGATACCTACACGTGTTCCTTAGGTGTCTGTGTTTAATATAATCTGAAAAAAAACCATCGACCTCTCTCTCTCTAACAATGCCTCGACATGTGACTTAAATTAACCCACCAAAACCCGTGTTCCGGTGAACCGTGGACTCCTTTTGTTCCACTTATCTATTATATTTGTGACCTAAAAACAACGAGAGAAAATAGAGAGTGTTCTACAAAGAGAGAGAGAGAGAGAGAGAGAGAGAGAGAGAGAGAGAGAGAGAGAGAGAGAGAGAGAAAGAAGGTGAGAATGGTTGTTTTCGGAGGCATTTAGTATTGTATGACTGTATAGTGGTGTCGGACCACCGATTCGATGATGAATTGATTTTTGGGTGTAAACCTTAATTTTTTGAGTCGGCTGAATATGGTCGTGATTTGATGATGGTGACAGTTGTTATCTCCTTCTCTCTATTCTTTTCATCATAGTAGATTGTGATTGACTTTGGAAATTGTTTGTGTTTTCTCTCCTGAATCTTTCAGGGATTTCGGCGATGAAGGCCTCCTACTTGGCATGGAAACTTCGGTTGCAGCTATAGCAGCCATGGGCTGCGCTTTCTTCTGGTTGACGCTTTGTTATTCAACGACGATGGTGAATTAATGATCCATGGGTAGTGAAATTAGGTGAAACATGTTGCCTTTGTTGGTCTTATGTTGACATGCTTGATTGTACTTTCAATTTTGTTGATCAGGGACATTTTGTGTATGTTACGATTGTCAAATGATAAGATTGGGTGTATACGTGTGCGGCTGGCTTTTTGTATTGGTTGTGAAGGCCTTGTGTTAGAAATTTAATCACAACGTAACCAGCTCATTAAGCCTATTATATGTGATGTCGATGGCCAAATGATAAAATTGTGTGTGTGTGTGTGTATGTCTGGCTTTGTGTGTGACTATGATAGCTTATATTTTGTGGCCTTTGGTTTTCGGGTAGGATTGTTTTCGTTGTTAGATTCTCACATTGGTTGTGATGGCGATGTGATTAACAATTCCATCACTACGCAACCAGTTCATGAAACCTATTATATTTTGTGGCCTTTAGTTCTTGTAGCGTCTATGGGTTTTCAGTTTACATAGATTTATGGGCAATGATTATAGGTTTGTTTTTGTTGTTGGATTCACAAATTGGTTTTGAAGGTGGTGTGAGTAATGATGCACTCACAACACAACTGGCTTGTGTGCTTTTCTGCTTCAATGTCTGAGCCTTTTTGGAACGCCTAATGCACGCGTGGACAACTGTAGTATATGCAACTTCATAAACACCGAGTAGTTATTTTTGTGATGGATGGTCATGGTAATTTCTATGGTTTATTTTGTGGAGCATAGGCCGTTGCCTTAATTTTTCATGACTGAAACCTACACTGTCGAGTCGTTACATTAAACATGGGTGTGTGTGGGGAGTGGGGGGGGGGGGGGGGGGGGGGGGGGGGGGATTATCATGTTATATTATATTCTTTTGAATTATGTCATATAAGTTTTATTTCTCTGTTGTTGCCTTTGTGTATTGGCTGTGAAGGTGATGTGTGTCATAATGTATTCACATTGCAACCGGCAAATGTGTTGTATTGTTCGTTTTTTCTATTTTTGAGGCTTTTGTGATGTCATTGTTTTTTGGTATCTCATAATTAATTTGCTTGGTTGTCCTTTATTGCATTTAACAACATTTGAGAGCTGCAAATAACGTGGGAGTAGCCCACTTGGTAGAGGCTTATGTCTATTAAAGGGGAGGTCCTAGGTTCAAATCTAGGCAAAGGTGTATTTGTTGTAAATATAGTGGGGTACCATTAGCCGTTCAACAAAAAAGAGCCTCAACACTGGCACTACCTTCTACCACATCAGAACCGGCTCCTGTACCACCAGCCAAACGAGCACACAACACTAGCAGGGGTAAGACAACAAATCGAACACAAAATCAAACTGACCAACAACTAATAACCACAATGACTAACTGGCAGGAAAGGAAGCATAGGCACAATCTCCAGGCAACAAACTCAAGGCACAATGAGCTCCTTTTTGTTACTAACCCTATTTGCTAAAACATATAAGACAAAGACAAAGGCGTCGCTTGAGAGCAAGTAAAGGCAACAGCCATGCTCTCTGCTTATGTAACAAAGCCATTGTGCAAATTGTATAACTAAGACAGAACTTTAAGTAGTCATCTATAAACATCATGTTGTCCTTGCGAAAACTCAATGCTTCGTCACGTAGCGAGGGGTAATTAACTAGTCAGTTGAATTTAAAATAGATTGATCTTTTATTCAATAATATATTAGCCGTAATACACCCCTGCAAGATGAAGTTTGGCCCAAATTGTTTTGAACAATCAATCTAAGTTTTGAAGCGATTGCATGAAATCATGCTAACTTTTAAAAGCGACCCTTTAAAATAGATTGATTGATCTTTTATTGCCAAAATGGCCCCTGAGGATTGGCCCAAATTGCTTGTTTGTCACAAAATTAATTTTTTTTGCCAAAATCACCCCTCACAGATTGAAAATTGCCAAAATGGTCCATATTTAACTGAGTTTTTAACTGAGTATTGAAAGTCAGTTAAGTCTCAGGGGCAATTTCGTCCTTTATGTCCTCAGGGGCCAAAATGACAATTAATGGAAAGTTATAAAAAAATATAATTCAAAAACGTTTTTTCGAACACATTTTTTTTCGAACACGATTTTTTTTTCAAACACGTGGTTTTTTCGAACACGTTTATTATTGAGTCAACCCAACCTGACCTGCTCTTGAATATACCATACCTATTTGAGGGCGAAATAATTTTTTTTTTTTTTGTTTTGTTTTTTTTACAACAGTTTCGGGTGTCTCTGGGTTGCGTTTAAAAGCTGCTTATTGCAATTAAAAGAGTAGATATAAGCAGTTTGGAGTGCTTGGCTGAACAATCCCAAATACCCCTTAATAACCAAATCCAATCAGCCCCTAATAAACCAGCCCAAACACACCTTGAATCATTCCTTGATTGTTTCAATGATCTACAGTGTTAAAAGATCACTGCACAGGTCTGCAACTTTCTGGTTTGTTTCGGTTCTGATATGGGCTTCAAATACAGGATGCGAGCGGTTATATTTGGAGGGAAAGAGAGAGTATATCTTATGAAAGTTAGTTATATAAAACATAAACTTTCTACACATTAAACTGAATTATCCGGCCCCTTATATAGGTTCTGAACCGGTGCTTTACAACAGACGCGTCCCTAGACTTTTATCAAACTTAGGACATACATATTTACAAACCGGTGTGATACAAACCGGTACTAAACTTACTACTAGACTTAGGATATTCTAAATAACATATGTTCAATTATACAATAACACATGAATAAAATCAAGTTTAAATCTTTATGTCTAACAATCTCCCCCTTAAACTTGATTTTCTTCTTCAATTCTTCACTCGTCACTTGATGATGATCGGCTTCTCTTCTTGGGCGGCATATCTTCATTCTTCCATTTGTTGCCATCACTTGTGCTACCTTCTTCATTGTTGACTTCGACAACCAACTCGCGGCCTTTGTATTTGAGATGGTACCATTCATCATCTCCAAATATCGGACATACACTAGCCTTAGTGTTGTTGCTATTTCTTCTTTGCTTGCCAAACTTGGTAGACCTCTTCCATAACCCATACTCATTGCAACAATCGCCCAATTTTCATATTTTGTGACTTTTTCATATCCACCAAACACTTGAACTTTAGTGTACAAATCCAATAAACTAATAGGATAACCGGATGTGTCTCGTGGTGGTATAGGGGCTTCGGCCCTTATCCTTAAAAAATCTTGCATGAACCATTTAACAATCTTCTCAAATTCTAATTCAAACTTGCGTTTGTACCTTTCAACCGTTGTTGTGACATGAATTAAATCCATGAAAACCAAGCAATCTTGCAAACTTGATTCGTTGGTTGGGTACATGATAGGACCTCTTTCCATATTGCCTTCATAATTGTCCTTATCAATAGAGAATTCTTGAAATTGCTTGAACATGTAAGCCCTTTCTTTATCTTCAACACTTAGTGATTCTTTGATGCCTTCAAATCTGACCCGTTTGTTTGAGAACCTTTCTAGTGGTCCTTTTCCATCTTTTTCAACAATATTTTCTCTTTCGGGGCATTTAAACGTGAAGTGACTTTCACTATCACAAATTCGGCATAGAATCATCTTTCTTTTTTCTTGTAGGATCGGCCTATGTATGTGACAAGTGTCACCGTCGAATTCTACTTCTAGGCCTTCTTGATTCAATCTTTCTATGCTTAAAACATTTTTGCGAAGTGTAGGAACATAATATACCTTCTTGATCTTGTGTACTTGTCCTCCACTTGTGATTATCACCGATCCTCTTCCTCTAAAATACTCTCTTCTATATCCACTTGGTTGGCCTTCTACTCCAAATGATTTACTAAATGTGGCGAATTGATCCTTAAAACCACATCCATGTTCTTTTCTTGTTAGACTCGCGTGCCACACATCATCCCATCCTTTTCCTTCCGTGCCTTTCACCATAAATTCTGTTTTGCCTATTTTCTTGGGGCAATTTCTTCTAAAATGGAAGGGTTCTTTACATTTACCACAACACATCGCGTGTGGGTATTCGGGGACATCAAATACTTGCTTATTATACTCTTTCTGCGCCTTTTGCGCCTTCTGCGATTGTGCTTTTCTGTCTATTTTCTTCTGCGGTGCTGATCCGATATGAAATCTGGAGAAGTTGATGTTCGAAGGGTCCATACACTCCTTCTTAAATTCTGCAATCTTCTTGTTGAGAATGACTTGATCCACACGATCTTCTTCAATATGATATGGAGACATCGGCCGCTTGCCTTTGTCTTCGGGAACATCATCGGACTTCTCTTCACTATCGAATAAACCATAATACTTCTTCTGATCGGGCTCTGATGCCATGTTAAAAGATCACTGCACAGGTCTGCAACTTTCTGGTTTGTTTCGGTTCTGATATGGGCTTCAAATACAGGATGCGAGCGGTTATATTTGGAGGGAAAGAGAGAGTATATCTTATGAAAGTTAGTTATATAAAACATAAACTTTCTACACATTAAACTGAATTATCCGGCCCCTTATATAGGTTCTGAACCGGTGCTTTACAACAGACGCGTCCCTAGACTTTTATCAAACTTAGGACATACATATTTACAAACCGGTGTGATACAAACCGGTACTAAACTTACTACTAGACTTAGGATATTCTAAATAACATATGTTCAATTATACAATAACACATGAATAAAATCAAGTTTAAATCTTTATGTCTAACATACAGATGAAGTTTAAGCAAGCTACAGCAAGATTTATGAAAAGGTTTGAAGGTAGTTTGAAAGTAGAACCAATACTACTTGATGAAAAACTATGTCATCCTTTCAAGCCAAAAACTTTATCAGAATACATGTCATGCACTCAATGCAATGGTAGGATCGCATCAAAAGTGACCCTCCAGCAGCTTGTAGAGCCCGCTATCGTTCCTCCTCCACCTATCTCATCGTATCTGAGAGGAATCACCTCAAAAACGGTGGAAATGCTCATAAACGATTTAGGTGAAGAAGTTGCTCGTATCAAAGGTGTTTCAGAGCCACTGATTCTACCACCACAAGCCCAAATCTTGATCAGGTATCATCTAATGAAATTCAAACACTTGATATCAAAGAAAGATGGGCGTTGAGACGAAGAAGATCACGCAGAAATATGAAAAAAGAAAGAAAAAGATCGTGTCACACCACGTCTAAGGCGGAAACACGTGGCGCGACGGTTCAAAAGTATTAAGCCAAGATTAATGCAAAGCACAATATTAATTAGAAAACGGGCATTTATTCAATGCTAATAATCATGTCAAATTGTCAATACATAATCATAAATTGTTTTCGAAAATGATAAAGAGGCTTCTCCCTTTATCCCTAAATCCATGGAATAAAGAGATAAGACCCCATCACGACATTCCCAACGCCCGATTTGGAGACATCCCCGACCCTGCTCGCCATGCTAACTTCCATCAATCAATTACCTGAAAGATATGTTTAAAAATCGTCAATATATAAATATTGGTGAGTTCACAGGTTTTAATTTAATAAGTCCTTTATAAAGTGGGAGCATCCTTGTTATGACATTTATAGGAGTTGCAAAGTCCTACAATTTACTTGAGCCTATAACCAAACCAAGACAATTAATAATGCCCCCGCCCAAAGTCGTTACTCGGTATTCCTACGACTTTATTTCAGAATAAGTGCACCCCAGGCATACGCCGATGCATAATCGACGCTATCGATTAGGGGTGGGCCTTGTCAGGCACCAATAGTACTATCCAAATATCCCTTTGGTTTCTCATTCCTGAATAAATGATTATAGTGGGGAGGTCTCAACCCCGAGTGGCGATCTTTACTCAAGTATCCAACCCGTCATACAATCCCAACATATCTTTCCCCCGTAAAAACGTTAAATAGTTTAGAAATGGGGCCGTGAGACTCACCTGTAACTGTGCTCGGCTCAAAGAAAATAGTAAAGTTTGTGATCCCGTACCTACAAAGGTTCTAGGCGTATAAGTCACTTACACCTATGGTGTATGTGCCTTGGCAAGTTGTACACCCAACTTCCCGACCACGTCTTTATCCCAATTCCCGTTTAATAGTTTCGTATCCTAGGTTCAATGGCGATGGATTACCCTTTCCTTACAAGTTATATATTATTCTTTATAATTATTCTTTATGACTTGTACAACATTATACTTGACACGACTCCACCCAACGTATAATTATTTTCCCATTCAAATAATTATACTTAGGATCTTTTCGCTCAATATAAAGTGTTTTCTTATTAACCGACCCGACTTACTTTGCCACATATTTATTTTCCCATTTAAATAAATATGCTAAGTCTTTGTCGTTTGGTAACATAATCTTAACGCCCGACTAGACTTATCATACCGTACATTTATTTTCCCATTTAAATAAATGTACTAGAATCTTGTCGGTATTCACGCGTTCGTAGATATATCTCATCTACTCGTCTCGGTTTTCCTTCTCGCACATCTATTTTCCCATTTAAATAGATGTACTAGAATTCCGTCGGAAACGAGTATATGTACATATACCATCGCGTGGATACTACTTGTTAAGCTCATGTGTCGTTTAGCGTTTTTAGTTTGTTACGTTATGTTTCTCTTTTCCCACGAATATTGTTACTACACTTAGGAAAGTGTTACGCACGTTTCACCCTTGTTATATATATTTTATTTCCGTAAAATATATATGTATATTTTTATCTCGACGTAATAAGTCCGTGTACGTTGGTTCGCGCAACTAAGCTTGTTAGCGTTTTTCATATTTATTTCCGTTGTGCGTTCTCATGGAAGTATTGTTCCAACTTCCGATTCCGAACGTTTATTTTCTCGTAAAAGTATATTATGTACGTTTTAGCCCGACTCGTCCAACTTGTTACCAAAACGTCTCCGATACTTTTATATTCCCATTTATATAAAAGTACCTTATTTTTGTACAAGTCTTTCCAAGTATTTATTTTATAAAACCTTACTTTATAAAATACTCGCGTTACTCTATTTATTTTTATAAAACGTCCATTTTATAAAAATATACTTTTTACTTAAAATGCCCAAGTAGGCTATTATTATTTACCAATTCGACCTTGTAAATCGTTACTTACACTTTTTGACACTAATATTTCTATTATTGTGTTTTTGGGCCAATAACTTTCTAAAATATTCATTTTAGTCCTTCAACTTCCAAAGTTGTCATATTATTTCTTTAACTCATACTTGTTGCATTTTTCATTTAATCTTACAAAGTTAATATTTTTCTTCCACTTTAGTGGACTTTGAAGAATCCTTTTCACCATGATTAATTGTTTTTACCTCTTTTTACTTCTAATGCTCTTTTAATCCATTCTAGATGTTAATAACATGTTTATTTCATATCTTTATCCAAAACATCAAGTTTTTACTCATCCAAGTGAGTGGACTTTGAAGAACTAGTTTTTCCATCTATGGCTTTCTAATCCATTTTAATATTTTTATGACTTTAACTAGTCATCTTATGATGATTAAAACCATATTTCATCATATTCAAGTCTTTTTCCCAAATCATGTTCCACTCATCTTCTAACCCAAGTGTATGTTATTATTATTACATTTTCTCACAATATCACTTTTATTAATGTTAATCCAAGATTTCTCCATGTTATTATTCCTTTATTTTTATTCTTGTAAGATTCATCCTCTTTATGTTTCAAAACCATACTTTACCCATCAATGTACAACTTGCTCATAAAAGCACTTAATATGAACATTAACAAACAAAACAAGATTAAAACTTACTACTAGCTCAAGGCTAGGGAAGACAAGAACCTTGATTTGGATGGGGTTTTAGTGTGTTCTTCCAATGGGTTAAGCTCCAAGCTCTTAACACACAAGAAGGGGTTTTGAAGGATGATGATCTAGAGGTAATTTGGAGTAGTAAAAATTGCAAGAAAAGTGTTGGTGTGGGGGTGTAATGCCACGGCCAAGAGGAAGAGGAAGAAGAAGTTTTTGTGTTTTTGCTTAAGTGTAATCTTGATGTTATCCTTATAATCTCCTACTCAATCTCCAAAGATCACCAATATCTTGCAAGGATTGGTTAGGAAGATTATGGAAGATTTATGAAATGATTTTGAAAATCTTGGGGGATTAAGGGGTGTTTGGGCCGTGAGTTTTAAGAGAGAGGGAGAGGAAATGATTTGGTTAATCCCATTGCCCAATCATATTGCATGCAACCTCATGATTAGTAATAATATGGAAGGATTAAGAAGTTATCCCACACAACCTCTCACCCAAGTGGGCCCATGGCCGGCCCCTATGGGGTGCTTGGTGGGGTCCACTTTGCTAATTATCTCTTTATATTAAGTTTAAGTTAGTTCCTTCCGGGTACCGCCCGGGTATTTCTCAAATTTTCGTCGCGTTTATCCTCAATATTAAAATACCGTTAATATTTATAAAATTATGTCCAGTTAAATTACTGATAATTTATTTCGGTTTTTATCGGGTGAATTTACGTGTTACGCGCGTATCGGGTGCGGTACGCGCACTTTATTCGTTACCGGGAGATTTGTGCAATAAGCTTTTACGTATGGCTTTGGGTTTCCAAAACTCATAATATTTTGTGAAAATATTATTTATTTTATTTTCCGGGTGTCCGGTGTTCGTTTCGCTTATTTCAGTTTTACCGGGTAATCGCCAGTGTCCATACCGGATAGTTTTGTCTGCGCACGATCCTATCATGCTTTGCTATTAAACTCATGCATTCCTATGCATTACTTGGGAATTCCTATCTTTCTAAGGCCTCAATTAAATATTCAGCACCTAATTACGGTTAATTACGTTAATCGCGTTTAATTAATTAGTACGGAATTACCTTAATTTTGCCGGTTGTTACATTCTCCCCCGTTAAGAGAATTCCGTCCCGGAATTCACTTTGAGCTCTCCGGTATAGGGGTCTTCTTAAATAGGGCGGGATACTTTTGCTTCATCTGGTCCAGCCTTTCCCACGTGAACTCCGGTCCACGCTTGGCATTCCAACGCACTTTGACCAATCTGATCTTACTGCGTCTTAGTTTTTGGACCTTCCAATCGGTTACTTCGACTGGCTCTTCGACGAAGTGTAACTTGTCGTCAATGTGGATTTCGTCTGCGGGGATGATGAGGGTTTCGTCGGATAAGCACTTTTTCAAGTTCGACACGTGGAACGTGTCGTGTACACCGTTAAGTTCTTGTGGTAACTTGAGCTTGTATGCTACGGGGCCTACTCTGGACAGGATTTCGAATGGTCCAACATATCGTGGGTTTAGTTTTCCGCGCTTCCCAAAGCGCGCGACACCTTTCCAAGGTGACACCTTTAGTAGGACCCTGTCTCCGACTTGAAATTCCAAAGGCTTCCTCCTCATGTCTGCGTAGCTTTTCTGTCGGTCACGTGCCGCTTTGAGACGTTCTCTAATCAGAAAGACCTTATCCGTCGTTTCTTGAACAATTTCGGGCCCGGTAAGTTGCCTTTCGCCAACTTCGGCCCAACATAGAGGCGATCTACACTTGCGTCCATATAGAGCTTCAAAAGGTGCGGCTTGAATGCTCGTGTGGTAGCTGTTGTTATACGAAAACTCTACCAGTGGCAAGTGAGTATCCCAATTTCCGCTGAAATCGATTGCGCATGCCCGTAGCATATCCTCCAGGGTCTGGATGGTTCGTTCACTCTGACCATCGGTTTGTGGATGATATGCGGTACTCATATCAAGGCGAGTACCTAGGGCTTTATTCAGACTTTCCCAAAATCTTGAGGTGAAACGACTATCTCGATCGGAGATGATAGAAATAGGTACACCGTGCCTTGACACAACTTCCTTAATGTACAAGCGGGTCAGTTTCTCCAACTTATCCGTTTCGCGAATGGGGAGGAAGTGTGCAGATTTTGTCAATCGATCAACGATTACCCAGATCATATCATGGCCGCTTGTTGTCTTGGGCAATTTGGTGATGAAGTCCATAGTGATCCTTTCCCATTTCCATTCTGGTATTTCCGGTTGCTGGAGCAATCCGGATGGTCTCTGGTGCTCGGCCTTGACCTTCGCGCAAGTTAAGCATCGCGCAACATAAGCCGCTATGTCTCTCTTGAAATTCGGCCACCAGTAAAATTCCTTCAAATCGTGGAACATCTTGTCAGCTCCGGGGTGAACTGAATATCGCGAACTGTGGGCTTCGGCCAATACCAGTTCACGCAATCCACCGTATACTGGTACCCAAATTCTGTTCATGAAATACAGAGCTTGATCCGCTTTCGACTCCAGCGACTCAACCATCTTCCGCAATCTTTCTCCTTTGACATTCTCGGGTTTAAGAGCGTTAGTTTGAGCTTCACGAATCCGGTCAGTCAGGTTCGTGTGGATGGTTAGACCCAAAGCTCGGACACGCAGTGGCTTAACCCGTTCCTTGCGACTCAAGGCATCGGCTACGACGTTTGCCTTCCCGGGATGGTACTTTATCTCACAATCGTAATCGTTCAATAATTCGACCCATCGCCGTTGTCGCATGTTCAATTCCTTCTGGTCAAAGATGTGCTGCAAACTTTTATGATCAGTGAAGATCGTACATTTGGTTCCGTACAGATAATGTCTCCATATCTTGAGTGCGAATACCACGGCTCCTAGCTCCAGATCGTGTGTGGTGTAATTCTTCTCGTGAAGTTTTAGCTGTCTGGAAGCATAGGCTATGACCTTCTCTCGCTGCATCAATACACAACCCAATCCCTGATGAGAGGCGTCACAGTAAACTACGAAGTCTTCTGTACCATCGGGGAGTGACAGTATTGGTGCGCCACATAACTTATCCTTTAGCAACTGAAACGCTGCTTCCTGCTTTTCCGTCCATTCAAACTTCTTATCCTTTTGGGTTAGCATGGTTAAGGACTGTGCTATTTTAGAAAAGTTCTCGATGAACCTCCTGTAGTAACCCGCAAGGCCAAGAAATTGTCGTACTTCAGTAGGCGTTCTAGGGGCGTCCCAATTCTTGATTGCTTCGATCTTGGCGGGATCGACATGTATACCCCTTTCATTCACCACGTGGCCTAAAAAGTGAACCTCTCGAATCCAAAAATCACATTTTGAAAACTTAGCATAGAGTTTCTCTTTGCGAAGTACCTCGAGGATTAATCGGAGATGTTCCTCGTGTTCCTCCTTAGTGCGTGAGTAGATCAAGATGTCATCAATGAAGACAATAACGAATTTGTCCAAGTATGGTTTGCACACTCGGTTCATCAAGTCCATGAAAACAGCTGGTGCGTTGGTTAAACCGAAAGGCATAACCAGAAACTCATAGTGTCCATAACGAGTCCTGAATGCTGTTTTTGGCACGTCTTCTTCTTGAATACGTAACTGATGATAACCGGACCTTAGGTCGATCTTGGAGTAGAAACTGGATCCTTGAAGTTGATCAAACAAATCGTCGATCCTAGGGAGAGGATAGCGATTTTTAATAGTTAACTTGTTCAGTTCCCGATAGTCAATGCACATTCTAAAAGTGCCATCCTTTTTCTTCACAAATAAGACGGGAGCTCCCCAAGGTGAGAAGCTTGGTCTTATGAAACCTTTGTCCAACAACTCTTGCAGTTGTTCAGATAGTTCCTGCATCTCAGAAGGAGCTAGGCGATATGGCGATCGCGCTACAGGTGCTGCTCCTGGAACAAGGTCGATACGAAACTCGACTTGTCGGGGTGGTGGCAATCCCGGCAAATCTTCTGGGAACACATCTGGAAAGTCTCTGGCTATCGGAATGTCTTCTAGCTTTCGCTCGTCAGTCTTCTTGTCTACCACGTGCGCCAAGAATGCGACGAGACCTTTCCTTAGGCACTTCCTGGCTTTCATGCTGGTAATAATTCTCAATGGCGTTCCACGCCTTTCCCCTTGGATCGATAGGGTTTCACCGCTCGCGAGGGGAACTTGAATTATTTTGTCATTGCACACGACGATGGCGCGGTGTGCAGACAGCCAATCCATGCCAACGACTATATCAAAGCTACCCAGTACGACTGGTAATAGATCAATGTCAAACTCGTGACCACAGAGATCCAACTTACAACCCTTTGCTACCTCTCGGGTTTCTATAGTCTTACCGTTAGCTAGTTCAATGGAATATGGTGTGTCTAGCTTACTAGTCTTTAAACCAAGTAATCGTTTAAATTCGACAGATACGAAGCTAAAATCAGCGCCAGTATCAAACAATACTGAAGCATAATGACCATTTAGAGGGAACGTACCAGTGACCACATTAGGGTCTTGTCGTGCGTCACCGGCACCAATCACGAATGCCCGCCCACGGGCTTGGTTGTTGAGTTTGGGGCAGTCCCTCTTCCAATGATCGAGCGATCCACATGAGAAACAGGGCCTCGCTCCACTGTTCTTTGGCGCTCCTGATCTGCAGTCTTCAGTCTTGTGCCCCGAACGACGGCACTTACCGCAGATTACTTCGTTCTTGCCCTGATAACCTTGCTTCCCATTATTTCCACGTCCAGTGGCTACATATCCTTTTCCCTTCTTCCCTGAACCTGATGATCCATCTTTCTTCCTTTCATCGCGCTTACGCTTCCCAAACCTTGGCCTATTTCCCTGTTCACTTGACCCAACGGCTGAACTTGTACCCAGATTCTTACCCTCAACACTGCTGGACTCAGTAATCTTTAGCCCTGACACCTTCCGGATTAGAGTGCCCATTCGGATGGCGTCTTCAGTGAGGCTCAAGGCGAGGTCGATAGCTTCGCGCATGGTTGTAGGCTTGGAGGCAGTGACCATGCCGCGTATCTGTGGTGCCAGTCCGAAGAGGTATCTTTCCACCTTTTTGCTTTCCGGGGTGACCAGGCGAGGCACTAATCGGGAGAGGTCATGGAATCTGGACGTGTAACCAGCTACGTCCGGTCCAACCATGGTGAGATTCCAGAACTCAGTCTCTAGCTTCTGCACTTCACTTGCCGGACAGTACTCGGCGATCATTAGTTCTTTCAACTCCAACCATGATAAGGAGTAAGCAGCATCATCTCCCAGTGTCTGCACTTGGTTGTTCCACCAGGTCAGAACTTGATCCAGAAATAGGTTGGTGGCATACATGACAGCTTGTCGTGGGGTACAGCTGCTAATACGAATCACAGCTTCGGTTTTCTCGAACCATTTGACTAGTCCGACAGAACCTTCAGTGCCGCTGAAATTCAGTGGTTTGCAGTCCAGGAAAGCTTTAAACGTGCAGCCACGTTCTCGTGAGGCCGTTTCTGCAATAATAAAGCAATGTTAAATATAAGGTAGGAGTTTCACGAAGACTCCTGTCGCATATACCCGACGTCTTCTTACCAGTAGGGGAGGTTTCGCGTCTGTCGCTCCCGGTTCGGTCTCGCGACCTTTCGGTGCGCGTGGCATTGTGTTCTGCGAGAGCTGAGCGATACGTCCCGAAACTAGGGTTTCAAGCTCTTCAGGTGTCGTGGGTAGTCTTTCATTCCCACTGTTGCTTCTCGTGGCTGGTGCCATGTTTCTTCAATAACCAATATCAAAGGTTAATTTCCAACAATCATTCATACAATATCATCACATATATAGTATAAACAACCACACAACATATGAACACAATAATCACCATAATAACAACACGCAATCACAACATAAACAGAATAAGTAATAATAATCGTAGATAATCACAACACATATTTTTACCATAACAAAACTTTCATTAATTTCAATACCAAGTACAATGATTTGTTCATAATAACAAAAACCGAGGATACCTTCCTCTTACATTGCTCTTTGAAATACATTAGAAATATAATGTCATATGCCGGCACAATCCCGCTCGGCTAGGCAAAAATGCAGATGGGTGCTATAACCCATGCTGTGCTATCATACTACTACTACTACTGCTATGTCCGCGAGTGATCTCCCAAAACGTCCCTGATGCTACTGTGGCGGTGGCGGCGGCGGGTGCTGGTACTGGTACTGAGGTGCGCACATGCTGATGGTCATACTGATCGCCATAATGCGATCGTACAAGAATTGGCGATGCGCAAAGTGTGCGTCGCCCGTAAGGCCACAATGAGCATCCATGCTCAATAGCTCCTCAGCGTAATGTGCCAGTGCATCCCTGGCATCAATGATCCTGGCCCACATGAGCTGGGCCTGCTGCTCCATCTGACATCGGTGCGCTGCACGGTGCGCTGCACCGTGTCGGTGAGGGTCTGGAAATCCTCTCCAGTGAGATCACCTTGGACCATGCGGGTCCTGTCAGTGGGGCCATCCCGTGGGGCTGCGACGGCCCGGGGATGTCAGTGTATGTCGGCTGGGACGGGCCGACGATATCGGGTATGGGTAGTGGGGTGAAGGGTGGGGCAAAGCCCGGTAATCCAGTGAAGCAGTAGGGTGGTATCTGGTATGGGTCTCCCGCACCTAGAGTATAGGGTGCAAATGGGGGTGTCACAAATGGGGCTCCTGCATCCATAGTGAATGGTGCAGGTGGTGGGGTAGGGAGCATCTCGGGTAGGGGTGGTAGTGTGGGAAAAGTGGTGATGGGTAGTGTCATGGATAAGGGTGAGGGGACTATAAGCTCGGCGAGTGGAACCATGAGTGGCTGGGTGACAGTGACCCACTCTAGAGTAGACATCACAGTGGTAGGGGTGGGAGGGCTAGCAGTGGCATGAGCTGCCAGTCCTGCTCGGTGCAACTCAGAGCTGCGGGCTGAGCTGCCCTCAAGGATGTGCCCAGTAGAAGCTGGCCCATCCTGTGGTATGGGCTCGGGCATGGTAGGTAAGGTGGCTGGGGTAGTGGTAGCATGCCCTGTCATCGGAGCAACGTGCTCCTCCTGGCCTGCTGGTGGGATAGGCACAGCAATGTGCTCCACCGATGCAGTCGACTCATCGTCAGAGTCGTTGGAGATCCACCCGTTGTGTCCCCGGCAGACAGGCACAAGCCTCATGCCAGAGGGAACGGGGATAGGTGGGGTAGGTAAAGGCTCACGGTCGACTGGTGTGTGGCGGTCGTACGGAGACTCGACAGTCTCCGACCGTGTAGGGATAGGTCTCGAAGGACCTGCGCAACCTACAGGGAAGTCCCTGACGGCGCGGATAGGTAGTGCTGGCAGTGGTGCTGCCTGGAATGGCACTAGAGGCAAGTCGGCCTCGGCCATCGGTAGGTCGGCCACGGCGGCCATGTCGTCTCCAGCGGGGGCCCACGCTGGGTCCTCGCTAGGGTCCGTCTCGTCGGAGCTATCTCCGTCATCGCCCTCCATGGCGGCATCAACATCCATCTCGTCATCCTCGGGATCGAGTATCACCACCTCGACCGGCTCCGCTGGTGGTGCTGGGATGATCTGGAGGCTACTGTCGTAGCTCGGTGCTACGCTCCCTGCGTTCGACATCCTGGCAAAAGAAACCGTACTAATATTTAAGTATTATTCGTTAGGTAGTTAAGGCACATATCTACGGTTCTCTTCCTAACCTTCTAACAGAAATAATACGTATACTTACCATGGCTAGCTTGGTCGGAATCTCCATATACCCAAATGGTCGTTGGAAAAATTTACTTTATTGCGTTTCGCATTTACTTTGAAAGATTTTGAACCATATCCGGTTATAGTTTAGATTTTTAAAATGCTAATTCGCTATAACCTTGGCTCTGATACCACTTTCTGTCACACCACGTCTAAGGCGGAAACACGTGGCGCGACGGTTCAAAAGTATTAAGCCAAGATTAATGCAAAGCACAATATTAATTAGAAAACGGGCATTTATTCAATGCTAATAATCATGTCAAATTGTCAATACATAATCATAAATTGTTTTCGAAAATGATAAAGAGGCTTCTCCCTTTATCCCTAAATCCATGGAATAAAGAGATAAGACCCCATCACGACATTCCCAACGCCCGATTTGGAGACATCCCCGACCCTGCTCGCCATGCTAACTTCCATCAATCAATTACCTGAAAGATATGTTTAAAAATCGTCAATATATAAATATTGGTGAGTTCACAGGTTTTAATTTAATAAGTCCTTTATAAAGTGGGAGCATCCTTGTTATGACATTTATAGGAGTTGCAAAGTCCTACAATTTACTTGAGCCTATAACCAAACCAAGACAATTAATAATGCCCCCGCCCAAAGTCGTTACTCGGTATTCCTACGACTTTATTTCAGAATAAGTGCACCCCAGGCATACGCCGATGCATAATCGACGCTATCGATTAGGGGTGGGCCTTGTCAGGCACCAATAGTACTATCCAAATATCCCTTTGGTTTCTCATTCCTGAATAAATGATTATAGTGGGGAGGTCTCAACCCCGAGTGGCGATCTTTACTCAAGTATCCAACCCGTCATACAATCCCAACATATCTTTCCCCCGTAAAAACGTTAAATAGTTTAGAAATGGGGCCGTGAGACTCACCTGTAACTGTGCTCGGCTCAAAGAAAATAGTAAAGTTTGTGATCCCGTACCTACAAAGGTTCTAGGCGTATAAGTCACTTACACCTATGGTGTATGTGCCTTGGCAAGTTGTACACCCAACTTCCCGACCACGTCTTTATCCCAATTCCCGTTTAATAGTTTCGTATCCTAGGTTCAATGGCGATGGATTACCCTTTCCTTACAAGTTATATATTATTCTTTATAATTATTCTTTATGACTTGTACAACATTATACTTGACACGACTCCACCCAACGTATAATTATTTTCCCATTCAAATAATTATACTTAGGATCTTTTCGCTCAATATAAAGTGTTTTCTTATTAACCGACCCGACTTACTTTGCCACATATTTATTTTCCCATTTAAATAAATATGCTAAGTCTTTGTCGTTTGGTAACATAATCTTAACGCCCGACTAGACTTATCATACCGTACATTTATTTTCCCATTTAAATAAATGTACTAGAATCTTGTCGGTATTCACGCGTTCGTAGATATATCTCATCTACTCGTCTCGGTTTTCCTTCTCGCACATCTATTTTCCCATTTAAATAGATGTACTAGAATTCCGTCGGAAACGAGTATATGTACATATACCATCGCGTGGATACTACTTGTTAAGCTCATGTGTCGTTTAGCGTTTTTAGTTTGTTACGTTATGTTTCTCTTTTCCCACGAATATTGTTACTACACTTAGGAAAGTGTTACGCACGTTTCACCCTTGTTATATATATTTTATTTCCGTAAAATATATATGTATATTTTTATCTCGACGTAATAAGTCCGTGTACGTTGGTTCGCGCAACTAAGCTTGTTAGCGTTTTTCATATTTATTTCCGTTGTGCGTTCTCATGGAAGTATTGTTCCAACTTCCGATTCCGAACGTTTATTTTCTCGTAAAAGTATATTATGTACGTTTTAGCCCGACTCGTCCAACTTGTTACCAAAAACGTCTCCGATACTTTTATATTCCCATTTATATAAAAGTACCTTATTTTTGTACAAGTCTTTCCAAGTATTTATTTTATAAAACCTTACTTTATAAAATACTCGCGTTACTCTATTTATTTTTATAAAACGTCCATTTTATAAAAATATACTTTTTACTTAAAATGCCCAAGTAGGCTATTATTATTTACCAATTCGACCTTGTAAATCGTTACTTACACTTTTTGACACTAATATTTCTATTATTGTGTTTTTGGGCCAATAACTTTCTAAAATATTCATTTTAGTCCTTCAACTTCCAAAGTTGTCATATTATTTCTTTAACTCATACTTGTTGCATTTTTCATTTAATCTTACAAAGTTAATATTTTTCTTCCACTTTAGTGGACTTTGAAGAATCCTTTTCACCATGATTAATTGTTTTTACCTCTTTTTACTTCTAATGCTCTTTTAATCCATTCTAGATGTTAATAACATGTTTATTTCATATCTTTATCCAAAACATCAAGTTTTTACTCATCCAAGTGAGTGGACTTTGAAGAACTAGTTTTTCCATCTATGGCTTTCTAATCCATTTTAATATTTTTATGACTTTAACTAGTCATCTTATGATGATTAAAACCATATTTCATCATATTCAAGTCTTTTTCCCAAATCATGTTCCACTCATCTTCTAACCCAAGTGTATGTTATTATTATTACATTTTCTCACAATATCACTTTTATTAATGTTAATCCAAGATTTCTCCATGTTATTATTCCTTTATTTTTATTCTTGTAAGATTCATCCTCTTTATGTTTCAAAACCATACTTTACCCATCAATGTACAACTTGCTCATAAAAGCACTTAATATGAACATTAACAAACAAAACAAGATTAAAACTTACTACTAGCTCAAGGCTAGGGAAGACAAGAACCTTGATTTGGATGGGGTTTTAGTGTGTTCTTCCAATGGGTTAAGCTCCAAGCTCTTAACACACAAGAAGGGGTTTTGAAGGATGATGATCTAGAGGTAATTTGGAGTAGTAAAAATTGCAAGAAAAGTGTTGGTGTGGGGGTGTAATGCCACGGCCAAGAGGAAGAGGAAGAAGAAGTTTTTGTGTTTTTGCTTAAGTGTAATCTTGATGTTATCCTTATAATCTCCTACTCAATCTCCAAAGATCACCAATATCTTGCAAGGATTGGTTAGGAAGATTATGGAAGATTTATGAAATGATTTTGAAAATCTTGGGGGATTAAGGGGTGTTTGGGCCGTGAGTTTTAAGAGAGAGGGAGAGGAAATGATTTGGTTAATCCCATTGCCCAATCATATTGCATGCAACCTCATGATTAGTAATAATATGGAAGGATTAAGAAGTTATCCCACACAACCTCTCACCCAAGTGGGCCCATGGCCGGCCCCTATGGGGTGCTTGGTGGGGTCCACTTTGCTAATTATCTCTTTATATTAAGTTTAAGTTAGTTCCTTCCGGGTACCGCCCGGGTATTTCTCAAATTTTCGTCGCGTTTATCCTCAATATTAAAATACCGTTAATATTTATAAAATTATGTCCAGTTAAATTACTGATAATTTATTTCGGTTTTTATCGGGTGAATTTACGTGTTACGCGCGTATCGGGTGCGGTACGCGCACTTTATTCGTTACCGGGAGATTTGTGCAATAAGCTTTTACGTATGGCTTTGGGTTTCCAAAACTCATAATATTTTGTGAAAATATTATTTATTTTATTTTCCGGGTGTCCGGTGTTCGTTTCGCTTATTTCAGTTTTACCGGGTAATCGCCAGTGTCCATACCGGATAGTTTTGTCTGCGCACGATCCTATCATGCTTTGCTATTAAACTCATGCATTCCTATGCATTACTTGGGAATTCCTATCTTTCTAAGGCCTCAATTAAATATTCAGCACCTAATTACGGTTAATTACGTTAATCGCGTTTAATTAATTAGTACGGAATTACCTTAATTTTGCCGGTTGTTACAGATCGCTTTTAAGCCACTAATCGGTAAGTCATCCCACTCATGACCTTTTCGTCAGTTATACTATCCGCCTAATGCTACATAATCCGAGTTCTTTAATGCTAATGCTACATAATGCTAAGGTTGTTGTTCGAAAAAAAAAAACGTGTTTGAAAAAACCACGTGTTCGAAAAAAAAAAACGTGTTTGAAAAAACAACGTGTTCGAAAAAAAAACGTGTTCGAAAAAACGTTTTTGAATTTTATTTTTTTATAACTTTACATTAATTGCCATTTTGGCCCCTGAGGACATAAATGACGAAATTGCCCCTGAGACTTAACTGACTTTCAATACTCAGTTAAAAACTCAGTTAAATATGGACCATTTTGGCAATTTTCGATCTGTGAGGGGTGATTTTGGCAAAAAAAATTAATTTTGTGACCAAACAAGCTATTTGTGTCAAACCTCAGGGGCCATTTTGGCAATTAACTCTATAATATATGTCCAACAATCAATAATAATCTCAGATACACCATTTCTTTTTCTAGATTTGTGACATGCATACCTTCTTCCATTGGAACTTCCTGTGGGATATAACTGCAGGCATTCCACCTTTGTCAGCACAAAGACTCAATAAACATGCTAAGTAGCCGAGTAATTGTAATATTAACTCATGTTTGTTGGCACAAACGACAGAAAAAGACGAGAATTTGGGTAGAAATTCCAGCCACCTCAAATAGGATAAAAGAAGAGGCACAAACATAAATCATGCAATGATGGAACAACTTCTGCAATGGAATAAATCATGCTGCAATGGAACTAATTATACGATAAATGAAGAAGCAAGTAAAATTGTGGGAGATGACTGAGCTTCCATTTGCGCAACAACCAAAAGGATAGATGGCTGAAATAACATGCTTTACATGGGTTGTAAATAATCCATATTCAACAGTATAAAGACAACCAGCAAACAAATTCATAATCTCCAAAAAAGCTCATTGAAAAGAAAGAGCTTGATTCAAAGATTGCTCACAAACCATAATCATAAATTGCAATGCAGTGGCGGGTGTATATTGTATAGTATAATCAGGGGAACATCCGTTACCCTCGATTTTCCTGGCGAAGTGGAAAAAGTTTGTTTTTGACGTATTTTTATAAAATGTTACCCCTTAAAATATTTTTTTATAAAATGTCACCCTTGATATTTTTTTCTAGATCCGCCACTTTCGCAACTTGTCATCATTCGTTAAAATCGCTCATGTATTTGATCTCATGTATAGAGGATGATCTTCTGTCGATAAATTTGATCACAACGTCATTTCAGTCACAAATTTGATATTGGCGATAAAATTCGGTAGTAAAGGATATTAGATGTGCACTAATCAGTTTTTGTGCCAAACCGATTTGGTTTTAGTTAAAAAAAAAAAAAAAAGTCAAAGTCGCGGTTTTTTAACCGTTTTTTTTATACTAAACAACGTCAGCCATGAAGTCATTTCATGTTAAATATTTATATAATCCTTGTTACCCAAGCATAATCTTTTTTATATATCTTTGACAACTACAATGTAACTTCTATCAAAACATCTAACATGTCACACTCAACACATATACTAGTCTACCCTTTTGCTCCTTCTGGCCATTTCATCCCCTTACTCGACCTCACCCGCCTCCTCCTTCATCGCGGCCTCACGATCACCATCATCGTTTCGGCCAACAACCTCGCGCTTCTCAACCCTCTCGTCTCTTCGCACCCCTCTTCTCTCCACAAACTTCTCCTTCCTGACCCTGACCACGGCCCATTACCTGATCCACTTATTGCCAAAGTCATAGCCACTCAACAAATGTTCAAACCTATCGTTCAATGGTTCGAATCCCACCCTAGTCCGCCATTTGCCATCATATCCGACTTCTTTCTCGGGTGGACTAATGGCCTTGCCTCTCACCTAGGCATTCGACATGTTGTGTTTTCGCCTTCGGGTGCTCTTGGTTACTCCATTTTTCACATGTTATGGCGAGACATATCTGAAATTAATGCACTCCATGCACGTGACCAAGGAGATCAAACCTACATCCTTTCGTTCCCCGAAATCCCCAACTCACCCGAACTTCCTTGGTGGCAGCTGTCGCAGACATGGCGGAGTTATACCAAGGGTGAACCGGGGTTCGAGTCTTTTCGTAAGGGTGTTTTGGATAATATGAAGAGCTGGGGAATTGTTTACAACACGTTTGAAGGTTTGGAAGGGGATTATATTGATTATGTGAAGATACTGTTAGGCCATGACAGGGTTTGGGCTGTGGGCCCATTACTTCCTGATGATCATGGCCCAATGAGTAGCACTGCACGTGGTGGGTCTAGTGCAGTGCCACCTCATGATTTGCTCATGTGGTTGGATAAAAAATGTGACGATTCAGTTGTGTATATATGCTTTGGGAGTCGAGAAACATTAAGTGAGGAGGAAATGACCGCATTGACGGATGCCCTAAAGCTTAGTAAAGTGTGTTTTATTTTGTGTGTGCACGAAAGTGGTTCGAGTCTCATCCCTAGTGGGTTCGAACAACATGTGGGAGGTCGAGGGTTCATAGTCAAAGGTTGGGCCCCACAATTGGCAATACTACAACATCGGGCTGTAGGGTCGTTTGTGACTCATTGTGGGTGGAACTCAACATTGGAAGGTGTTACATCAGGTGTGATGATGTTAACATGGCCAATGGGTGCGGACCAGTTTGCCAATGCTGCGCTATTGGTTGATCGGTTGGGTGTTGGTAAGCGAGTTTGTGATGGTGGGCCTGAGTGTGTTCCTGAGTCAGTCGAGTTGGCTCGGTTGTTGGATGAGTCGTTAAATGTTGATAGGCCCGAGCGAGTTAGAGTTAAGGAGCTAAGCCGAGCAGCCATCAGGGCAGTTAAAGAAGGAACATCATTAACGAATTTGAACATGTTCCTCAAGCTTTTATTTGAGCTCTAAATTGTTTATTAAAGCATGTATTATAAACACTTTATGGAGTTGTTAGGCTGTTAGCACATCCACATGAATATTCCTATGTTCTTAGAAAATTAAATATCATGTTGGGTACATTTATGCATTATAGTTTATACGTTTTGGTACCACATCCTAAGAAATTATTATGAAACTACTAATTCTACCCGCTGAGAGTTGTGGCGGCATTGTAACGTAACTCAAATTCATACCATGAAATGAAAACGTATTATTATTTGACCCGACTCGTATCCAAACAAAATTTATCTCAAAACGTAGACCAACTGAAAATATACAGATAAATAAGCACGGAAATGTATTAAACTTGACCTGAATCATTTTCGATATTTTTTACGTCACAATGTAATCCAAATTGCATTTATACCGACATTTACATAAAAATAACAAAGTAAGAAAATAGTTTTTTTTTACCTATCGCGTCTAATAATATAACTAAAAATAAGCAGTAAAACGTATTATATTTGACCTGACCCATTCCTGAAGCAAATAGTGTTTTTTAAGTTAAAGAATGGTACACATGAAACTTTATGAACTTGAAGGAGGTTAAAATAAAATCTACAAAGTGTTTAGAAAGTTAGGGAATGTAATTGTGAATGCTGAAAGTTAAGGCTTTACAAGGTTGTAGCTTCTTGTTTGACCAGCTATACAATAGTGATTTGTTTTTTTATCTTTAAGGTGTGGGTCTTGGGGATATACAGAGGTCACGAAATATGTCCAAACTTTTGCTAAAATAGGCTAAATATAAAAGGTTTAATTTGTAGGCTAAGTGGGTTGATAGGTTTGGGCTTAGGAAAGAAACGGGTAGACTTAGAGACTGTTTGACAACTTTTGAATGGGTAAGGGGCTGTTTGGTTGATTAAGTGCTGAATCATTAAGTTGGACATCTTAATGGTTAATTTTCTTGTCCCACATTGGTAGGAGAGTCTCATTAAGGCTCAGCGTAGTTCAGTGCTTAATGGTTCAGCAACATCCTGAATCTTAATGGTTCAGCCTTAACCATTCCATTCAGAAGCTGAAACAAACGCGCTGAATCATTAAGCCCCTAAGTGTTGAACCAGTAACAGGTTTATACCATCTGTCCCATTCAAAGCTTGTTAAGAGTTGAAACAAAGAGCTCCTAAAGTGGTTCAAAAGGTGAAATAAAACTAAAGGTGGGTTGGTCAAAAGAAAAGGGTTTAAAACAAGGGGTTAAAATTAAAAATCCTAATGTCTCGATCATTTGTTTACTCGCATCTTGTTTGGGTTTTTATAACTCTTATTTTCAAATGAAAAGAGCATGTATGGATATTTCAAATAATGCTCAAAAGGCTCAAAAATCAAACATGAAAAATAGGTGGAAAATATGTGGTGTGATTTTATATAAAACAATTTTTTTTCTTTTTTCTACTTGTTATATCTAAAAGCATCTTTTTATATTTACAAATCAAAGATGTTTTTGAGTTTTTATGTAACGCCCCCAAAAACCATTCGTTTGTCTAATTACGTCATTAGGCGTGATTAGCAAAATTATTAAACGAGACTCGAACAAAGAACGAACACGGATTATGTTTTAATATAGAAATAATAGTTAATGTTATTAATTTTATAAACAAGCTAATAATATAAGAAAACTAGCTAGCTTGAATAGCTAGTTTCATAAGAAAATAACATTCGGAGATTATTGGAGGGACTATAGTTGCTAATGTGGTAAAACTAGTTTTAAAGGATGGCGCCAATTGAAGAGGAAAAAACTTACCCGATTGATTGAGTAGGTTTGAATTCTCTTAAAGAAGGTGAGGTTGAGAGTGCGATTCATCTTCTATAGCCGAATCTGTAATAAGAGGGAGAAAAAGAGGGAAGATGGGACCGTAGAGAGGGGCCTAGGCTTGGAGGAGAAAACTCTCCTCTACCTAGTAGTAAAAAAGTGGGGTGCTCATAACTTACCTATTCAAGAGGTAGAGACCTCTTTATATAGAAAGTTAATGGGCCTTCCAAATGGACCCAAGTTAATGAGCTACCCAAATGGATCCCCTAACATAATTGGGTCAGGTTCAGTTAGGGGTTTCTCTACAAGTCCCAGGTCCAGTAGCGCTGAACCTCGCGAACGGGTTAGTACAAGATAATAAACAATATTAATATTAAATAAGTAAGTCTGAGACGGAGACCCGCTCAAGGCGGTTCGGAGGTCCGTTCCAGGTTATACCTCTTCATTAATAAAATTTATTAAAAGCAAAATATACACAAGTGTGTGTGTTAGTCGACTCCAACATCAGGATAATCATCTCCTACACCAACCCAAACCCTAACTCATGAACCTTGCTTAAATCCAAGCCAAATCAAAGGGGTTTTCAGTGCATAATCAAGAAACGGGTCATCTAGGGCCTAAAGAACATCAAGGTACCTTTTATTTGGTAGAAATTGATGTTATTTTAGCACAAGAAAGTTGAAGTATATATTTTACTTGATACAAACTTTTTTTTTTTTTGAAGATCCACTATGATAATGAGAAAGATTTCTGTATATACGGCCTATTCGTTTTTTATTCTTATGAAAATCTAGGGTTTTGATAAAAACGTGGACTTAGTGGTTAATATGGGTTGCCCTAGTCTTGGGGGGGCTTAAACATGTATAATTCGGTTACAAATCACACGTAATATGTGTATTTGATTTTGATCATATGCCTATGTTAATGTGTTAAATTTGGGTTTCTACCTCTAGATGGATACCACCTATGGTTAGTAGTTACGATAACTTTTAGGAGTTGTTAGATGAGAAAATTAGGCTAAAGAGTCTAGACAACACAATATGATGAAATATAAAGCCTAATTATGATTAGGAAGTTTAAATGTGCACTAAACTTAATGATGTTCATAAATTATATGTAAGGGGATCAGTAGCGGATGTAGAAATGAATTTCAGTAGTAACTTTTTCATTTTTTTCATTTTAGTAGCAACATTTTCCAAATTTCGTAAAAAAAACAAATTTTCCACTACGCACGCGAAGTTAAGCAGCAACGGACGTGGCACCTAGTTATTAACTAGGTCCGCCCTAAAGGGGATAGCTCATGATTTTTTAAAAGTCAAACTGACCCTAACGTAAGTTTGAATAAGCTTGTGTGTGAAAACTCATGATATGAGTTGGTTATTTGAAATAATGACTAACTTGATTTAACTTGAGTATAGAAAAGTTGATCTTGTCAAGCTAGGTGGAAGCTTGAGGAGGAAAGGATCAAACGGACAAACGAGCCAAGGAATGTAAAAATGAGGCCAAGGTAAGTAACTTATCCTAATAAGTCTCTTAGAAAATAATTGATTGTGTAAATACATGAAAACGTGGGTTGTGTGTTATTAGTGAAAAACCGTTAAGCTATTTATAGAAAGGATTATGGAAAGATGGGATTCTAACTTAAGATAGGTTAGAATTGCCTAAATGAAAGAAAAAAGGTTTAGTCTGAGGAAGGACGCATAATTGCATAATTGGGAATTTTTAGGAATGGGTCAAGTGATGCGGGTGTCACTTAAGCCCAAGATTTGAAAGACAATAATTGAGTATTGAACTAAACGGTTAAATAAGTTAAAGATGTTACTTTCATTAAAACTCATGAACAAAACTTGATTATAGGTGATAGCATAGTCACATAGTGCGCTACTAGTGCCACGATCTCTGTTCTAGATCACCCGTACCGAAACACGGTACGAACGTGTTCCGGGATCGCTCCGGATCGTGATTCGGTACAGGATTATGACGTTCCCAGCTTGCACCTTCTATCGTACCACTCGCTAGTGGAATCGCGATCTCATAAAATTCGAAACACGTACTCAAATCCTCACGAACATCGAACCGAACCTAAATTGGAAAGAGCTGGAATTTGGAAAGTTGTTGACTTTGTAAAGCAATCAATCTCCAATCTAAATATGTATCATTGCAATCAAGTCTATATATATGCTTCCCACGTCCCCCTAATTCTCACATTCTCAAATCCAATCTGGAACTAAAATCTGAATAAGTATATTGTTTCTATACAATCATGGTGTTTGGAAAGAAAAGAATTGTTGAAGATGAAGCAGTTGGACAACAATCAAAGGCTGCCGATTTTGTTGATGTTGGTCTATTTCAATTTTTAATACTTTTTACACTTGTGGTCCATAATCCATATGTGTGAGGCAGAGTTTGTGTCCCGTGTTTTGACAACTCTTTTCATGACTCATATATGAATGTGTGAGATGTCATCTAAAAAAGAATCCACAAGCTATATTGATATGTTGTTTTATATTGATATGTTGTTTAGTTATAGATAATTTATTTTTCAGCCGCTGAAACACGGTACGAACGTAAAGCAAATTATTGATATGTGTTGTTTAGTATATAATAATTTAGTTTTCAGCCGTTGAATATCAGCTTGTTATAATAAATTATAATATAGTAATTGGATTTTGGAATCATATGTGGTGATTGAAATATTGAAACTTTATGTTTTGTGACATTCTAAATTAGGTACATAGCCACAACCACAATTAGAAGATAAGCCTTTGTATGATGAAGTTAATTTGATAGGTGCTAGTAGTGGTAAAAATCCAAGAGGTGCTAAAGTGTGGGTTTGTAAACACTGTGGTGGAAAGTTTACAAGTTCCTACACTCGAATACATACTCATTTTTTTTGGAGCTCCACCAGGAAAAAAGGCTGAAATTAAAAGGTGTATTGTTCTAATGAATGACTGGGAAAATTATGAACGGTTAAGAAACAGGGTGAAAGAGGCCGAGAAGCAAGGAGTTTCCAAATCGTTAAAAAGCTCGGTAGTGACAAAAAAGCACAACTCAAGATCTAAGAAACCAATAGACCAATCTTTTGCTATGATGGAGAGAGGCGCGGTTGATTTAAAAATCACGAGGGCTTTATGTGCACACAGGATTCCATTTAAAGTTCTGCGTAATCCCCAATTTCAAGAAATGATAAGTGCTATAAAGAAGGCGCCTGAAAGTTATAAAGCACCATCTAGTGAGAAAGCAAGGACCGTTCTACTAGATGAATGTGTTAGAGATGTAGAGAAGGATCTAACACCATTTAAAGATACATGGTACTCACAAGGTGTTTCTATTGTTTCTGATGGGTGGACAAACGTCAAGCATAACCATTGATCAATGTGCTTGCTGTAAACAGTCGTGGTGCTATGTTCATGTACGCCGAAGACTTTTCTGGGGTGGAGAAAACAGGAAACATAATTGTAGAATTTCTTTCTCAAGCAATTGTATCTATCGGATCAAGTAATGTTCTTAGTGTTGTGACGGACAACGCGGCCAATTGTAAAGCAGCGGGAAAGGAAATCGAAAAAGGTATACAAGCATATTTTTTGGTCACCATCTTGTGTGCATACATTTAACTTGATTTTTAAAGACTTTGCAAATCAGTTCTTTTGGCTTCATGACACATATATAAAAGGAAAAATGACTGTGAAGTATTTTTTGAACCATGGACAAGCATTATCCATTTTTAAAGACAATTCAAAGTTAGAGCTATTAAAGGTTGCAAAAACCAGATTTGCCTCTCACTACATTTTGTTGAAAAGGTTAATCCTTTGTAGAGAGGCCCTTTCTACAACAATTGCTCTAAATTCGTGGAGAGAGTTGTTAAAACATGGGGATGAACAAACTAGAGATGTTGCAAAGAGTGTTGTTGATACTATTAGAGATGATGATTTTTGGAATGAAGTTGAAAAAATTCTAAAAATCACAAAGCCTATTTTCTTGCTGGAAAAGTTTTGTGATGGTGAAGGCTCAAAAATGGGCGAAGTATATGAGAAGATGGATAACATGTTGGGGGAAATCAAGGATATTATGACGAATGAAGGTATATAAGAGTCGTATTTCCATGAAGTAAAGCAAATTATTGTGAACATGTGAGATAAAATGTCAATACCTTTACATTGTTTGGGATTTGCTTTAAGTCCTTGGTTTTGTGACATGCAATATCTCAAAAAGTTAGCACCAGATGGCATAGAAAGAACAGCGCCTAACCTTGATAAAGAAGTTGTACAAGGTGTAATGGAAGCCACTGATCGCATTGCTGAAAATAAAGCTGAGCGAACTATGTTGAGACAACAATTTGCTACGCTCCACATGAAAAAGGGTCTTTATTCATTACCCGAGGCTCAAATGGATGCGATTACAATGGAAGCAACTGATTGGTGGTCTACTTATGGTGCGGAAATACCAGAATTAGCTGAAGTGGCAAAAAAGGTCGTGTCACAACCTGTAAGAAGTTCTTCAGCCGAAAGAAATTGGAGCACCTATTCCTACATTCATAGTGTGAAGAGGAATCAGCTTAACTGTAAAAGGGCGGACAAACTTGTTTATGTTCATTCTAATATCCGTCTAAGTTCAAGGTTGTCTCAATTGTATAAAGAAGGACCACACAAGAAGTGGGATATGGATCATGAATCTACAAACTTTGAAAGCTCAAAGCTAAAAGACATGGGATGGGAAGATCTAAAGAAGGATGAAGGAAAAGCTAATGGCAAAGGAAAAAAAAACAAAGGGTGGATTGATTTTCTGAATTAGATCATGTTTTTGAGTACTTTATGTTTTATTGTTTTTGTGTCTTTTAAAGTTTTATGTTATGTGATTTGGTTTGACATTTGAAGTAATTGTTATGAAATTTGAAGACTTTAAGTTACTTATGAATTTGATGACTTAAAGTTAATTATGAAATTTGATGTACAAAATAAAACTTTGTTTAATTGGTACATCGTACCAAATCATATGGTACATCGTACCGGAGTGATCCGAAATGAGACGACCCCTACACGAACCGAATTTTAGGGACCTAGCGAATTGCGAATCCGTTTCACGTTCTGAATCGGGTCGTACCGCGAACCATGTAACGGGTCAAAAGATGAGGTAAGCATCAATCAAACCCGGTACTGAATGCTTTCATAGTGAGCATTAAGAATTCAAAGGGTTAGACGGGCCAAATGGTGGCGTGACACCATTTGGATCCTAGGCTATTAATGTGTGAAATGAGATTTTTACACAGGTTACTAAATTGTAGGAAAAAGAACACTTGATGTCAAGGAATCATATGGATGGTTTGATAGGTATGAGAATGGGTCAACACTACCGGGTAAGTCCGTAGTATAAAATATGACCTTGATGAAGATATACGTTAAGGAAACAACTCACATGAAGTGTGAGTGCCAATCAAGTAAGTTATTTCCAGAACTATGTCTAATGCGCGCTAATGCGCTTAGAATTGATTAAATAAGAGAAAATTGAGAAATTGTGGAAATCTAAGTCCGGAAGGACTTAAAGGTTTTTAAACAAGTCATTGAGTAAAAAACAATGAGTTTGAATCAAAAGTGTTGCCATGGTTGGCTAAACTTAAAGATTTGTCTATAAAGGTGCATTTGGGAATTTAAGGATTTACTAAGTGTTAAATCTAAGAAACCGAATCATAATGAAACAAATCGGACAAACACTTTAGTTGATCAAGTGTCTAATGACTTGACAACATAAATTGTATGCATTTTGTGCGGTCAAAAACTGCCTTGTTTAATTCAAGGCCTTAACGAGTCGATTTGGGTAAAAATCGATATAAACACTTAAAACTATGAACCGGGTCATAGCATCATGAACCGGGCTATAATTTTAGTCAAACAAAGGTTTATTTAGTCGACAAGTCCATGTTCAGACTTTGGGAATCATCAAATGTGTTTGCGACATGATTATCATGCTTTAAAATCACCAAACAAGCAACAGCAATAGTGAACGGCCGTTCACTAAGTGTGAACGACCGTTCGGTCATTACAGAAGGTTCAGAAATGCTCGTGTCCAAGAGAACGGGCGTTGGCATGGGCGAACGACCGTTCGGTTGGACAGGCTGATTTTTAAAAATTTATATAAAATCATAGAAAAATCGTTAGGAGGTGTTCTTTATATGCCTGGAAAGGTCTCTGAACGAAGAACATTTCTTATTTGAAAGTTGAAGTCAGATTATGGGTTTTAGAAGGAGTAAAAGCGACCTGAACAGCTGCTGCGCAAAAAGTGCAGCAGTTTGTTATCATGATATGGGGCCGTTTGGCCTGGTTCGTTCTGTTTCAACGTGTAACGACTCTTGTACTATTCTAAATGTATTATTGACAACCACTAACCATTCTTTGTGTAATGTTGCTAGGTAAACATGTGATGGAAGTCCCGGAGCAAGGATCAAGTCACGAGAAGAGCCGAACACTCATCAAGCTTTCGCAATAGATTCAAGAGACTCCCGTTAAAAATCGTGAAATCTTAGTATGTGTTTCAATTTTTAAAATGTAAAATTTGTGGGAATGAGAAATGTATTTGATCTAAATGATTAAGTTTTTCATAAACATTAAGGTTTTAATCGGGAGTGGTTTTAAGTAAGGTCTAAACTCGTGGATTTAAACGCTAATTGTGTGTTTACGGGTTAGGGTCTTACATTTTTGCACTTGAAACCCGTTTGAGATGCGAGTTTATTTAATACGGACTTTAACAAAGGTGATGACAATGAGTATCCGAGTGGCGAATTCGAGTACAAAACTCCAACTGCTTGGAAGAGCTTCGTGATACAGCTTCGCATGCTCGTTGCTTGAGTTTCTAATAATAATCATCAACCGAACTGCATGCTGCAAGCATAAGGTTGACAAAGCGATTCCTAAGAGCAGCCGATTTGGCTTGTTTGTTACTTAGGAAAATCTTCTATAGTTTAAGCCAAGTAGTACGGGCGGTGGCTTCGGTGTCTAGAACCCGTGTGAGGAGATCATATGGTATGGTGTTGTAGCTCCATTAAGAGACAAAAGTGTCTAATTCTTTCCATGCTTCATAGGCTGGATCATTTTCTTTTGGGGCAGGGGTGTCATCAAGGTGATCTAAGACCTTGTATGCAATTGCATGAAACTTGAATAGTTTCACCCACGAGGAGCATGTTACTTGTAACATCGCGAAATTTTCCCCCAGATTTTTTTATATAAACGCCTTTATTTTTGTTACAAATGTGGCAAAGTCTTTATTTTTCCTCATTCACAACTTATATATATATATATGTATATATATATATGTGTACAATAATAATAATAATAATAATAATGATAATACATAATAATAAATATGTTGAATCAAACTAACAGCAGCCCAAAAAAAATAAATAAATTATACAGCATAACAGGCCCACTCCCATCTTGTTTGTTTGATTGGAGCCCACTGTGCCTGGCCCACGAAAACAGCCCAAGACAAGACAGACGACCGGCCCGCTAATCCCGGCCCACCAGAACTCGGCCCAAAGCCCCTCACCCCCTCCCTTCTCTGTTTTAAAAAGAAACAAAAAAAGGGTGCCTCGGCTGGGATTCGAACCGGGGACCCTTCACACACCACACACACGTACTAACCACCTGGGCCACACCCTTCAAGTTGCTTTTAACCCAGCTTTACTTGTATTTAACCCCACTTTCAACCCTCCTTGTTTCCTTTCCCTCCTTCGCGTTTCAGCAGCAGCAGATATGGTTTCTCTTTTTTTTTATTTATTTCTTTTCCTTCTCCTTTGACCAATTAATTGGAACGATTAACGCGTAATAATCAAAGGATTGACTAAGAAACGTGATTACCGGCCTTGATTGACCTTGATGCACGATTAACATCAATCAATTTATACCCAATTAAGTCTAATACGCGTATAACATTCAATAGCAAGTCAACCTTACCAATTATTCATCCCAGATCGTCATACTATAAATTGACCACCTGCGAGCCATCCCAACTCGCTATTTCATCTTTCCCCATCTTCAATTCTTCACAACAAACCTCTGTTCATGCTAATTTTCGTCGTGTTTGACTTTTAAGCTTGACCGAGCAATTCTGTATCTAAACGCGTTTGTAAGTGTAATTTTTATTGTGGGTTTTGTTAATCGGCGTCTTCACAACATTAGCCCTATGTTTAATTGGGTTAATGTTGTGAGATTTGCCTGATTGTAGATCTAGGGCTCGTAATTGAAGTTTTGGGGATGAACACCTTTTGTATTTATTTTATATTGACAATAACCAAACACAACCACTGGCTTGGACCAGCTGGTTGTGTCTGGTGTCCCACAGCAGAGCCACGCGGGTTCGAGTCCCGGCTTGAACCCCTTTTTTTCATTTATGTTTCTTTTCAAAACAAACCATTATATATATAAATTACACTTAAATTTCGTAAATTCCTTTTTAAATATCAAAACCCTTTTATAAATTCTAAAAAAATTATTTTTAGCAAATCTAATGTCAAAGCTTTATCTACAATTTTTATTTTTCTAAAATTCATTTATTTAATATTTATAATAAATAAAACAAGTTTATTCTATTTTATTTATAAAAATCTATAAAAATATCAAAACGATCTTATAAATTTCCACAAAAATTATCCTAAGTTTTTATAACATTAAGCTATTCAGAAATGATTTTTATTTCTGAAAAATCATTTATTTAATATTTTTAAGCAATTTTTGTTAGATTTAATCATAATTAAATCATAATAAATCCAATTTTTGGTATTTTTGCACCAAAATTTTATACAATTTATTTTTAAATATTTAGAACAGAAATATGATTTTTAAAATAATAATTCTTTAATTTTAGTATTTTTGAATATTAAAGTTAAGTTTTGGCAATTTGTAATAAATAGATTTAAAAATCTATTTTAAAGGAAATAATTTTGCAAAAATTATTTTTATACTTTAAACACATCCTTGTGACCATCCTAGATTTAACATTTATAAAAAGATTTTTAGTTATTTATTTACTAAATTTCTCTCAATTGACGAATATTTTTAATATTAATCAAACGAGCAATTATCCCCAATTCGACGCCCTAGAAACTTATACATTTGTAGATTTGATAGACTTAGACATATTTATTACCTCATTATAGGGTGATACTTGATACATTTGGGCAACACACTATTTTCAACAGATATAACATTTTACCAAGGTGAGTTTTACATAGCCCCTTTTATTTATCACCATTTTTGGGGTGAAACATGTTATAACATTATCATTGCAATTCAATCATCAATGTGTCTATGTGTTTTCTATGTTGCATTATGTCTTGAGCATGATTAGAGTAAGCACCATTCTAGCATAATCATTAACTCCGTACAAGCCGACGATATACATTGATAGATCTATTGGACTGACAATCCCACCCGGAAACGTGCCTCCTACAAAGGTAGCGTGGGTGTTTGTTATCGTATAACATATTCAATTGGACCATGAGCGTATGGTATGTATCATATTATAACAGTCATCAGGGTTGATTATGCACTCGATTTATTTCTAGTATGTTCTCACATATGGACTAGATTGACATGACACATGAATTGCACAACATTTTTATTCAATCATCAAAAACCTATGTAATTCTCACCAACTTTTGTTGACCCAAAACATTTTCAACTTAACATGTTTCAGGTTTTACTTGCTTGAAGATTTGAATTGATGCTTGAAGATACGTGTATAGTTTTATTCAATTTGATGTACAAATTCTAGAACAATTGTATGTAATTCAATTAAATCATTTAATGGAATTTATTATTTACCATGAGCTGCTGAACAATCATCAATACGTGACATCCCGATGTTTCCGCCATCGGTTGGGGTGTTACAGATTGGTATCAGAGCCATGGTTATAGGGAATTAGGTTATTAGAAAAATAATCTAGTCTATAACCATAGGATTTAATCAGTACTTGCTCCTTTTACTTGCTACACTCTTTCTCCCTCCAACTTCTTATCTCTACTATCATCCCTACAAGAAGGTTGCTCTCCATCAGTGGATCTACTCATTAGATTAAATAGGACAAAATCCTCAGGTTTAACCTGAACCTCCTTGAGATCTCGTCGAAGTTCTAGATTTTAATAACGAACACGTGCAATCTGGAAGGGTGAACGCCTGTATTCTGAGTCTTCTGTCTAGGCTGGCATTGCGCATATATCCCAATCAGACGAGGGACCCGGATGCCTACCTGGGAATTCTCGGGATGAGTGTTCACTTATAGGCTAAAGCATGTCTTCATATGTTATTAGAATCTGGAATCTTTGATAAGTCAACGTTTTCGTTTATTCGTTTTAATTAATGAATAAATGATTACATTCCGTATATATAACCTCATTCATTTCATTGTGTCTCCTACAGATCATGTCTCCGCGTCACAACACTCGCATTAACAGTGGTGACAATCATGAAGAAGAGAGCAGCAATCACAATCCCGACCACAACACTAACAATGGAGGTGATGCCCAACTAGCTACGATTATTTCTCAACAATTGGCACAACAAATCACAACTCTAGTTTCTAACTTGTTGGCTCAAGTCATCCCAATGAATGGGAACGGCAATAGAAATGGAAATGGCGATGGAAATCACATAAAGAACGGAACCTTAGTTCGGAAAAGCGAGAAAACAAGTATAGTAACCACGGTAACTACCAAGAACCAGAAGCGTAAGACCAGGAATCCTAATGTAAACCTCACTACACGAGCCTCTAACAAGAAGCCTTATACAAGAAACTTTCCATTGTGTAACACATGCAATCGACATCATCCCACTGTTTCAGCATGTCGCGTGTGCACCAATTGTGGTAGGTATGGCCATTTGGTCAACACATGTCGCGAGACCCCAAACCCTAATGCCAATCAACCCACCAACCCTGCTCAGGCTGATAATCCTAATCGATACAACTACGGTCAATGCTATGAATGTGGGGACCCAAATCACTACCGTAACCGATGCCCTAAACTAACCCGAGACCAAGACCCTCCAGCTACTTAACAGCAAGTCCCACCATTTAAATGTTGTTTGCTTTTAATTCTATGTAATGACGCTTTTGATTCAAGTAATATCATAACATCTGTGTGCATGCTTGTCTAAATATGAATTGATTGCTATATCTATGATCATACTTACTTACTTGTACAACAATTAGTTGACTACCAAACAACCTACTCAACGATTGGTAGAGGTCATCATGTCTTTCCAACAGTCGGGAGAGGCCCTACAACCTGCTCAACGACTGGTGGAGACTATCAGACCTGCTCAACAATCGGAAGAGTCATAGAAGGACGCAAAACCCTAATGTAAGGTAAATTGGGGATTACGGTCCGGAACGTAATCGTGAATTTACAGGTACGTTAAGGTGGTGTGGAATTCTATCAAGATTTCTGGTAGTTAACCAAATATCTAGTAGTTCATTTAGTAAATCAACTCACACGTAACGCGCCTCCTATCTACGCTATTCGAGACAGGTTACTCTATTCATTGTCATGCCCTAACATAAGATTCTTCAAGTCACACTTGTCCTAATTTTTATCCAATCCCCTTCAACCCTGTGTTTTCAATAAACTTCGGGACGAAGTTTTCAAAAGTAGGGGAGACTGTAACATCGCGAAATTTTCCCCCGGATTTTTTATATAAACGCCTTTATTTTTGTTACAAATGTGGCAAAGTCTTTATTTTTCCTCATTCACAACTTATAAATATATATGTATATATATATGTGTACAATAATAATAATAATAATAATAATAATAATAATAATAATGATAATACATAATAATAAATATGTTGAATCAAACTAACAGCAGCCCAAAAAAAATAAATAAATTATACAGCATAACAGGCCCACTCCCATCTTGTTTGTTTGATTGGAGCCCACTGTGCCTGGCCCACGAAAACAGCCCAAGACAAGACAGATGACCGGCCCGCTAATCCCGGCCCACCAGAACTCGGCCCAAAGCCCTTCACCCCCTCCCTTCTCTGTTTTAAAAAGAAACAAAAAAAGGGTGCCTCGGCTGGGATTCGAACCGGGGACCCTTCACACACCACACACACGTACTCCTGGGCCACACCCTTCAAGTTGCTTTTAACCCAGCTTTACTTGTATTTAACCCCACTTTCAACCCTCCTTGTTTCCTTTCCCTCCTTCGCGTTTCAGCAGCAGCAGATATGGTTTCTCTTTTTTTTATTTATTTCTTTTCCTTCTCCTTTGACCAATTAATTGGAACGATTAACGCGTAATAATCAAAGGATTGACTAAGAAACGTGATTACCGGCCTTGATTGACCTTGATGCACGATTAACATCAATCAATTTATACCCAATTAAGTCTAATACGCGTATAACATTCAATAGCAAGTCAACCTTACCAATTATTCATCCCAGATCGTCATACTATAAATTGACCACCTGCGAGCCATCCCAACTCGCTATTTCATCTTTCCCCATCTTCAATTCTTCACAACAAACCTCTGTTCATGCTAATTTTCGTCGTGTTTGACTTTTAAGCTTGACCGAGCAATTCTGTATCTAAACGCGTTTGTAAGTGTAATTTTTATTGTGGGTTTTGTTAATCGGCGTCTTCACAACATTAGCCCTATGTTTAATTGGGTTAATGTTGTGAGATTTGCCTGATTGTAGATCTAGGGCTCGTAATTGAAGTTTTGGGGATGAACACCTTTTGTATTTATTTTATATTGACAATAACCAAACACAACCACTGGCTTGGACCAGCTGGTTGTGTCTGGTGTCCCACAGCAGAGCCACGCGGGTTCGAGTCCCGGCTTGAACCCGTTTTTTTCATTTATGTTTCTTTTCAAAACAAACCATTATATATATAAATTACACTTAAATTTCGTAAATTCCTTTTTAAATATCAAAACCCTTTTATAAATTCTAAAAAAATTATTTTTAGCAAATCTAATGTCAAAGCTTTATCTACAATTTTTATTTTTCTAAAATTCATTTATTTAATATTTATAATAAATAAAACAAGTTTATTCTATTTTATTTATAAAAATCTATAAAAATATCAAAACGATCTTATAAATTTCCACAAAAATTATCCTAAGTTTTTATAACATTAAGCTATTCAGAAATGATTTTTATTTCTGAAAAATCATTTATTTAATATTTTTAAGCAATTTTTGTTAGATTTAATCATAATTAAATCATAATAAATCCAATTTTTGGTATTTTTGCACCAAAATTTTATACAATTTATTTTTAAATATTTAGAACAGAAATATGATTTTTAAAATAATAATTCTTTAATTTTAGTATTTTTGAATATTAAAGTTAAGTTTTGGCAATTTGTAATAAATAGATTTAAAAATCTATTTTAAAGGAAATAATTTTGCAAAAATTATTTTTATACTTTAAACACATCCTTGTGACCATCCTAGATTTAACATTTATAAAAAGATTTTTAGTTATTTATTTACTAAATTTCTCTCAATTGACGAATATTTTTAATATTAATCAAACGAGCAATTATCCCCAATTCGACGCCCTAGAAACTTATACATTTGTAGATTTGATAGACTTAGACATATTTATTACCTCATTATAGGGTGATACTTGATACATTTGGGCAACACACTATTTTCAACAGATATAACATTTTACCAAGGTGAGTTTTACATAGCCCCTTTTATTTATCACCATTTTTGGGGTGAAACATGTTATAACATTATCATTGCAATTCAATCATCAATGTGTCTATGTGTTTTCTATGTTGCATTATGTCTTGAGCATGATTAGAGTAAGCACCATTCTAGCATAATCATTAACTCCGTACAAGCCGACGGTATACATTGATAGATCTATTGGACTGACAATCCCACCCGGATACGTGCCTCCTACAAAGGTAGCGTGGGTGTTTGTTATCGTATAACATATTCAATTGGACCATGAGCGTATGGTATGTATCATATTATAACAGTCATCAGGGTTGATTATGCACTCGATTTATTTCTAGTATGTTCTCACATATGGACTAGATTGACATGACACATGAATTGCACAACATTTTTATTCAATCATCAAAAACCTATGTAATTCTCACCAACTTTTGTTGACCCAAAACATTTTCAACTTAACATGTTTCAGGTTTTACTTGCTTGAAGATTTGAATTGATGCTTGAAGATACGTGTATAGTTTTATTCAATTTGATGTACAAATTCTAGAACAATTGTATGTAATTCAATTAAATCATTTAATGGAATTTATTATTTACCATGAGCTGCTGAACAATCATCAATACGTGACATCCCGATGTTTCCGCCATCGGTTGGGGTGTTACATTACTTTGGATCCGTCTAATGTGCGGATGTTGGTTTGGATATTGGAGATAGAGTAAGCGGGATGGAGGGTATTCGGTTTGGTGGAGACCGATTGTGGATCAGGGTTTGTGCCGTCAGGTTTGGTCATGATGCAATCGATCGACTGGAAAAAAAATAGGGAATAGGGAAGGAGAAGGGTGACGGCATGAAAAGGTAGGAGAGAGGTGGTAGGGTATTCGGAACCGTAGCTCTGATACCATAAAAGTAATCTGATGGTCAATATTTTATGCGTCCATTATCATTAACCAAGAGTCCCCTTTAAATAGGGAGCAATACAATGAGAACCCTACCACTAATATAGGAAAATATATCTCTACCATAATTACTTATAACTATGAACAATAATAAATAAAAATAATATCTAAATATATATCGGCTAAAGGGGTGTTTGGGATTGATTATTCAAAACAGATTATGCGTTTTGGAAAAGCAGGGGTGGGGCTGCTTATAGATTATTGCGTTTTGGTAGCCTAAAAAACTGATTATCTGTGTTTTCAAAACGCAATCCCAAACACTAAAAACTGATTATCTGCGTTTTTCAAAACGCAATAATCTAAAAATCATATTCAAAACGCAATCCCAAACACCCTCTAAGATGGAGGACAGGTCCAAACATATATAGTGACTTTTTATCTACTTTGGCCCAAGAACATGAAATCACTTTTAACTATAGTTGTTAAAAGTCATCGCCTCTTGCGTCTAGGCCCATTTTTTAGGCGAGGCGATGCATTTGCGCTTTGAATCGACAAAATTGCGCTTTAATTCTCCAGGTGATGGTTTAGGAGCAGATTTCAGCTAGATTCCAAAATTCCAAAGAGTTTCCAGCCAAATTCGTTAAATTATGGCTAGATTTCAGCGAGATTTCTATTTTTATCTAAGGAACACTACTTCTATAAACATAGATCAATATTTTAAAACTTTTAATACTAATTAGATGTAATACAATATTATTTTAATATATTTTTACTTTATTATCTTGTTCGCTTTTTTTATCTTAGCCCTCGCTTTTTTTGCGCCCCACGCCTAGACTCCAGGCGAGGCCTATGCGCCTTGAGTGCGCCTAGCGCCTTTGATAACCATGCTTTTAACATGTACAAAACAAATAAACTTACCCAAATGGAATTTAGAGAGAACAAAAACAATCCAAACAAATATGGTCTTTTTATTTTGGAACCAATAGGCTTCTTAAATCATAACTTATCTTTGATGTGTAATAAGCACCTGTGATCAAAGAGAAGCTAGACAGTTTTTTAGAAAATTGAAATTAGTGTCTGCAAATGAAGATCCTTCAGATCCATTAATCATGATTCTGTCCATGCGGGCTTGCACCCCATCAGTCGTTGCAAAATCATCATGTAGATGCTTCAATGTCATGTCGTGCCTATTCCAATTGCCGAACTCAGCATGCTAAATAAGATCATGTAACACATCATGATCACACAACATAACAGTCCCAACATGAAAGTTTTTATCATAAATATTATTATCTATAAACCCTACATGCTCATAAATCAAAACCATGCAATAACATAACATATATCACATAATAACACAATTACACATTGTTTAACCATGTTAAACCTTTATAAAAATCATGTTTTAATCTTTAGTAGTTCACATCAGATCTAGACAAACAAGTTTTGGTGTTTTTAAAACATAATTAAAGAGATTAAAAGCATAAGATATTATTGTTACACCTTAAGCACTTCAAACAATTGATCCTATACCTTCCCAAGCTCTAAAATTCTTATGATTATGCTAATGGCCGTAGTTTTGAGTATTATTTTCGTAATATTGTTGTAGGGGGCGGATTAGGGTAGGTTAATAATAATAAAATCTGATGAAACCACTTTTTATAATATTCTAGCGAGGGTTTTCTATTTTAAAGTTGTTAGGTCGAGACCGGTCAATGCTTGGGCCACTTGATTCCCACGTAAAGCAGCTCCATTTTTTTTTTGGATTGGCTAAGGACATTACCTCGGTAACCCGTTTCGAATCCCCATTTCCGCATCATCCCTAAGGGCATAAGCCCTTTCATCGTAAAGCAGCTCCATACTTTTTTTTTTTTTTTTTGAATCAGCTGATTTCAATGTGGCTACATTGAGATGTTGACTTATTGTGTTATTATCTTGGTCTCACTTTCGTGGGCTAGGTCCAAGCTTTAGTTTTTTTAAGTAATTAAATATATACATGTAATATTTAATCTATAAAACTAGTTTATGATTCCCGGTTCAACTAAAGCTGGTTACGAATCCAACCACATATACTCGCGTATAAAAATAAGTTTCACTTAATTCTAAATAATTTCATGTAATAGTTTATATATAAAATATTTAACCCAATATTTTATTGTTTCATTAACGTTCATGGTTGAAGACTCGTGTATGTAATTGCTCACCTATAACTGTGTATCGTGTGACTCACTTAACTAACTCTAGTCAAGTAAAATGCTACGAATATATTTATAAGTTAACTAGAGTTTAGTTAAAGTGTTAACCTGAAATTGCGGGGTATCAGATCATCCCCAAGTTGAAAAGAATTTCGTCCCGAAATTTAATCCAAGTGTGCCGCTTCACGTTTAGAGTTGGGTTTGTGTACAGGTTCAGGTTCAGTAAAGAGGTGTGGGTGTTTAAGCCGCATTTGATCCTTGCATTCCCACGTGTATTCCGGTCCTAGGCGGGAATTCTATTGTACCTTGACAATCAATATTATGCCCTGTAACATCCGACCCCTCTCACCACCAATATTGAGCGCTTTGCCCCGATGGGTTGCCCATCCAGAGCTCACGGATTTGTTTTTAGTTGCCCTGGTGGAGACTTCTCAGAAGGTCACCCATCCTGGTACTGCTTCCACCTGAGCACGCTTAACTGTGGAGTTCTTCTCTCATCCACTAACATTAAGCCTCAAAACGCGTTGATAATTTTATAGGCACTAGATTACATATGAACCAATGATTCATTGTTTTCTGATCACGGTTGATATGGGAATTTCCTTGGGTGTGACAGAGACGCTCTCGGGGTAAACTTCTTGTAAATTTCCTAACATTTATTTTCTAGAATATGTTTTGTCATTACCATTTTAAAATACAAACAAACTTACCCATTAAGTCAAAAGTCTTTTTTTAAAGTAGACTAGATGACTTGACGCGTAGTTATACTAATTAAGTTAAGTAATTATACAAGCATATTTAAGCAAAATGATTTACTTAATCTAGTCACAAGCAACAGCAAGCATGCCTTCATCATCAAGTAAGTATTCATAATAATAATAATCATGTTTAACTTGATAATGGTTCATTTAATAATCAACCCTCACGCCAAAAGTGTGATCTTTTAGAGGAGAACCATGGCGATTTCAAATCCAAACTAGAGTTTAACGGCGGCGATAATGAGTATCCTAGTGGCGAGTTCGAGTACAAAACTCCAACTGCTTTGAAGAGCTTCGTGGTAAACCTGCGTATGCTCATTGCTTACCCGTGGCTTACGGTTCGCAAGGGTAGCGTATTGTATATTAAATTGTGCGGCAAGGTTTGGTTGTTTCGAGCCTTTATTCTTATTACTTCTGTTTATTTAGTTTTATTTATGAACTAACTTCACTTTTTATTAAAAATATATAATATAATAACGATACTCTCGTTATTCGTGAGAAAGACACCTAGTACAATACCAAATACAAGAATGAATAAACATAAACGGAGAGTACAAATTTATGTAAAGTGATTGATTCTTCAACCATACCCTTGTTGCACGAACCTCTGTTGCAAGAATAATAAATAGTCATAGACAGTTGCGGTTGAGGATCGTTTTTTATACGGGACTTACAAAACATATTTCGTCTCTTATTAGACGAACGTGTTTGTCTCCAAGGGTACAACACTGCCGTAGATGGCTCACGCCCTCGTAGTATCTCTTTTCGTTTCTTCTCTATTCCACACTAAAAGATGAATCATAATGTTCCTTTTATACTCAAAAACAAAACTCCAAATTCAAGTCATTTATTTAAAGATAATTATAAGTTTATAACAATTTTATTAGTCAAATAAAAGATTAATTTGATTCATGACATGTTAATCTGGTATTAAATTAAATAATATAATAAGACATAATAATAACCTCCATCATGATTCTTGAATAGAGCTTAAGAGTCGAACAAAAAAAAACAATTTATGACAAACATGAATTTTCTAGTAGAGTACCAAACTTTAGGAATATTCAATTCAACCACTCTTTGAGTATCAATATTTCATTCATCTTACTCTGTAAATATTGAAAACTTTATATAACTAGAGTAATTATATAATTACTCTAGTTATATAACTAGCGTAATTATATAACTAGAGTAATTATAAAATTACTCTAAAGTAATTATATAGCGTAGTTATATAACTAGAGTAATTATATAATTACTATAGGGTAATTACTCTATAGTAATTATATACACTAGAGTAATTATACAACAAGAGTGGTGGTCATTATTTACGAAAATGCCACCGCCACTTTTTTACTCTAGAGTAATTATATACACTAGAGTAATTATACAACAAGAGTGGTGGTTGTTATTTACGAAAATGCCACCGCCACTTTTTTTTTGTTCCCTTCAGTTCGTACTGTTCGCACGATAATTTTGTTTGTATTTGATCTTTTGTCTAAGAATATTCAATTCAACCACTCTTTGAGTATCAATATTTCATTCATCTTACTCCGATTTGGACGTGGTTTGGTTCGTTTGTGAAAATCCCACACCATATAGCGTAAACTCATAAATAGTTATCTATATAACTCATATATAAATACAATTGTTTATTTTCCCTAGAGTTGTTTCAATGATAGCAAATTATGAATCATATATTTGTATCAGAGAGTTTATCTGTGTGTTCATATACAGATATCTGATCAGTTGAATAGTCGTTTCTCTTCTGGTTTATCCCTACCACAACTATGTGAAAACTTTATAAAGGCAGCATATGATCCTCATATATCTGGTGTTTATCTCCACATTGAAACACTAAGATGTGGATGGGCTATAATTGAAGAAATTACAAGGCACATATTGGATTTTAAAAAATCAGGTAGATCAATGATATACAAATACAACTAGATTACTATTAAAATTCAGAAAGAATTCATGACTTTACAATTTAATGTGATACAGAAAAGTTTATTATTGGTTATGCACCTGTATGGCATGAAAAGGAGTATTATCTTGGATGTGTATGTGACGAGCTCTACGCTCCTCCAAGTGCCTACTTTTCGTTGTATGGTTTCACCTATCGCGCATCATTTTATGGAGGTAAGATGACACGATACATCCTAAATCATCTACTGCATGACTAATTGCATCTAACCGAAGTAGTGTGTGTACAGGTGTATTTGAGAAAGTAGGCGTGGAACCACAAGTGCAAAGGATTGGTAAATACAAGAGTTTTGGTGATATGCTAAATCGTAAGAGTATGTCTGAAGAAGACCGTGAGGTGCTTACTACGATCCTTGATAAAGTCTATGGAAATTGGGTTGATAAGATTTCTCAAGCCAAAGGTGACGCTATTTTGTGTACGAAATTGATGTATCAAAGGAAACAATATGAATGGTTTCTTCTACAGGAAAGAGTAAGGAAGAAATTGAAAGTTTTGTCAATGAAGGAGTGTACCGAATAGAGAAGTTGAAGGAAGATGGATGGATAACAGATATCAAATATGATGATGAGGTACAAACTCCAAACCACTTGTTTTACGAGTGGGACATAATTGTTTAAGTAATCATACATTAACTTAAAATTAGTAGGTTAGGGTTTACCATCCAGAAAGGGGTGGCGACGCACCTTGTTGCCCGCCTGCCTGCTATGTTGATGTAATTTTTCGCGATTATGTGTTAATAAAAAGACAAATCTTGATTACCAAAAAAAAATGTTGTTTTATTGACGTTCAACCTTCTCAGGTTAGATCGATGTTGAAAACAAGATTAGGCGTTGCGGAGAAGAAAAAACTTCCACTTATTGAGTACAAGTGAATACGACTCGTTTGTAGTCTCTATTTTGTTTTTCACTAGAATTTGCATATGTGTGCTTTTATAGACTAGTTTATTATCATGGTTTCAGGAAATACTCAAGAATTAGGAAATGGGGTGTGGGGTTATCAGATGGGAAGGATCAAATTGCGATAATTAGAGCTTCTGGTAGCATTAGCCGTGTAGGAGGGTCGTTTTTATCACCTAGTTCAGGCATTGTAGCTGAACAATTCATCAAAAAGATAAGCAAAGTATGTATGTATGTATGTATGTATGTATGTATGTATGTATGTATGTATGTATGTATGTATGTATGTATGTATGTATGTATGTATGTATGTATGTATGTATGTATGTATACATACGTTTGTACATACATACATACATACATACATACATACATACATACATACATATTTCGTAATAAATTGGAAAATAAAATACATAAGTTACAATCAAGAAAAAAAGCGAAAGTAAAATACACTCGTCCCTAAGAAAAGGCAATACAGACCATAGTTGTCAAAGCGCCTAGGCGCACTTAAGGCGCACAGGCCGAGCCCGGAGCCTAGGCGCATAAAAAACGAGGGCTTTTTATAATTAGGCGCATAGTATAAAATACATTTTTTAGGGATTTTAGAGATGTTTTAAGCTTGTTTAGGGCCACTTTAGGATGTTTTAGGGTTGTTTATGACTTGTTCATGACTCTTTTAGGATGTTTTAGAGGTTTATGCAACTTTTAGCCTGAATTTGGCCGGAAATCAGCCTGAAAACAGCCCTAATAGTGCGCCTCAGTACCTAGGCGCACGCGTCACAGGGCGAAGCGCACTTGGTGTGCCTCGAGGCTTTTGACAACTATGATACAGACATGGATTTAATTTTATTATTTACATTTGTAGATTCAAAAAGGTATAAAGCTGTTATCATCCGAATTGATAGCCCAGGGGGTGATAGTCTTGCGTCGGACTTGTAAGTGATTTTGACCATAAATGATACAAACGTACGATTTGATTTCAATTCTAATGTATTTAGGACTATACTTATTGTTCAGAATGTGGAGGGAAATTAAACTATTGGCTGAGTCAAAGCCTGTAGTTGCATCAATGGTTGATGTCGCGGCTAGTGGAGGATACCACATGGCCATGGCAGCACATGCTATACTCGCGGAGAATCTTACCTTTACGGGTTCAATTGGCGTAGTCTCAGGTCAATTACAATACCCTGCAATTCTTTTCCTCAATTTCGGAGTTAATTTGAATACTGATGAAGTTTGTTGCAGTTAAGTTCAATAAGAAGAAATTATATGAAAAGATTGGTTTAAACAAAGAAGTTATATCAAAGGGACGGTATGCTGAGCTACATGCTCCGAATCGGTCATTAAGGTGATAAACAATATTGTTCGGTACAAAATTACAGTTTCTGCTCAGTTCTTGTTGGTTCTTTATAATCCTAACCACTTTACAAATCTCTGTGCAGACCTGATGAAGAGAAATTGTTTGCAGAACGTACCCAGTATGTGTATAAACGATTTCGTGATGAGGCAGCATGTTCAAGATCAATGAGTGTACGTGGTAGTTCCATTATATTGTTAATTATTTTAGTTTACGCAATTAGCAACATAGCGGTTATATATTGCAGGTGGATGAGATGGAGGAGGTAGCTCAAGGGAGGGTATGGACTGGCAATGATGCTGCTTCACATGGTTTAGTTGACGCAATTGGAGGCTTTTCACGCGCTGTTGCTATAGCCAAACACAAGGCCAACATACCTCAGTACAAAAAGGTCGGTTTCGTTGTGCTTCTCTGTTTGCTCCTAACGGCTGTCAAGTTTGATTAATATAAAACGATTTACAAAAAGAAAAAGAAAAATATATGACCTGAAACACATATTCTACCCGATGAAACTGCTATTTTCGTTAAAGTTTCATAGAGGATAAAAGAATTTGTGGTGCAGTAGACAATTCGAATACGGCTTCTAGAGTTGAGTTATTTTGGTGGGAACGGGTCAAAATGGGTAGTTATTTTGGTGGGAACGGGTCAAAATGGGTGACTTATACAGGTCCCAGATACGTCGTCTCAGAGCGATTAATTTTTTTTCCAGATTTTAATGTTTTTAAAATGATTCTTGTAAGATATATGATTAAAAAAAATACATTATTTCATTAAAAACCTAGTTTTTTTTTTTTTTTTTTTTTTTTTTTTTTTTTTTTTTTTTATAAAAAACAATTAGGGGGCTTTATGCATTTTTAAAATCGTATTATTTCTATTTGTTCTTTTTCTAAATTTAAAGACTATTGTTGTGTGTTTTTTTCTTTTAAATTGTTAGTTTTGTCAAGCAGCATACAACTGATATAACTGTTATAAATATTGTTGATTGCCTCTATAGGTTACTCTAGTTGAGCTGTCAAAACCATCACTTTCTATACAAAAATTCCTATTTAGCATGTTGAGTTCAGCAATTGGAATGGAAAAAACACTGAAGCATCTGGGGGATGATTTTGCGTCACGTGATGGGGTGCAAGCGCGTATGGACGCAACCATGTTTCATGAGTCAGAAGGATCTTCATTTGCAGAGAGTCTAATTTCAATTCTCTAAAAGACTGCCTGACTTCTCTTTGATATCAGGAGAAGCTAAGTTATGAAGCATATTGGTTCCATTATATAAAGGTCACTATGTGTTGGGATTGCTCTTCGGGTAAGTTTGTGTGTTCTGTCGTGTTTAAAGTCAGTATGCATTGGGATTGTTCGTCGTCTTTGTCTTTATGTCTGTATTACTGTGGTATTGACTTGAAAATTAGTGAATAAAGGTACTTTGTTTTGTAACAGTTAACTTTAGTTTAGGAGATATAAATGTTATGGAGGTTATTTGGTAACTGATAGTACTCTTACAATCTGTGATACCAATGTTGTAAGAATAAAATCACTAGACAGCATAATTTTTTGGATTGCTTATACTTCAATGTTTCAAACTAGTTGAGCTCAAATACAAATGAGGTGTCAAGCAAAAAAGAACAAGATTGGTTTTACGGTTTAATCAGTTTTTAGTATTCGGGTAATGGGGTTGTTCGAGTTAAGTCAATCAAATACAGGTAAAATTGAAGGGCTTAGACTGGGAAAACAAAAACATAAAACAATAATAATAAGATAAACGTGCTTCGACCGACTCAAATAATCCAAACTTTTGCCAACGAATCAATGGATTGCTTGATTTTGCCATCCATAGTCTTCAATAACTGATCCTATAATCCTCCACAAGGCGTTCAATGCGGTGGCGAGGTAGAAAACTAGCCAACTAACTAACTAGCAATGCGGCAACAAATCGTTTGCGCTACAACAGAGAACCCAAGTCCAATGAGTGGGAATAGTAATGATCGTGGTCCAATAAGCGGTGGACCGAAGTCGGCGTCAATAAAAACAAAAGGGAGCGGCGGTGTGGCAGCAAGGAGCGACTTTGAGGAGTAAAATGGGTGAGTGGCATGGTGATTGAGATTGTGTCGTAGAATCATCAAAATACTTGTCCATCGAAATGAAAATCAATGTAGAAAGATGCGAAGTTCTGGATTTTGACGACGACTAAAAAGTCAATAGAAACTGGCAGCCAGACGCGCTCTCTCGCGTCGTTCAATGGTTGTGAGTGGGCTTCACGCACTGGTCAACCGTGGCGCGCGTTTGAAACTATATCAAAAAACATTACCAACTTATCCTTAAAGAAACTCAATCATAGACAACAGTTAACACAATAGTGAGGCCAAAACTATAACCTTATTTATTTACCCAAAAGTTATGACTTATCCTCAATTGTCGAGGACTCGAGGCTCACCCAAACATGCACGCCAAGGCCCACTTTTAAGACCCAACGCAAGTGCGCAACCTTCTAGGTTTGCTTAAAAAGCCCCACTTTCAGGCTCTCGGGTGCATTTTTCATACTAAGTTCCGACGAAATTCTAGCCAAAAAGTGTTTTAACAAGTCTGAAACAATTATACTAACCCAAACAAGCCTGGAATCAACCTAAACTAGCCCTAAAGCAAAAAAAAAAAAAAAAAAAAAAAAAAAACACATGAAAATTGTATTTTATACCACACACCAAAACATTCCCAGCTTTTTAAGCGCCTTACACTAAAGCCCAAGGCTCACACGCCGACCCCTTAAGAGCTTCGCCAATGTTTGGGAGATAGGTTCCGACATATATAGTGACTTTTTTATCTACTTTGGCCCAAGAACATGAAATCACTTTTAACATGTACAAAACAAATAAACTTACCCAAATGGAATTTAGAGAGAACAAAAACAATCCAAACAAATATGGTCTTTTTATTTTGGAACCAACAGGCTTCTTGAATCATAACTTAGCTTTGATGTGTAATAAGCTCCTGTCATCAAAAAGAAGCTAGGCAGTCTTTTAGAAAGTTGAAATTAGTGTCTGCAAATGAAGATCCTTCTGACCCATGAAACATGATTCCGTCCATACGGGCTTGCACCCCATCGCAAGTTGCAGAATCATCCTGCAGATGCTTTAGTGCATTGTCTATCCCAATTGCTGAACTCAACATGCTAAATAGGATTCTTTGTAAAGAGAATGATGGTTTCGACACCTCAACCAGAGTAACCTTCAGAGACAGTCAAAAACACTTTTATACCAAATATTTAGGCTGTAGACTGCTTGTCGCCGGTAGCAATTTCAACCCGTTTATATGAAAGTGGGTTAACAAGCAGGCAAGATTGCAAAAGAAATAGTTAACATCGAAACAGTGGGTCAAATGGTTTAAAACAGGTGAAAAATATCCGAAATATGTTTGAATGCCTACATCAGTTTAGATCATTTTATATATAAACTAATTTACTACTTTAATAACATGACTTCTTAAAATTAAATTAAGACAATAATAATCGATAAATTCAGAAAAGGAACAAAAAAGTATTGTCGGGTCAACCCAACCCGTTTTGATTACCACTTAAACATGAAACTAGAGGTGGAAAGTTCTACTTATGTCCTTATGAACTGGTAGATTATGGTCATGCTTTTCTCTAATAGTATATTAAGTTGGCTACAAAAGAAACTGGTCAAACGGGTCAAATAAGTATTAACTACCAAGTCATTAGTCACCCAAAGTAAATTTAAAAGACTCCTGAACCATATTATTCATAAAACTAGGTCATTATTGCAATAATGTAATTTTTATATTCATATTTGCCAGAACCCATTTGGGATCTATAAATCCACCCGTTTTAACCCGATATCCGACCAGTCCCACATAATACGCCACCTAAACACAATGCTTACCATGATGCTTAAATGAAAATAGCAATTTCATCATGTGGTTTTATTCTTTTTATAGTAGTAGAACATATGTTTTAAATCATTATTATTATTTTTTTATCTAATAATTTTAGGTTTATCGAACTGGACACCTATTGAAGAAAACATAGAGCACAAGGAAACTAACCTTTTTGTTGTGAGGAATGCAAGCCTTGTGTTTGGCTATAGCAACAGCCCGAGAAAAGCCTCCAATTGCATCAACTAAACCTCGTGAAGCAGCATCGTTACCACTCCATACCCTCCCTTGAGCTATCTCCTCCATCTTCTCCACCTGCAGCCATCACCACTTTGTTGCTAATTCTGTAACCTAAAATAAGAAACTATATAACTGAGTTACCACATACACTCATTGATCGTGAACATGCTGCCTTGTCACGAAATTGTTTATACATATTCTGGGCACGTTCTGCAAACAGTTTCTCTTCATCAGGTCTGCACAGATTCATCAAGTGGTTAGGATTACAGAAATTAATAAGAATTAAACATAAACTGTAATTTGATAATGAAAATTAGTGTTTATCGTTGTGAAGGATCATCTCACCTGAATGGCCGGTCAGCAGAAAAAAGCTCAGCATACTGTCCCTTTGATATAATTTCTTTGTTGAAACCAATCTTTTCATACAGTTTCTCCAAATTGAACTTAGCTACAACAGACTTAGTCAGAATTCGAAAGCAACGAAACCTATTTTAGTGGAGCTTTAAGGAAAATAAATGCAGGACATTGTAACGGACCTGTGAATACACCAATTGAGCCTGTTAAAGTAAGATTCTCCGAGACTATAGCATGTGCTGCCATGGCCATGTAGTATCCTCCACTAGCTGCCACATCAACCATTGATGCAACTACAGGCTTAGATTCGGCCAGTAGTTTGATTTCTCTCCAAATTCTGCACAAAAAGATAGCCTAACTACATGAGAAATCATACAGTCTTGTATCGGCTTCCATTAGTTGTTTTTTTTATATGGAATCAAATTATTAACTTTACCATTTCTTAGCCACACGCTTTATTGCACGAAGAATGTATCTAAAGGTAAAAAAATATAATTTTCTGGTAAATATCACTTACAAGTCAGAAGCAAGAACATCACCCCCAGGGCTATCAATTCGGATGATAACAGCCTTGTACTTTTTTGAATCTGAAAGTAAATAAAATTTTAAGTCGTAAACATGAATCGAAAACAATAATAAGAAAAGTCTCACCTCCATGCCCTTATTGCCTTCTCTTACGGACGAAGGCATTTTACTATTTTTTTTACTTAATAGTAACCTATGAACGCAATTATTAAAGACAGAAAACCAGGTTGATTCTGCACTTGCACGACGTTTAAACAAGCTTTTTTACAGAACCACACCGTTAATCACAATTAATAATTAGAAAGAGGATGCAAACCTGTTCTATGTTCATTTACTATACAATCATTATGTATCTTCTGGTTGTCCACTACAGTATGCATTTCCAAGATAAAAGGAACCATATGATGTTTTACATACCTTTTACTTTGTTAATCTTTTTGATGAATTTTTCAGCTATGATGCCTGAACTAGGTGAAGATAATGACCCTCCTACACGATTAATGCTACCAGACGCTCTAATCACTGCAATTTTATCCTTCCCATCAGATAACCCCACACTCCATTTTCTAATTCTCGAGTATTTCCTGAAGCCATTAATAATAAAGTAGTCCATAAAAGCAGAAATATGCAAATTCTGATGAAAAACAAAATAAAGACCATATAAGACAGATATTCACTTGAACTCAATAAGTGGTAGTTTTTTCTTCTCTGCAATGCCCAATCTTTTTTTCAACAAAGATTTAACCTGAAAAGGTTGAATATTATCACAACATCAATAGTTATTCTTTCTAACATTTAAATGGTAAATATAGAAAATGGTTTTATACATGTGTATACAGTATACCTCATCATCATATTTAATATCTGTTATCCATCCATCTTCTTTCAACTTCTCTATTTCGTAAACTCCTTCATTAATAAAACTATCAACTTCTTTTTTTTCCTTTCCTATAAAACACACAATCCAAACCGTTTACTTTGGTGCATCGAGACTAATAGGGGAAAACACAAAGTTACTTCACCTTTGGCTTGAGAAACCTTATCGACCCAATTTCCATAGATATTGTCTAGCAATGTAGTAAGCACCTCACGATTTTCTTCTGACATATTCTTGCGAAATAACTGCTCACCAGCACTCTTGTATTTACCAATCCTCTGTACTTGTGGTTCCATGCCTATTTTCTCGAATACACCTTTACACACACCACTTTTGTTAAGTTCACAAGTTGATCTCATGATTTGACAGGTCTACTTAACCATACGTCTTAGTGTGACTACGTATTACGCTAAAGATAAAAGTAGTAGATAGTGATCTAAAATACAAGGTGTATCTTACCTCCTAAGAATATCGCTCGAGAAGTTAAACCATACAACGAAAAGTAAGCACTTGGAGGGGCATATAGCTCTTCACAAGCACATCCAAGGTAATACTCCTTTTCACGCCATTCAGGCGCATAACCAATAATAAACTTTCCTATATCACATTAAATCGTCAAGTTATTCCATCCTATTTTAAACAAAGTTTAAAAGAACGAAAACGAGCCTCAAGGCGTTTTTCCTTCGTCTCACGAGGTGTAAGCCCGAGGCAAATAAATGAAAAAATTATATATATTATAAAATATAAAATAATTGACCTAAAAAAGTAAAAAAAAAAAAAAACCATAAAAAACACCATAAACCCCTTGAGGCGCACATTTTCTTAATGCCTGATCAGCCCTTAGAGGCGTATGTACAGACTAGACCCTATGAGGCGCGCCTCAGACTCGTTTTTTGGCGCCTTGAGGCGCAAGCCTCAAAAAAAAATATTTTAACCATGATTTTAAATATAATCTAATCCGAATGACATTGTATATCATCTACCTGACTTCCTAAAATCCAACATGTGTCGTCGAATTTCTTCAATTTTACCCCATCCACATTTAATACTTTCAATATGAAGATAAACACCACACACATAAGGATCATACGCTGCCTTGATCAAGTTTTCACATATTTGTGGTAAAGATAAACCCGAAGAGAAACGACTCTTCACCTGATCAGTTATCTGAATTCGACACATTTAAACACACAAACTAACTTATTATTATTCATGTAATTCATCAACAATCAAACAAAAGTTATTAAAACGAACCTTGCCGCGTAATTTAATATTCAATATGGAGCCCTTGCGAACCTTAAGCCATGGATAAGCAAGCAGCATGCGTAGGAAGGTGTTCCATGGAGATGGAGGTTTGTATTCGAATTCGCCACGTGGATATTCATCGTCATCGCTTTTGTTAATATGTGATTTGGATTTGGAATCGTTGTTATTGCCCTGAGTCTCGTCTGAAACATTATTAGTTTGGGTTAAGGATGAGACTTGGGGATGATGATAATAATAATAATAATCAGTGAGTGATTATGAGATTATGGATACTTACTTGATGAAGCCATGATAATAATGAGTGATCAGATAGAGTAGATCAATTAATTTCGTTAAAAGTCATGGTAGTTATTAAGAGTCTACGTCAAAAGTCAACGTGTTGATTGATGATTATATGTTTTCTTTTAGGGAAAAGCACTAAAATAGTTTGTTAACCAATCCTTTTACGAAAATAGCCCCATCCCATCTCTTTGAAGAGACGGGTCACCAAGTTCGAGGCACCTAAGGCGACTTCGGAGACGTTTCCGGTTCAGATGAGTCAGGTTCAGGTGACATCTTAGAGACGTCTCCGGTGGCGTCTCGGAGACGTCTCCGGCGAGGTTTTCGTGAGGCAGGATGAGTCAGGTGACGTCTCAGAGAAGTCTCCGGTGCATCGTCTCCATCTTCGGCGTCTCTGTGACGTCTCCACCTGTCGGAGACTCCATGCCGCTTTATACATACACCAGAACAATTGTTAAAGACCCATATTCGTTACAAAAAAACTAATTAAGAAATAAAAAGATTCCGGCGATCTCGAAATTGACATCTCAGACGAGTCAGGTTCAGGTGACATCTCAGAGACGTTAAATCCCGAATTTATTGTTGTTGCTCAACGTTAAATCACAAATTTGTTTGACTCTCCCATCCTCTTCCTTCACCAACAGTTCCGTTTTATAAATCTTCTTTACTAGATCCACAATAAACGAAGGCTTGTCGTTGTTTGTAGAAGATTTGGACCAGTTTTCGTTGGCTATTTTAGTGAGTCGGTCACGTTGAATTTCGACTAGGGTTATGGAGCTTGGAACGTTGGTTGAAGGTTTTGATTCCGGTGGCCGTTCTGGAACGGGTTGGTCGGTGTCGGTGACGGTGACGAGGTACTAGGCGACACGGTGTCGCCCGAAATCGAAGACTTCGGTTCCGTAAATCACAAATTTGTTTGCTCTATTTTACAAAACTTAAAAAAATTAGAGAGAGAGTGAGAGGAGATAGAAAGAGTGAGATAGAGACAGGTGCTCAAGATGTTGCAGCAGGTAAAAGAAGCTGAGTTCTGTTTTTCTAGGTTTTGTTTTTTTTTTTGTACACGTGTCGCCTATCTATTGGACCGTCGGTGAAGGCTCTTGGGAGAGACCTTAGGTGCCTCGAACTTGATGACCCGTCTCTCCAAAGAGACAGGGGGGGCTATTTTCGTAAAAGGGTTGGTCAACGAGCTATTATGGTGATTTTCCCTTTCTTTAATTTCATGTTGGGACACCAAGTGTGAGTGTGTGACTAATTAACTACATGTGCTTGTATAGAGCTTTGTATGAAATTGTGTACAGAGATGTCATATATTGTCATATATGACTATGGATTGATGTGATCGCTAGAATGATGTTATGGGAGTCGGGGTATTACCTCATCTTGGCACGGGTACTCACTGTTGGGAATCATGGTATCATATATACAGCGGAAGCGGTTTATATTTATTAGATAAATCGATTATATACACTATATAATATTAGCCGATTTATATGTATAAATATATATTTAATTTTATTAATCCGATTAATAAAATATTCCCAATCAGGATCTCAGTTAAACGCGTATAAACAAATAAATAATATAAACAACCATAGGGGGTTTTGTAATCAACCTTTGACGACTACACTGGAATTGTAACACGCGGGTTACAACGAATCCTCGCTAGTAGGAAGTTCACACCGTGCACGAACCAACCGGGAAGCATCACTTGCAAGAAAGAAGGTGGTGGTTTGTGGTGGTTGATGGTCGGACCAAAAGAAAGAAGGCGGCGGCCCTTTCTTTAAGGTTGGCGACCGCAGGTTTCTTGAAGAGGAGGCAAGGGTAGGTTGTTTTGATAAAAGATATGATTAGGGTTTACTCCTTAACCCTCCTTTTATAAGACAACAACTTGCAATAAACCCCCTTGCTAAATATCTTAATACTCCTTAATATTAATCTTATTAATATTAAGTCCCTCAAGACTAAAACAATTATTATTTCATAAATAATAATCCACCAACGCGTGAACTTATCCGATTCGTGTACCAACGTGTAACTCTTCGGATCGTACCGGGTCGGGTTACGTTGACCTCGACTTTTAATTACATCGGACATACCATATGTCCAACAATCTCCCACTTGGACGATTTTAATTAAGTGAGTCAACGTGCGCAAAGTTGGACGCCTAGCTGCATCGCATTGCACCCAAACCAGTATGACACTTTACAGTCGTCAACTAGTTCTTTAAGTTCAAGTAACGCTTTACTTAACCAAATACTATAGCCCTGATAATTATATCAATAAGTCCCTTTTGTATAGACATCCGTTGATCATAAGACATGGATCATTCATTCTTATATAGTGATCAACTATTCTCTATTCTTGTCTCTAATTCAAAATGGTCTAACGAACTAACTTAGTCTGAGCGTGGCCACGCGTTTATACCAGTTTGAGTTTTACGAGGGCGCCAGAATGTCTAGACTTCTAATCATATAGAAGTACAAAATTCCATCAGCGTCATACAACTCCCACTTAATCTCGGATTTCTCCCAACGCTACCCTTATTGCTACCCATGTTTCAGGATAGTGTAAGATAACATCAAAGATAGTCCTTGATCAATGTAGTTTAATATGTGCCTTAGGAAAAAGGACAGATTGAACATATCAATATCAAAACATCTCATGACACTGATGCATGGAAATCGTTTTGAAGCGAGTTACATCTAATATCATTCCCTAATGATATCTGTGAATTATGATTCTCAAACCCTTGAGCTATTCATCTCATGAATACAACCATCTCAATTCACAATAGTCTTAATTCAAATTCATTCCCATGTAATTTGATCGACTACGGACATTTAGAATACTCTTATTCAAGGATTTAAACATACAAATAATGAACACAGTTAATAAATATTTAAATTTGCATTTGACCCATTAAATCAAATAAACATTCAACATAACTGTTATAGTTCAAAATAAAACACCAATACTAATTACAGATCATGCCCATTGTCTAACAACTCTAAGCCCTATATTTCCAGCATGCTCCTCATGTCTAGCTTGAGGTAAAGGCTTAGTAAAATGGTCAGCCAGATTTAGATCTGTATGAACTTTGTTCATCACGACGTCTCCACATTCTACTATTTCTCTAATATAGTGGAACTTCCTGAGTATATGCCTTGCGGTCTGATGTGACCTTGGTTCCTTTGCAAGAGCAATGTCACCAGTGTTGTCACACAGTATCTCGATTGGTTTCTTTATGCTAGGCACAACATCGAGATCAGTAATGAACTTCTTCATCCAGGCAGCCTCCTTTGCAGCATCCGATGCAGCAATGTATTCTAATTCAAAGGTGGATTAAGCAACCACACTTTGCTTAGAGCTCTTCCAAGTAATAGCCCCACCATTCAGAATGAAAACATATCCCGTTTGTGATATTGAGTCATCACGATCAGTCTGGAAGCTTGCATCAGTATAACACTTAACTGACAGCTCCTCATCCAGTCCTCCATATATTAAGAACATGTCCTTAGTCCTTCTCAAGTACTTAAGAATGTTCTTCACTGCAGCCCAGTGACTCTCTCCTGGATTCTGTTGATATCTACTCGTCATGCTAAGAGCATACGAGACATCAGGTCTAGTACATAACATAGCATACATGATGGAACCAATCGCAGAAGCATATGGAACACCTTCCATTTTCTTCTTTTCCTCTTCAGTATTTGCACACTGCTTGTTATCAAGAATGGTTCCATGTGCCATGGGCAAGAGCCCCCTTTTTGAGTCTTGCATTGAGAAGCGTCGTAAGACCTTATCAATATATGTACTTTGACTCAAACCCAATAACCGCTTTGATCTATCTCTATAAATCTTTATTCCCAGAATATAAGCGGCTTCACCAAGATCTTTCATTGCGAAACATTTACCCAACCAGGTCTTAACATCTTTAAGCATAGGGATATTGTTTCCAATGATTAGTATGTCATCTACATACAGTATAAGAAAAGTGATATAGCTCCCACTAGATTTCTTGTAAACACATGGTTCATCTTCGTTCTTGATAAAACCAAACTCTTTGATTTTCTGATCAAAACGGAGATTCCAGCTGCGAGATGCTTGTTTTAATCCATAGATGGATTTATTCAGTTTGCAGACCTTATTAGGATTCTTTGGATCGACAAAACCTTCAGGTTGAACCATATAGACATCTTCCAGTAAGTGTCCATTAAGGAACGCGGTTTTGACATCCATCTGCCATATCTCATAGTCATAATATGCAGCAATGGCAAGTAGAATTCTAATAGACTTGAGCATGGCTACTGGCGAGAATGTTTCCTCATAATCAATTCCTTGAGTCTGAGTAAAACCTTTCGCTACAAGCCTTGCTTTGTAGGTTTGCACATTCCCATCCATGTCAGTCTTCTTCTTGAAGATCCATTTGTTTCCCACAGTCTGACATTCGGCAGGAAGATCAACCAAATCCCAGACTTGGTTATCATACATGGATTGCATTTCTGCATTCATAGCTTCTTGCCATTTCTTGGATTCTGAATCCAAGATTGCAGCTTTGTAAGTAGTAGGCTCAGCTTCATCAATCATGAAGATATCGTCATACCTTACATGTGCACGACGATCCCTAATACTTTTCCGAACACTTGGCGTTTCAGTTGTTTCTTGAGTCCTCTCAGGCTCAACTTCAACAACTGGATCAGTTACTTCTGTTTCTGTCTGAACACCTGGTTCAGTCACTTGTGATTCTCGAATTTCTTCAAGATCCACATGATTATCTCCAATCCCTCGCGCCAGAAGCTCTTCCTCTAAGAAAGTGTCTCTGCGTTTAGTGAAAATCTTATTTTCAGTGGGGTGGTAGAATAGGTAACCGATCTTCTTACCGTATCCGACGAAAACCACTTTTTCGCCTCTGGGATCTAGTTTATCCGAAGATTCTAGAGTGATATAAGCATTACATCCCCAGACTTTAAGGTAGGATACATGAGGTTTCTTTCCATGCCATATCTCATAGGGCGTTTTATCAACCTTTTTCATTGGAGCTATATTCACAAGTCTTGCGGCAGTTTCCAAAGCATAACTCCAAAAGGATTTTGGAAGGTTTGTTCGACACATCATTGATCAAATCATATCTAATATAGTTCGATTTCTCCGCTCAGACACACCATTATGTTGTGTGTTCTAGGTGGAGTGAGTTGTGAAACTATTCCACAATCCTTTAGATGGTCGATGAAATCCTGACTAAGATATTCACCGCCTCGATCTGATCGAAGCATTTTAATAGTTCTATTTAGCTGATTTTCTACTTCGTTTTGGTACTCATTGAACTTTTCAAGAGTTTCATGTTTATGCTTCATAAGATAAACATAACCATATCTACTGAAATCATCAGTAAATGTAACAAAGTATCTTTCTTCATGTCTTGACATTGTTCTGAATGGACCACATACATCTGTATGTACAAGTCCTAACAGATCATTGGCTCTTTCTCCAACATTTGAAAAAGGTGTTTTTGTTAACTTTCCACTTAAGCATGATTCGCATTTTCCAAACGACTCCGAACCTTTGGAATCCAGGATTCCTGCGGTTTTGAGTTGTTTAACACGATTCTCACTTATGTGACCAAGTCTACAATGCCACATATACGTATCATTAAAGTCCAACTTATTACGTTTATGGGAGATATTGCATAATATGTTATCGTTTTGGATTTCTATCTCATAGATTCCATTGTTAGGTTTTGCATCAAAGTAAAATACATCGTTAAAATAAGCAGAAATAAATTCCCCATTGAAACGATAATTAAAACCTTGTCCTCGCAAAGCCGAAACTGAAACAATATTTCTAGTCACACTAGGAATGTAATAAACATTGTTCAAAACAAGTTCTAAACCAGAAGGAAGTAAGAGAACACATTCTCCTATAGCCTTCACAGCAACACTTTGTCTATTGCCAACATGGACCTCCAAGTCGCCTTGGTTCAGCTTTCTAATCTTCCTTAGTCCTTGCAAAACATTACAAATGTGGAAACCACATCCTGTGTCAAAACACCCATGTTTTGCTAGGAAAAGCAAAGATTTCAATAACACATATACTCGAGGACTCTCCTCCTGAAGCCTTAGCTTGCTTCAGCTCAGCTAAATACTTAGCACAGTTCCTCTTCCAGTGCCCAGTTTCATCACAATGAAAACACTTGGCATCTTTTCGAGGTTTCTTATTGGCAACAGATTTGCCTTTGCCCTTCCCTTTGCCCTGATTGCCCATTTTCTTGGTGTTAGGTTTCTTAACTTGTCCCTCCTTGATCACTAGCACTGGTGCAGTCTTGCTAGGTATGTTCACCTCAGCAGTTTTGAGCATCTGATGCAGTTCTGCAAGTGTCTTTTCCATCCTGTTCATATTGTAGTTCATAATGAACTGGTCATATGACTTAGGCAATGAGTTTAGGGTAATATCCCCAACTAACTCATCGCTCAAGGGGTATTCCAGACGAGCCAAGTGATCAAGATATGCCTTCATTTTTAGCACACGAGTGCTAACTGGCGTTTCTAGAACATATAACTTGTTCTCCGCCTTGAGAACAATTTTCAAGTTGCGGTGCCAGTCCATGAAGTTGGAGTGGTTAAGTTTGTCCTTTTCTAAGATGGACTTGAGAGAGAATTGGGAGGTGGAATTGTTTTCAGTTGACATCTACAAAGTTCAAAATCTAATTTATTAGTATTTCATGTTTTAAGTATCCTAATTATTTTATGACCCAAAAAGCAAAATTAATCAGGATGAGATCCCGATTCATTAATACACAATGAACTGGCTTAGGACTGTCCACTGGCATGATTAGGTAGGTAAACAACGATTGTTAATTGTGTCCACTACACAACTCTCCTTTTTGGGGTTATCGCTAAAAGCGATGTATGTTTAACCTCAACTATGCCCACTTGTCAAACAAGCGATGTTTGGTCCTTTACTGTTAACTGTAACACCGGCCTATGTTACACAGGAACCGCGATGATTACCTTCACTCATGATCAACGCCCAGATGCAGGGTCAACACTAACATTTGGGTTCGATATAGAATGGAGTGTTAACTCGTTAAGGGTGGCATGAAACATCAATTTAAAATTTGGGATTTAATTTAATATTTACCATAAATATATTGAATGACTCGTTAGCATGATGTGAGTCACACAACAGTTTATAAAATCCAATTTTATATTATTCGTGATAATTGAAACTCCTTTCAACACTCGACATGGTATAGTTTTAAATACCCTATTTAAACTACGTTGGTCGTATTATCGCGAATGGACTTGTTTTAATATTAATAAAACTCCTTTTATTAAATATGCTTTTCGGTTTTATAAAACTTGTTTTAATAAAACCGTTGTCATGATTGTGAAAATTTTATTTATTTTGGGTTATCCAAATTATTTACAATAAATAAACCACAACCACAAAACATAACAATAAAATTAAACGAATCGAGCCCTAATAGGTCGCCCGTTTCGTTTTAGCCAGAAACGAAACGAACTAGTCAAAAGGGTTTCAAAACTATTTTGATATAGCTCCCACTTGACCCGAGATCTCTATCTTCATGGAACCTGTTCGTCCTTTATATCTTCGTCTTGATCTTGTACTTGTAGGATTACAACAATAAATTTGAAAATACAATAAAATCAAATCTATTCTAATCCTATCTATTACACCGGATCCAATATCCGTAATAAAAAAAATACAAATCAATAAAGAAATAAAACCATCACAAACACAACCATGACATGGGTCAAATACCTAGGGCTCGATTCACATCACAATCCATGAACAACTAAAAGCTTTTGATCTTTTGTCAAAATAAACAATGTTTGACAAATAAAACATAGATCAAAATTATAACTTTACCATCAATACGCGCGTAACCGTGGCTCTGATACCACTGTTGGGAATCATGGTATCATATACACAGCGGAAGCGGTTTATATTTATTAGATAAATCGATTATATACACTATATAATATTAGCCGATTTATATGTATAAATATATATTTAACTTTATTAATCCGATTAATAAAATATTCCCAATCAGGATCTCAGTTAAACGCGTATAAACAAATAAATAATATAAACAACCATAGGGGTTTAGTAATCAACCTTTGACGACTACACCGGAATTGTAACACGCGGGTTACAACGAATCCTCGCTTGTAGGAAGTTCACACCGTGCACGAACCAACCGGGAAGCAACACTTGCAAGAAAGAAGGTGGTGGTTTGTGGTGGTTGATGGCCGGACCAAAAGAAAGAAGGCGACGGCCCTTTCTTTAAGGGTGGCGGCCGCAGGTTTCTTAGAGAGGAGGCAAGGGTAGGTTGTTTTGATAAAAGGTATGATTAGGGTTTACTCTTTAACCCTCCTTTTATAAGACAACAACTTGCAATAAACCCCCTTGCTAAATATCTTAATACTCCTCAATATTAATCTTATTAATATTAAGTCGCTCAAGACTAAAACAATTATTATTTCATAAATAATAATCCACCAATGCGTGAACTTATCCGATTCGTGTACCAACGTGGAACTCTTCGGATCGTACCGGGTCGGGTTACGTTGACCCCGACTTTTAATTACATCGGACATACCATATGTCCATCACTTACCACCTCTACACTAATACCGTCTCTGATGGTAGGGATAATAGGTTCGGATACTGTTTTCGGGTTCCAGACTACTGTTACTTTCACAATTCAAGTTTAACCCCCCCCCCCCCACCACCACCACCACACCACAACCCCATAAAGGTTACATAAAAAAATTTAAAAAAAAAACTGTTTACCAATTTAACTCTCTATATAAACCATTTTACCATTTTTATTTAAACCACACCATCATATTTAAGCAATTTCTTTTACCATTTTCATTAAATTTCTTCACATTTTATCTTAAATGTGTGGTGGTGATTTGATTTCGCTTGAACCAATAGGATCTTCATACTGTCGACGATCATCTCGTTGTCGTGCAAACCGTCCACTTACAACCCCCCCCCCATACAAACAACCTACCGACCACAAATCATCCAACGTTTGAATTTTATCATCCACAACATCCTGAAGATTCAATTGTGGAAGAGTTGAATTATGTTTATGAATTATGATTATACAATAGCTTTACTATAACTAGGTGCAATAAGAATTGGAAACGATGTTACACTATCAACGTGTAACACTCATGCAGTGCCAAATATTACAAGTTGGGCTGAAGGTTATGAAGCCGATCCTAGGGCCGAATAGTAATGGATTCGGATGAAGAAATTGTAACACCCCAACCGATGGCGGAAACATCGGGATGTCACGTATTGATGATTGTTTAGTAGCTAATGGTAAATAATAAATTTCAATAATTGCTTTAAATACATTACATACAAATGTTCTACAAGAATCTGTACATCAACATGAAAAAAAAATACAAGATACACATCTTCAAGCATCAACTCTAATCATCAAGCAAGCTACAACCTGAAACATGTTAAGTTTGAAAATATTTTGGGTCAACAAAAGTTGGTGAGAGTTACATAGGTTTTGATAATTGAATATAAATGTTGTGCAATTCAAGTGTCATGGCAAGTCTAGTCCATATATGAAAACATACTAGAAGTAAATCGAGTGCATAATCAACCCTTGTGACTGTTGTATTGTGGTACATCCCATGCGCTCATGCTTCACTCGTTTATGTTGCGATAACAAACACCCACGCTACCTTTGTAGGAGGCACGTATCCGGGTGGGATTGTCAGTCCAATAGATCTATCAATGTATACCGCCGGCAGATCAATGTTAATGATTATGCTAGAATTGTGCTTACCCTAGTCATGTTCAAGACATAATGCAACATAGAAAAACACATAGACACTTTGATGATTGAATTGCATATAGAATGTTGTAACATGTTCCACCCCAAAAATGGTGATAAATAGAAAAGGGGCTATGTAAAACTCACCTTAGCAAAATGTTATACTTCTTGAAAAATTAAATACTGGTGTTGCCCAAATATGCCAAGTATCACCCTATAATAAGGTAATAAATATGTCTAAGTTTATCTAGTCTACTATATATATGTTCAATGGCTTCGAATTGGGGATAAATGCTCGTTTGATTAATAATTAAAATGTTCGATAATTGAGAGAAATTTAGTAAATAAATAAACAAAAAATCTTTTTATAAAATTTGAATTTAAGATGGTCACAATAATGAGTTTAAAGTATAAAAATAATTTTTATAAAATTATTTTCTTTAAAATAGAATATTAAATCTATTTATTTCAAATTGTCAAAATTTAACTTTAATATTTAAAAATACTAAAATTAAAGAATTATTAGATTAAAAATTATATTTCTGTTCCAAATAATCAGAAATAATTTATATAAAATTTTGGTGCAAAAATATTAAAAATTGGATTTATTATGATTTAATTATGATTAAAACTAACAAAAATTGATTAAAAATATTAAATAAATGATTTTTCAGAAATAAAAGTCATTTCAGAAAATTTTATTGTTATAAAAACTTAGGATAATTTTTGTGGAAATTTATAAAATTGTTTTGATATTTTTATAGAATTTTATAAATAAAATAGAGTAAACTTGATTTATTTATTATATATATTAAATAAATAAATTTTTGAAAACTAAAAATTGTATGTTAAACCTTTTCATTAGATTAACACAAAATAATTTTTTGTAGAATTTTTAAAAGAGTTTTAATAGTTTAAAATGAATTTATAAAATATAAGTAATATATATAATTAAACTTGATTGTTTTTTATTAAAACAAAACAAAAAGAAAAAAGGTTGCAACTGCTGAGGATCGAACCCGCGTGGGTCGGTCTGAGTACACCAGGCACAACCGCTTGGTCCAGACTAGTGGTTGTGTTTGGTTTCAGTTCGTATAAAATAAATAACATATGGAAAAATCAATGTTCTTCCCCAAATTTGAATATTCGAGCCCTAGATTTTCCAATTGGGCAATTCACACAATATTAACCCAATTAACCTTAGGGTTAATGTTGTGTGGATGCCGAACAATGAATCCCATCAAAAAATTCAGACTTACAAACACGTTTTGATACTGAATTGATCAGTCAAATGCCGAAGTCAATACACGATCAGAAATCCAAGAACAGAGGATTGTTAATAGAAATTGGAGGTTGAGAAAGATTGAGTGGCGAGTTGTGAAGGTCCAGAGGGGTTCAATTTATAGTGAGGTGGTCTAGATTGTCGAATTGGCAAGGTTGAACTCGTCTTGAATGTTTGACGCGTCAATGATCAAAAATGGTAAGAATTGAATGGTAATTGACGTGTGTATGACTCAATATAGGCCGGTAATCACGTTGCCATGCCAATCCCTGATCAATTACGAGTTAATGGATTTGATTTAAGGAAGGTCGTGCTCACAGTTGACTTTCCAAGTCAACTGGGATGATTTTGAACTTGTGATATAATTATAACGCGTTGGTTTTAAACCAACAAGGACGTGTAGAGTAGATGGTTGTGTTTGGTGTGTGTAAAAGGTCGGCTTGGGCGCGGGTTCGAGTCCCGGCCCAAGCACTATTTTTTTTTGTTATTTAATCTATATATATATATATATATATATATATATATATATTATGTATTATTATTATAGTATAAGGGTTCCAAAAATTCCACAATAATAATAAAATACGAAGAATAATAATGGGACTTGACGTTTTTTATTCATGGTAATCGTAACGTACAAGTGTTAAATGCGTAATGTTACAGAAATGGTTTGTTCGTCATCTAAAAGCTCCGGATATCGATACAAGAGGTTGAGCGGGCGTGATAGTGATCGTGACTGCTCGTCGTAGTGTTGCCTCCAAATTTGTATTTCAAAGTAGTGAATCATTGAAGTGATGTGACAGTGCAATATTGGTAGAAATTAGGATAGTTCAGTGCAGTTTGGGGTAGCGCCCCTCCTTCCTTATATAATAGAAAATTTATAAACGATTTGCATATATAGGTGTGTAGTGGCTGATACAATTTTTTTTGTAGGTGAGCACAATACGGATCGGCTAAAAATAAGTATACTAGATGGAATTTCATTTCTTTTTCTTAAGAAATTATAAACTCTCATTTCATGCGTGGTACCTGGATGATGGGACGATTATTGGTGATGCCACCGAAGTTGCTAAAGCCTTAGGCATTATCCGGCTGGAGGGGCCATCCTTGGGGCTTCAGCTTAATATTAAGAAAGCTGAGGTTTTTTGGCCGTCTTCTAATGGGGTGAAACTTAAGAACGGGCTTTTTCCCAGTGGGATTGGTAGGCCAGAAAGGGGGTGAAGCTCCTCGGAGGGGCCGTTAGTCGTGACTCTTACTTTATCCGTGAATTGGCAACGCAAAGAGCATCGCGCGCGGTTGAACTTATGAAACTCTTGCCCTGCCTTAGGGATCCCCAGAGTGAACTCCTTTTGCTCAGGTCTTGTATGGGGGTTGCTAAGTTGCTTTTTGGGTTACGAACCTGCCAACCCTCTATGATGGAATTGGATGAAGATGCGTCATGTTTTAATAAGGGCCTAAGGGAAGCCATTGAAGACATAGTGGTATGTGGGGGGGGGGTGCGTTCTTTGGTGACCTACAGTGGCAGATGGCGTCTTTGCCGATGCGTTTGGGAAGATTAGGGCTCCTCTCTGCGAAGGATGTCGAGATGTATGCATTTGTGGCGTTGCGAGCTCAATCTTGGAACCTTCAAGACCACACCCTATGAAATAGCGGGGTTGTTGGCGTGGACTTGGACTACAAGCAGGCCCTTGAAAGGCTAAATGACTATCTCCTAGGTTTTGATATTGACGGTTTTTCTAACAAGGACGTCCCCCCCCCCCTCCCCAAAGCCTCAAAAAACTTTGGCGAATGCACTGTTTTGCAAAATCGCTCAGAGCCTGGGTGAAGTTTTTGGCATGTCCCCTGCCAGAGGGCATTTATTGAATGCTTGCAAGGCCCCAACGCCTAAGATTTCCTAACTGTTATCCCGATCGTAGGTCTTGGCCAGAGCATGTCAGCTATTGAATACAGGTCCATTCTTAAATATCGTTTGATGATCCCCATGTACCAGGAGGATGAAATCTGTCCGATTTGCCGTAGGCCTGCCTAGATGAATACGGAGAACATGCGGTTCACTGCAAGGAGTTACCCGGGTTCAAATATTGGCATGATTGGGTTCTAGACGTTCTGTGGGACATTTTAAGACGTGCTGGGATCTCAACCAAGAAGGAGGCCCCTATGAACTTCCTCTCGGATCCCGCAAAAGGGAGATCCACCCCGCGTCCAGCAGATTTACTTTTTCTTGGGTGGGCCGGGGGGAAGCATGCTTATGTGGACCTGACAGGTGTATCTCCTCTAGTTGGGTTGAGGGATAGTGAGTTTGTAGCAGGGCAAGCGGTGCGGAAAGCAGAGGCAAAGAAGGTAGAAAAGCATGCTAAAGCCTGCGAGGAGAACCAAAACGTTTTCGTACCCCTAGCTTTTGATACATTTGGCTCATTGGCACCGGGGACTACCCGTTTCCTGACCAGGGTCCAGCGAGTTATTCATAGTAGTGTCTCGGCTCCGGATGGGCAATGTTACGTTTTTAGTCGGTTAGCGTTTGCCATTCAGAAAGGGGTGGCGGCGCAGTTTGTTGCCCACCTTCCCGCTATCTTGATGTAATTTGTAATGTTTTTTTAATCAATAAAAATATTAAAACAAAAAAAAATTGTAAAGTAAAAAAAAAAGAAATTATTAAGAGTTCCTAGATCAAAACAATAAATATAAACTAATATACATATGTAACTATGTAAGCCTGTAAATCTATAACTATGTCTCTCTAAGTTTATAAGTGGGTAATAGATGGACATCTTATTTATCTTTATGTGTAAATATCATCAAATTAGAGGATCACTGTGGACTTATATGTTGTAGCTTTCAAAATGAACAAAGGATGCAATCGGCAATTCACAGAACTAAAAAGAAATAATAATTGAATAGCATAATCCTAAAATTTGATTGCAAAAAAATATCTAGATTTTTAAACAAAAGATATAATAATTTAGTAGTAAAATTCAAAAATTCGATTGGCTCAAAGCTTCCCAAAGTTACAGACATAAGATCTATGGGAAAAGTCTGACCTGATGGTTCTAGGTGACATTCATTGAGAATGTGGGTTGGCTCATTCTGTTTGCCATTAGCAAGTTCTACTAAGTATTTAACCTCTAATGGTGTAGGTATAATGTCTAGTAGCTGACTGAATTCAACGGATATAAAACTCCTATCGGCACCAATGTCAAATAATACTGAAGCATAGCGATTGTTTAGAAGAAACGTACCGATAACAATGTTAGGATATTGCCTAACCTCACACGAACCAATCACAAAGTCACGTGCAAAGTTTTAGAAAACTTAACGTACCTTCATGCCTTCACGTGAATATTTTCAAAACACAAAATGCGGATCAATCTATCATTATTTAATACTAGTGGGATTGCCCGCGCGTTGCGACGGGTGCCCGACTAATAACATATAAGGTTACGATATCTAATACGAACCAACCCATTAAGGGTTCCAAACATTTTCGTTCCATAATACTTGCGCGATGTGGGGGTGGCACAACTTTACAACACAGACGAGTTGTCACTAAGCATGTTGTATGCGTTTCTATAAATTTGAGTGCGATAACTTTTTTATTAATTGGTTGAAAATAGGGACTTGGATATTAGCACTGTCGAGCATCACAAAGGTGAAATCATGACCATCATAACCAATTGTTGGCATAAGTGATAAGGACCAAAAATTGCAAAACTATTGCCAAATGTTACCAACAGTCTTTAAGAACCGGACGCTAAAAAGAAAATATTAAATGAGACATATCGACTCCATCAGTATTTAGGTATCGTGAGTAGACATTCCAATCATTGGTAGCTCATCATAAGTAAAGAAAAAGATGACTAAAAATTTAATATAAAGATGCTACGTGAAGCATTTAACAATGTGAAATATAAAACTACCTTCTGAATCTACATATGAATATTTATCAAAGTACCTTCATAGGAGTATTCGGTAAAAGGCATTTCGCCGAAGCCTCCTTCCTGAGCTGGTTAATGGTTTTGAGGTATTCTACAACCTATAATATACACCTCCATTTATTTGCTTGTAAAATGGGTGTGTATTTAAATCTTTATATCTGAATTTTTGTGAGGTTATCTTAAAAGCAAAGATAACAATTTTGGCCCGTTTAGGAAATAGGTCCAATGGGTTAACCTCTTCAATTATTCTAATAAATAAATTAAATCTATACATCTAATAAACAAAAGTCCATGAGGACACTTGGCAATTCCTCACACCCCTTGCAATTAATGAGAATCCTACATGGCACAATGTGGGAATTTATAAAATTTTCTTTTTTTTTTTAAATCAAAAATCCCGAAATTAGTAACCTTCCTAATTTATCACAATTATTAACTTTCCTAATTAAAACATAAATATGGTCAAAATATGTGAATTAATAACCTTCCTAATATCATTAACCCACTCAATCATTAACCCTAAATCACAAAACTCAATCATCTCCTTCTTCTCTTTATACGCTCAAGCTTCACATGAGTCTCAAAGCGATAGACATAATAATGCAACAGAAGCTCGTGTTCCTGACTCTGGGTCAATCTCCATTTCAAGCAATGACAACAGAAAAGTTTCCAGGGAGGATATTGAACTTGTATGGAAATTTTATATTTTGTTTTGTATATTGTATATTATTCTCTTTTGTAGAACTATTAAAATGTCAAGATTTGTCTATATTAATTCTGTTATTGAATATTGTAGGTCCAAAACTTGATAGAACGCTGTTTGCAGTTGTACATGAATAGAGATGAGGTGGTGAAAACTCTACTAAATCGTGCGAGGATTGATCCCGGTTTTACAACTCTAGGTAAATAGTATTTAACAATTTTTTTTTTTAATCTTTTAATCATTGTGTGACTTTCAGTTTTGACCTTCCATGCTGGTTGAAGTTTTAGTTATAGATAAGGAAGATTGTTGTAACATGATAAAAAAATGAATTTCATAATGGTATTTCAAATAATATCGTACATTTGACCTCTTCAATTTGGTTCCAGTTGGGATTAACAATGGGGATGGTGGTGGTAATTTGATGGGCAAGAAGGTCATCAATAAAAGGTAATCATCTTTTTTTCTATTTAGGATTAATCTGTTTTTGAATATGTTTTTAATTGATTTGAATCATTTATGTTTTGTAATCTGTTTTTATGTTGGTTAATCTTAACTGGTTATATTTGTTCATGATATTATGTTGGCTCGATGATGTTTGTCTTCGGGTGAGTTTGAATGTTCATATGTTCTTCGAGGTGTTCTTGAGAATCATAATATTAGATGAAAGGTAAAAGAATGTTGGATATTTTTAGTGATTAATCCGCTTAGGAAAGCTATTCGGGTCCGGGTCCTGTTTGTTGATTCGGGTCTCATTTATTGGCATTTTATTTGTTTCCTAAGTTGATGGCTTAAAGTTTGGAAGGATAATTACAATAATTAATTGTTATAAATGGTTGTTTGAAAAGTCTTGGATGTTAAAAGGAAGGGTCGAGTTTTTTGGTAAGAGATTGATTGATTGTATTATAGGAAAGTTAATAGCACAATTAGTTGTACACTTTCCATATAGTCATAGTCAAATGTATTAACTGCATAGTCAAATGTATTAACTGCATAGTCAAATGTATTAACTTAGGAGTCTCCTGTTTGCAGGCACAATCAAATAAACTACAAAAGGATGTATAAGTTTGAGTCATTCTACTGGTTCGTTCATCTCCCAATTTATTTTTATTTATGTAAATTCGAATGTGTATGTATAATTTACAGTATGCTCATTGAGTTCGAGTGTGTATGATTTCGTAATTTCATTTGATTTTCAGGTTAATGTTCTATGGCATGGATAGGTGGCTCGATATTGATAACATATCATATGAGGTAACAATACAAAAATTGTCTCATTTTAATCAAAATTATTTTTATATCACATTAATAATTTTCTTCTTTCATAATATTAGTAAATCTTCGACAAGTATTTAGGCATCCCCTTTCATTCGCAAACCTTAATACTTGGCTCCATTTTGTTTGAGTGAAACATTAATGAATGATTTTCGATTTTTAAAAAATAAATTCTTTTATAAAAACATGACTCTTTTTTGAATTTTAAAAATAGAATAGTCATTAAATGTTTTTTATTTAAAAAAAAGTAAAAATTTGGATTATAGTGTTTAGGAAAGTTATTAAACACGTTGACCGAAACATTAATGAATGATTTTCGATTTTTAAAAAATAAATTCTTTTATAAAAACATGACTCTTTTTTGAATTTTAAAAATAGAATAGTCATTAAATGTTTTTTATTTTAAAAAAAAATTAGAAATCTGGATTATAGTGTTTAGGAAAGTTATTAAACACTTTGACCGAAACATTAATGAATAATTTTCGATTATTAAAAAATAAAAAATTTTATAAAAACATTAATGACTCTTTTTTGAATTTTAAAAATAGAATAGTCATTAAATGTTTTTTATTTTAAGAAAATTAAAAATATGGATTACGGTGTTTAGGAAAGTTATTAAACACGTTGACCCAAACATTAATGAATGATTTCGATTTTTAAAAAATAAATTTTTTTATAAAAACATTAATAACTCTTTTTTGAATTAAAAAAATAGAATACTTATTAAATGTTTTTTATTTTAAAAAAAAATGTGGATTATATTGTTTAGGAAAGTTATTAAAAACGTTGACCGAAACATTAATGAATGATTTTCGATTTCTAAAAAAAAATTCTTTTATAAAAACATGACTCTTTTTTTAATTTTAAAAATAGAATAGTCATTAAATGTTTTTTATTTAAAAAAAAAATTAAAAATCTGGATTATAGTGTTTAGGAAAGTTATTAAACACTTTGACCGAAACATTAATGAATAATTTTCGTTGATGTAAAATAAAAAATTTTATAAAAACATTAATGACTCTTTTTTGAATTTTAAAAATAGAATAGTCATTAAATGTTTTTTATTTTAAGAAAATTAAAAATCTAGATTACAGTGTCTAGGAAAGTTATTAAACACGTTGACCCAAACATTAATGAATGATTTCGATTTTTAAAAAATAAAAAACATTTATAAAAACATTAATGACTTTTTTTTTGAATTTTAAATTGTGAAATTTAGGTGGTAGTTTCTTATTTTCATTTTTATTACTTTCTTATTGTTGAATATGCCATAAGTCTATTTTTAACACATACCATTTAAGTCGCCTTATTCAGGTTGGATTGTATTTAAGAAACCCTGTATTTTCACATGGCCAGCTTTATGTCGCATTGTCAAGAGTTAAAAGCAGGGCAGGAGTGAAATTAATTATACTTGATGCTGATGGCCAAGTGAAGACTAAAACAAAAAATGTGGTGTATAAAGAAATATTTAATGATATTTGAATAGAATGTGTATTGGTTTCTTTTAAATCTTAATAAAATATTTCTGCTACATTTTTTTATATGTTTTACCACTCGAAATAATTGTACGTTGGTGAACCGCGTGTAACGCGGGCAAAGATCTAGTTGTTATTAAAGTAATGTAATTTTTGCAATCATAGGTGTTCATACTTATTGTTTATGAAATAACAAAAGGTTAGTCAACCTAACATGCCTAGTCCTGTTTTGACCCATACAAAATTAACCCGTAACCCAACTCAATTAACCGACATATTTTGCTATCTATACCTTGAAATCTATGCTTTTCTTGATCGGCACATAACTTGGAAATGTACTGTATGGCACCTGGTGCACAACTGTTTCAATCATGGTGGATTGGGGATTACTCAAAAAGATCAAGTAAACACATACTACTGATCTTAGGTCTAAATTTGTTGGTCACATATTAGCGTAATCAATCACCAATACACGCGCGCATCCAACCCATGATGCACAAAAGAGTACTGAACCGGGTGGCTAAACGAGTTAAAACTTGTATGAGTGGTTACAACTTACAAACAAGAGTGAACACACCATCAATTAGTTTGCAATTCGAAGCAATATGATTCAAATGTTCATAATCAATCATTCATCAATCAAAGATACAAATAAATGATTAACAAATATTGGACAGAAGTTTAATACAAATCAGAAGATGAGTTTATAGTAATTATAAAAGTTGAGTATAGTAGAATAAAAAAAGCTACCACCTGATTCAATTTGCACCAATTCGCGATAATCGTCCAAACGCCAAAGGAAAACCCGCAACCTGTAAAAAAGATGTTCCGTGTTTTCGACGTCCGTATCACACATAACACAAGTCAAATCCGTTACACTAATATTCCTTCTTGATAACGCCAATTTGGTAGGAAGACGCTCCATCTCGGCTCTCCATATAAAAATTTTAACTTTAAGCGGAACCCATGATATCCAACGCATGTGAAACTGTCTTCTTTCAATGGCTGCAGCTTCATAAAGAGCCTTCCCGTAGTCCGCAACTGTGAACAAGCCGTCGTCCGAGCCTTCCCATCTCCATTGGTCTCTATCGGTGGTCAGCGTAATGCAATTCAGTAATGTTTTCATCTACAGAATTTCATCTGCACAGCTCGGTCTTGTTCCAGCCCAGAAAAACTTCTTCACGAGCCTGTCACTGTACCTAAAGACTGCACTGTTTATCAGAAGCCACAACAACCAACATCGGCCATCGGTCTTTAAGGCTCTTTATAAAGCTATTATAACTTAGAATTTTCTATTAAAAAAATAATAAACTATTAACATGTCATTACTTGTACTTGTTTACATAAACGTTTCGAGTTACCCTAATCCACCATGATTGATACAATTGTTTTTACTATGTTTGAACCAAACATTTAACCACAGATATATGTGTGCTGCATTTGACACCAGGCGATTCATATGCCTGTATATTTATAAACAAATTGCCACTTTCAGCATTAAGCCATTGTTTTTATTTAAGGAAAAAAATGAAAATAAAAAAGAAAACATACCTTCCAGTAGCCTGCATTACAGTTCTTCGCAGGCAAATAAGACGCATCGCCTCGACGCCAATGACATGTTTCAACCACCTTTCGCCAAAGTGTTTATGTACTCACCTTTTTTTTTTTGAAAAGGTACTTTCCTCCATGATGATAGTTGTCTGAAGTAGATGTAAGCGTTGAGTGAGTTTCGGCTTCGGGTTACGTGAACAACCTTGTAGTCATGCAACAGGTCTTTGTACAAACCAAGGGTGTCTTTCAAATCTACATAGAAGCCCATCCCAGCCAGGGTTGAAATATTGACATATGTAGTAGTAAGAAAGTAAATCCTAAATCAGAATCAGATACATATTTGTAAACTAATAAATGTGCATAACTTTGAAACAACTAACATACCTGAAACCCGATTAACCACTTTCATGGCGACTTCTTCTTACTATCATATGTGACCGAAGCTTCTAGTTGCAACCGGTTACCTGAGACACTAAATAAACTGCAAAATATCAGCATAATCCTGACACCAATTCTGGTCGAATTGTTTGATTCGAAGTTACTCCAAACATGTTTATTTTCTCATCCCGCATTTGATGTATTATAAAATACTCAACAAGGGTTATTGTTTTGGCTTTGTGGAAAGGTATTTGAGATATGTTATAGCTGTTTAAACATTTTATCTATTTAACAAATAAATGAACACTTGTTTTATAAATCGTAACATGTTAAATGTTGGAATTTGTATCCAAAAGTGCATAATCAGGAACAAGTTTTCAAGAAGAACAAAATAATAAGCACTTTCAGGCTCTGTTTGGCGGTGAAAAGCCTCCAACCTTGACTTGAGAACAACTGCAGTATCATCCTTCGTTTGCATCAAAGGCTCTCAAATAACCTACAAAAAAAACCAAGCGATCAAAACTTATTTTTTGGATATGATGATTGTCTCAATAGCTAGGAATCAAGTACGTATATTTAGTAATTTTAAATCGCAAACGCTCAAATCCTATGCAACAGGAACAAATATTATATTTAGTAATTTTATAGTCTACCTACCTTTATTTCTTCCGCTTCACATTAGGGTTGTTGCTGTTCCCGCGGATAAGTAAGCGGTTGGAAAGATCGACAACCATAAGTGTAATTATATCAGATAGATGGTGACACAAGATCCATTTCATCAAAGTCTGTCTATGCAGGCCCCTATCCTTAACCATCAGATGTTTATAAGCTGCAACAGAATAAGCACCAACTGCGCTGCCCTCCCATCTCCATTTATCCCGTTTGTGAAACAACTGCATCTGTTGCAAAATAAATTGCAGCTGCTGCAGGTCTTGCAGAACAAAAACAGTAGCTGAAGACAGCTGTTGCTTCCAACCTCCCATCATGCCTGTGAAATGACGGTTTTAGATTCATATTTGAATACTCTTCATCCATCAAGAAAGGCCACTATCTACTCTATGATCACAAAAATTCCACTATCAGCCGATTAAGTGGGGCAATATTTTTGGTACCTGGTCTGCAAGAAGAGAGCTTGATAGCTTAGCAGGGCCACCGAATGTTTAGCTTCCAACCTTTGACAATCACCAATAGAACCCTATTCGCCTTGTGTTGGGTGTATGTCGTGTCTCTCTCATATGTGAATGTGTTGGTGTAATTGGAAGATAAAAGGCAGGAGAAGATGTTTCGAGGGGAAGGTGAAGGGAGCGACAGTTAAAATGAGAATGAAAATGAAAGGTTGTGATTAATAAGAGGGTAACAAGGGGAATTAAGGGTAGAATTGTAAAATTGTTTTGATATTGTGAAGGAGGAGGTAGGTGAAATGTCTACATTACCCTTGTAAGTGTCTTAATTGTCCTCAATATCCCTATAATACCCTTATGAAATAAGCTTTATTCTCTTATACTTGTTGCTTTAAAAATTGTACCCATGTCAAAATTCCAATATGATACATCACTCCTCCTTTATAATGTATATAGTTAATTGTAATATACAGAGAGAATGAGATAGAATTATTGGCAACAAATACATATATTATATGAGGTTAGACATCATGCTTTAAAGAGTTATACAATTCAACAAATAAAAAAAAGACAAAAATGTTCAATTACTACAATGTTTATAAGCTCCAACAAAGCCTAATAGAACCATCACAAACATTGCTTGTTATTATTAAATAGATGTGTAGAAGGATTCAATGAAAAGCTTGGGTTTTATTGAAATTGAATTGGGGTTTAATTAGGTGTTATGAATAGGGGTTACATGTTGAAATGGATATGAAGTATGCATTACACATATATACAATGAACATTATAGGTTGTACACAAGGGCATAAAGGGAACAAAATGACCAAATATTGAAAATTTGTGAAGGGACTCTTCAACTCCCATCTTAAAAATTGTGTAAAATTACCTTCTTACCTATCTCCCCTCCTTAATAAGGTAGTAGAGATTATAGATTATAGATTATTTGCAGCCAAAAACTTTTGGTGGTTAATGGACAGTTGTGACACAAACTTTCACAGTTCACATTTGCTTTTGTGGATTAATGGACATGTTGGTATATAAAATGAAAACACTATAGCAATTGGGCCAGCAGTATGATAGGCGTAGGCCCACCCCACCATACATTTGTTGTGCATCTGCCTAAGGGGTCATATAAGTATACTAGTGAAAATGTCCGTGCGTTGCGACGGGTATCATAACTAATATCAGATTAAATTATGAACCTCAACCATTTTTGGTTTTCTAACATTTTATTTAATTCAATGAAGATTAGCCGTAGAACCTACAGGTCACAAACATGCAAAGAAGGTTTAGAATACTGATGCCAAGTTTATTAAACCATAAGAAATTTTAGAAAACAAAGCAAATTAGTAAGGATTTGGGTTAACCGTAGGCGGTGGGTTAAAGAAGAAGAAGATGATTGAAAAGGGTGATTATATTGTTGAGCCAATTCTATAACTCCATGTTCTAATAAACTTGGTTATTAATATAGGTTTATGGTGGAGGTAATATTGTAGGTGTCTTCTGTAGTACATGGGTTGCGATTTTATTTAAATAATTAAAAATTAAAAGAATACCTTTATATAACTATGAGAAATTGTAGTACCCAAACCGTTTACACATCCAAATGAAAATAACATAACATAAAATACAACATAAAATGATTCAAACCGAAGATTTCATCAAGATCTTGAACCGCATCCTCTTATATGATTTCTACTTCGTCTTTAACGAAGACATGGACCGCATCCTTTTGTATGATCCTTCTTGGTTGCAAGAATTCACAAAAAATAATGTTGATGGTTGTGATTGAGGCACGTGTTCAACACGCTTCCCTTAAAACAGATTTTGTGCCTCTACTCAAGAAAACACGTGTGTTTCCCAGGGTACAATAGCCGAAGTAGTCTGTACTGCCGGAGAAGGCCACACGCCCAAGGTTATACCGGGTAAAATTATAGTATTAAAACTTGTGGAACAAATAATAATGAAAATGTGGTGGAATCGAGTATAGAAAAACTTATCTCTATAAGTTCCCAACATATGGGTCAAGTTTTCCTTCTTCTTCAAGAATTCTTTTATGGACCCTCTTCTTTATTTTTCTTGTATTTTTTGTAGTCTTTCAAATGAGGCACAAAACCTTTTATGTATACAAGACCTAAGGATGAGTGAAGAGACTAACTTAATTAGAGCCATAAACTCTAAGGAGGAAAGGGGCGCTCAACTGGTTTGCTTTTCACTTCACTGATTTCTACCAATCCTGCACTGCCACATCACTTCACTGATTTCCTTCACTGAAACACTTTTTTGTAGGCAACACTCCACTGATTCTTTACCCAACTATTAATTATTTTCACACATAATAATAATAATAATAATAATAATAATAATAATAATAATAATAATAATGAAGAAATGAAGAAATGAGCACATGCTCATTCTTGTGAACCTTACACAAAAAAAAAAGACAAAAAAATATATTTTAATCTTTCTTTCTATCTCTCTCTATACTCCACACACACTACATATATCTATATATACACAAGTATATCTATCACCTTCTTCATCTCAATCAAGATTTCAGCAGAGTTAAAAAAAATCTATAATCTATAATACATTATAAAGGAGGAGTGATGGCCAACATGGTCATTTTCATTTCCGTACAACTTAAGAAGCAACATGTACAATATATTCAAGTAAGAAATTTAAGGGTATTTTAGGAATGTTAGTGCCAATTAAGACACTTTGAGGGGTAATATAGAGATTTCACTACACATTCTCCTTTGCAATATAAAATAGTGTTCCATTCCTGCCCTTGTACCTCATCTTTAACTACCAGTACCAATACCAATGAATCGACCATTCTATATTAATTCAAGACATTTTGTGTCAAGCAGGTTAAACGATTTAATTTCAAATAGAAGGTTAGGGTTTCTTCAATGTGTAGTTTAATTCATACCCGGTGATTCTATTTGGGAGGGGTTTGAGGCGAAGTCTGAACTATTATCTGGCTCAAATTATTCCAAAGCAGGTGAGCTCTTCATTTCGTTTTTTTACGCCCTGTTCATTGGTCCCCTGTTATATTATAAAGTGGACTATCACCTGTATGTGTTCTGTCATTTTAGGTGACACGCAACAACGGAGGAGCAAATCGGACCACTAGGTGTCTCAGTCGCATCCCTAATCATTGACGGGTAAGCGTTCTTTGTTTTATATTCGATTTTGCATTGTCTTTGTGTTTACAGCTCTTGTTTCAGCCCAAACAACATGATTTGAAGAGGTTTGTTTTCTTAATATACTATTTCCGTACATAATTCTGTTTGATTTTATGTAAATTGCTAAAGCACCAATTAGTTATGATATTCATTTAGTAGGTTGTATGATAATGAGCACCAATAGATTTAGGTTGTATGATTTAGATTAGGTATAGACATCTGTTTATTTGTTTTTAAGTGTTGGGATTAATCTTGGACAACTTACTAACCTTAGAGTAATTGATTTTAGTGAGAATAGTTTGTCTAGACCGGTTCCGGATAGCTTTTTCGAGCAATGTGGGTCCTTAAGGTCGATTTCGGTAGCTGGTAATAGGTTTACAGGCCGGATTCTGGATTCCGGATGGTTTGGGTTCGTGTTTAGCGCCTGCTTCTCTCGTTTGTCCCCATTTCAATGAATTTAATGATTATTAACCTTCTTACTTGCATGTGTGTAGTGTGATTTGACGCCACCATGGGTCACAAAGGATGGCTTAGGGTACTACTATCTAAAGAATATCCTACCCTGGCGGCTTCTTCAGGAGAGGTATGTACCGGGTTCTCTATTCAAAGGCATGCCAATTCTTAAATAATTCTTGTAACTGTGTATATCAACCATAGTTAGCTATGTTTGTTTCGATTTTCGAATGAGTGGGGTGTAATATCTGTCGAAGTGCCACATAATTTTGGCGGCCTCAAATGGAGATATGAAATGGATTCTTCAAGTATTCTATTTTGTTTTTTTTTCTCATTTGATTTATGTTGAACTCTCAACTCTATGCTTTATTCAAGCAAAAAGAATGATTGAGGGTATCATATCTTTAAAAAATGGTATAAGGAATCATGTGAGTCAGATAATCCTGCACACTATATTGTCTTATGTGGTTTTGAATTATTGAACAATTGTCCCTCCCTTTGCATAGAGATTTTCTTGTTTTAATTGTTGATTTTAAGTTACTTTTTAGGGAACATATATTCACCATATGTAGTAGCACTGTAGCAGTGATCTTTTTGTTTTTTACAGTATCTTCAAAATGTTTTTCTTAATTCATGTTTGGTGTGTTTCTTTTACAAAATAGTTAAGAAAAAATGAAATTTGGAAATGAAACAGAGGTGGCTATTTTTATATGATCAGGCTGGATCGTTTATGTTTCTACCTCTTAAAGGGTTAGACATGTGAAATTAAAATGTTTAGCGCAAAAGGATAAATGGTCAAAAGTTTCTAAACTTGAAATTTGCTTAATGCATACACAGAAGAAGTTGCTTTATTTAACCCAAATGACTTTTATCCAGAATCGAGAGTTTTACCATGTCCAGGTCAGCAGCGGCATTCCCTTTATCTGGCGGCGGTTTCAGCAGCTCCCCGGTACAGATACGAATTCTGGCAACCTGGTTATGTTTTCTGGCGAACCCGACTTTAGTACAGGAGCACATGCTTTATTGAACAAGGACTGTGAGCTTGGGCGTGGTGGGTTTGGTGCAGTATACCGAACTGTTCCGGGAGACGGCCGATCAGTTTCCATTAAAAACCTCACAGTCTCGAGCCTTGTCAAATCTCAAGATGATTTCGAGAGGGAGGTTAAGAAACTGGGAACGATTCATCACGCGAATCTCGTAGCTCCTGAAGGGTATTAATGGACTCCATCCCTGCAACTTTTAATCTATGAATATGTTTCTGGTGGGAATCTTTACAAGCATCTGCATGAAAACCAAGACGATAACGGAAGCTCACTCACATGGAACGAAAGATTATCGCTAAAAGTTTGGCTCACTTGCATCGTCTTAACATTAGACATTACAATCTGAAATCCAGCAACATCTTAATCGATGGTATGGGTGAGCCCAAAGTTGCAGACTCTAGATCGTTTACGTTCTCAGCAGCAATATTCAAAGCGCCTTTGGTTACATGGTTTTAGAGTGAGGCGCTTCAAATACACACAAGGAGGATTATCTTGATCAAGCGCAGGTGAGGCAAGCACTTCAGTCTAGGTGCATACACATTCACGCCTGTTTAGTCACTGATTTAGAGAGGAAATAGCTTCTGTGGATTGGTCTCAGCTTATCATGTTTCTTTAAGAAACAAAGGGAACTTTGTGGTTGCATACTAAAGGATAATAGATGGGCAGCCCTATTAGTTACCTAGGAATAATTCTTCACTTACTGTTTTAGTTTGTTATAAATAGTTATCTATCTTTATAAAGTTATTAATCATTGTTGTTAATATTGCAACTTTTACAAGACAATAGTTTGTTAATGCAAGGGAAAATAATATATTATATTAAACAAGCATTGTTTAAATCGTATGTATATATATATATATACACAAATCTGTGCATCGGTTAGATAATGTTTATCAGGTTGTTTGCATATTGGAGTTATCTTTATTTTATTTGCACAGTAGTATTAAGTAACTAATTTTTGATGCCTATGTGTATTTTTAGTTTTTATTGTTACACTTTTTGTCTCGGGCATGCACTTACTGGCCATAGACGAGCCATTTGCCCTTTGAAACTGCCTAGAATCTGAATAAAAAAAATAATGTTTGTTGGATAAAGTTAGTGTCTTTAAGTTTGTTGTGGCCTTTACTCTTACTTCGTAAAAATGTAACATTTAGTAAAATTAACGGGTTGTTTTCACATTCAGACACGACTTTTCTATAAGAAAACACCTGTGGATAATAGATGCTTTACGGTCTGTTCTGACGAAAAAGTTTGGCTGATAACTATGGTTTTGAATTACGGCAACGTCAGATCACCGAGTCAAGATAGTTCGGATTGAAGCATTTTTATATTTGAAAGTTTTTTCCAAGATCTTTAGCGTCAAATAATATAGATGACACAAAACAAACATACCCGCAGCAACGCGCGGGAAATCCTACTAGTACATTATAAAGGAAGAGTGATGTACACATTGGTAATTTGTATTTCCGTACAACTTAACAAGCAATATGTACAACATATTTAAGCAAGCAATTTAAGGGTATTATAGGTATATTTGTGACAATTAAGACACTTAGGAGGGCAATATAGACATTTCACCCACCTCATCCTTTGCAATATCAAAACAAATTTACAATATTACCCTTCATTTCACATCCTTGCCCTCATTCGTTTGCCTTCTTCTTGAATGATTCATTGATGAAGAAACCCACTCCGGCTGATAAGTTACCCTTGGCTCTTCCATATTCCTTCACTGTGCGTTTCTTAAAGAATTTAAAGCAAATCTTTCAAACGCCTAAACCTAATATCTCAGTCAAAAACTCTCCCAACTTGTTTTTCTATTCTTTCTCACTTTACAAGGCGGCTCCGATGGTTGCGCCACCTGTAACGCAGGTGGTTGTGAGTTAATCTGATGGCAATATAAGCCATCTCGATGAGGGTTTCATCTTAAGAATTTGTTTTTCTGTTTTCTCCGGAAGCCAGCAACGAGCCGCCACATAATCGCCACCAAACGCCATCACGAAACTGCCATACACTGCTGTGATTTGGGGAGAACTGAATATTCGATTCCAAGGGTTTGAATGTAAAAAATTCTGATCTGATTTACGGCCATCCCCACTTGCCGTTTTGTAGCAACATTTCAGCATTATGGTCGCTCTGCTCCTATGCCCTACTCGGTGAGTACAATCTCTCATATTTCAATGGTTTTAGTTACTAACTTAACAAAAAAAAAGTTTAGATTTTATGGAAATAAGGTTTTCTTCTTGGATGTCCACAGGCGGAGAGTACTTGGGGATTAGTCGTCAAGTAATCGGCGCCTAGGCGCGATTTTTACAACCATGCCCTATGTATTTGCATCGAGTGAGTTTGTTTTTTTATTTAACCAGTGTCTGTTTAATAGCTTTAGGGCCTTGAATCCTTGATTACATAATATTTTCATGTAAAATGTTTTTTTTCTTGTTGGTTTTTAGTTTGACATTGCTGCTTTGCGTATTATTTTTAGGTATTGATGATTGTTGCTACATAGACTGGAGTCATGATCTTCTGGTTGCACGAAAGGTTAATTAGCACTCACAAAGATCACTGTTATATAACTTTGGTATGTCAAATGATTTCCATTACGTTTTTAGAAGTAACATCGTGTGTGTCTGGTAGAAAATTCGTTAGCACCTTAGGTCAATCTTCCTGCAAGTTATAGGCACACAGTTGCTTATCTGCATGAATAGTGAAGAATAAATTCCAAAACCATAAACATGCATATATGGTTCTGTGGTAGTAACATGACCTTAATAATGTACAATATGTAGATACCTCTTTGGTAATACGTTCAAACATTGGCTATCTCTTGATGTGCACCAAAGGATTAGTGGGTCACTTCTGAACGCCGCAGATTCCTCTTCACATCCGTCTTTATTCTCATCCAAACCGAGATCTTTGGATCTTTCCAAAGTCGTTTCAGTTTCAATCTATTGCATTAGGTTTGTATATTTATTATTTTGATTTTGTTTTTCGCATAATCATTTTGAATATGTTTATTGTTTCTGCAACTTTTAACATGTGTTATTTTTTAACAACTTTTATATGTGAAAAAATGAAGCTAGGCTGCAATTCATGTTAAGATCAGTACATAACATATTCTGTCATATCTCAGTAGTTAGCATTTTCATTTACAGCAGATATTTAAACTAAATTACCTATTTGCCCCTTGTCGTCATATCGACTTCATGATGCTATTGATGGTAGATTTTGATGGTCCATTTACATTGACTATTGGAGCCTTAAAATGGACAAATTAGTCAAATAGACCGACCAATTTTGCCACCTCTAATATTTTAGTATAGTTGTGAAATTATTGTGTGTAAATATAGGTTAAGGAGAAGACCAGAGCTGCAAGACTAAGTCGTGTGGATACTTTCCTTTGGCTAACAAAAGAGACTTTGATGAGCTGACACCTAATGTGACGAAAGTTCTTGATGTGCACTTTGTAGCTGACACCTATTTGATTTGATTTGGCTTTTGAAACTAAAAAATAAAAACCATCATTTTGGTACCAAAGTCCATATACCTGCCTACATGTTGAAGCTCTTTCTGACTGGCCCGGTCCGCCCCACGGGTGAAACTACGAGGTTATTTGTTCAAATTCTACAATATGAAATCTCATCAGGACAAGAATTTTTTTTCCCAGTTCACTTTAATTTTTTTGCAGCTCACAAGTAGTACATTTACACCGCTATTGTGGATAAAGTGAATGTCATCCCACTCGTATGTAATTTACGAACAGAAAGGTAAGTGTGGTTTCCATAGGGAACTTGTCGACACATCATGTATTTTGGGCTCATGGGAGATGGCCAGCCTAGTGGTTGGTATGATGACATGTGGGCTGGTTTGTGTGTAAGGGTATTATAGTGTCTAATTATTTTTAGAGGTGGCAAAATGGATGGGTCGGCTCAGGTTCTGTCAAAACAATATATTTTTTGCAGAGCCACATCAGGTTGGGTTGGCAAGAAACTTCTTATCTTCAATTATTTAAGCTTGTTTATAAACAAGCTGATTATTAAATGTTATTACAAAATATGTTATACTACAGTAATAATCTAATTTTTCAAATAAAATGTTGTAGCGGGTTAAAAAATCATTTTGGGCGACTTTCGACTCATTCTACTCATTTCATATGTTTCGGCTCATTCTCCATTTGTAGAACCATTTTTTACAACAAACACCTTCAAAGTACTTATCTAATTTTTCTTAGTACCTAGGTTAAAGAAGGTTACGCTTTAAAACATGTCTATATATATCAGGTTCAAACAATTCGGCAAGGGTTTCTTTCAAAACGCTCATCGAACTTGAGGGGGGACTGGAAAAGAAGGTTTTTTGTTCTTGATAGCCGAGGAATGTTGTACTATTATCGCAAACAAAGCAGTAAACCTTCTGTAAGTATATGCTTATTTCTGGCTATGATCTTATGATTATTATTAATACTTAATTTAATATTTTTAGGGTTGTGGCACTCAAATTTCTGCTCAGCGAAATAGTTCTGAACTGGGTCACGGGCTGCTGAGTCGTTGGCTTTCTTCTCATCACCATGGCGCCGGTGGAGTACATGATGAGAAATCTGTTGCTCATCACACTTTGAACCTCTTAACATCAACAATAAAAGTTGACGTTGGCCAATCCGACCTCAGATTCTGCTTCCGGATTATTTCACCGTAAAAAAATTACAGTTTGCAGGTGATCTACCTCTAAATAATCTTACTAATGCTGATATCAAAGAGCATTTTTAACTGTGATGTTGCATGACTTGCAGGCGGGAAGCACTCTGGATCAAATAGTTCAATTGTAATGTAATTTGTTTTTTATTTGGCTCAGGGAACTCACACAAGAACATAGGCGCTTGGCAGAAATCATTGAAATGATCCATACTGCAAGCTTAATACATGATGATGTGTTGGATGAGAGTGACATGAGAAGAGGTAAAAACTTACAGACACGTAGAGATGTTTCATGATTTCTCTTGTTTGTAGGTTAATAGCGGTCAATTTTTTTATTTTATTATTTTTTTGGAAAAGCTTCATCTAAGCGGGTGTTTGGATTTGCATTTTGGAAGTGATAATAAGATATTATGATTTTAAGTCATAGTTATCGGTATCTAATAGAGAAATAGATTATGCTATTGGTTTTTTAGGGGTTTGGTTATCAATTTCGTATCAACTGCAACAAAACTGATTACTAATTTACACCTAATTTAAACATGTTTTGAAAAACTTCTATACATGTTCTGTTTCATGAACCACCTGTACTTTTCACAATATATAGTCAATTTGTCTTTGCCCGATTAGAAAAGTGTGCTTCAGGTGCAAGGCAATAGTGCCTCGGAGTAGAGGTGTACAAATCGTTTTTTATAAACCAAAGCCGTTTATGTTACACACCGTTTTTTTATATATATAGAGGAAAAACCTGTGTTTTTAGAAAGCCCCCAAATCGGTATAACGGGTTGGGATCGGTTTTAAAACCGTATTTTTTTTTCTAAAAACCCAATTTTTTTCCTAGAGTGGGGAACTGAAAAAGACCAGTTGTAAAAAAAACCTGTTAAAAAAAACAGTTTTGGTTTTTTTCAGGTTTTTTCGTACACCTCTCTACCTCGGAGTGCATCACGCCTTTTAAGACCATGTTGGTTAGAATTCCCCAAACATTGAAACATCCTCTGATTATTACAACTTCAAACAGTAGAAGCACACCCATTGACTATAATCTAGCATCTTCAACCAATTTTGTTACTACTGATTACTACCTGTAATTTGTTAAAATCACATAATCACTACAAAATACAAACAGCTTGTGATCTTTTCTGGCATGGCCCTAAAGGTCAAATCCCATTGTTCGTTTTTTCCTTCAGTCCCTTGAAAGATTTTACAAATTTAGCAATTTTTGTTCTATATGCAGGCCAAGAAACCGTCCATCAGCTATATGGAACACAAGTGGATGTACTAGCTGGTGACTTTATGTTTGCACAATCATCATGGTATCTCGCGAATCTTGAAAACCTTGAGGTCATAAAGCTTATTAACCAGGTATATAATTGCATTGTTTATACTTTAGTATAAGTAGTGTTAAATGGGTCGTGTTTGCGAGTTGGCTGATTGAAACCCAAAAATTTACACCAGCCCGAACACAGCAATAACCTGAAGATCGTGTCTTGACACGTACGCCTGAGCACAACACAAATTTTCGCAAGTTGAAAAGAACATCCAGTTTAGCCTGAAGTTTTTTTGTTTTATTTTATATTTATCTTCAAATTAAATACACTAAATAACAATTTACAAACAAAAGTAAATTTCTATATAAAATAATTACATTTAAACTATAAAACTTAATTGTCAATTCTGTTTAATCTATTGTATTTTAGCATAAAATAACCAATCCATTTAAGTTATGACAAAATTTAATTTAAAAGAAATTATAACATGAAATTGCTAAACGGGTCAAACCCATAGCCACAGACCTACCAGGTCAACCAATGCGACCCGTTTAACTAAATGTGTGTGCGGATTTGGCCCAAACCCACAAATTTCGTGTGAGGTTCGTGTCAACTTTTGTGTTTCCCTGTCATGTTAGAAATTCTCACCTCCGCTTCAAAAGGATTAAACAAAAAAACAGAAGCTAAAACTTGAACTATGACAAGTTATTAAAGATTTTGCAAGCGGAGAAATTAAGCAAACATCGAGTTTGTTAGATTGTGATGTGAAACTCGATGAATACTTGATCAAAAGCTAATATAAAACAGTTTCTTTAATCGTTGCTAGCACAAAAGGCGCAGCGATCTTTAGTGGGGTTAAAAGTGACATCAGCGGGCAAATTATCAATACGGCAATAATCTTGGTCTGTCATTCCAGGTTGTCGATGACATATTGGATTTCACACAGTCAGCAGAGCAGTTAGGAAAGCCAACTCGTAGTGACGTGGCGAAAGGAAGCCTCACCGCATCAGAGTTTTGTGAAACAGGTTCTCTAAACGAAGCTATTGAGCTTGTGATGAATAGTAACGGGATTGAAAGAGGCCGAGTGCTTGCTAAACAGAAAGCTGATGAGGCAATTCAGTGCCTTCCTCATAGTGCATTTCGGTTAGCCCTTGAGGGAATGGTCAAATTCAATCTTGAGCGTATTGACTAGATTATTTGGTCCAAGGTTATGCATTTGATCTGTTACGCTTGAATTCGTCAAGAAACAATCTTGTTTATTAGGAGGTTTTAAGGTTATGGTCTTTGATGGGCTTTTGTAGAATGTGATGAAATTATAGGAAATTCATATTGCCACCTCTATGCTTGTCTGTTCGAATTGAGGTTATCTTTTTCTTTCCTTTATAATGTTTTTCTCCCTGCTAAAACATTGAAGCACAAAAATCTTTGTTGAGCTATGTGATTACTGTGTGGAAAGAAATACACACATCGTAGCTTATGAATTTGAAACCATGTGATCACCACATGACATTGCACGATGAGTTTAGCCTTACTATGAACATTGTTATGAAAGTTCTTCAGCCAGTATTTAGAGCTCCTACATCAACAACTCTCCAGAAGTATAATGTAAACCACAAAAGCAAACGAGTTTGTGACTGCTGGTTTGCATCTGCAACATCTTTATGACCGTAGAGTTTGGTTTGATCAAGGCACATAAATCTTTGCATTTATAGTTTTTGGTTTGAGAACATGGAAAATGTTACTTATCTTTGGTTTGTCAAGATTTGTTTGACAATGAATACGAACTGCAACAAATTTTAAGTGATTTGGTAGTTTTGCACATTTTTATTTTTACGAGTACTTATTAAGACGTAGTGCACACGTTTTTGTATTTTTGTTTTATTCGTAACACATGGCAAAAAAAAATATAAATACCCGCAGCAACGCGCGGGCATTCTCACTAGTTATCTTATTAAGGAGGAGTAATGGCTAACATAGTCATTTTCATTTCCGTACAACTTGAGAAGCAATATGTACAACATACTTCAGCAAGAAATTTAAGGGTATTATGGGCATAGTTGTGATAATTAAGACACTTAGGAGGATATGTTTGTAATTTTACCATCATTATCTTACTCACATCTTAAGATTCTATTCCAATCTTGCCCTCATGACCATACCAATAGATATCCATTGAATTGTCTTTAAGAATTGTTTTAATTGTGTTTATTGGAAGGTGAGACATTTGAGTGCCTCTAATGAAGTGTATATGTCATCTTATTGATATTTAAGTTCATTATCTTCAATGGTTAGGAAGAAGAGCTCCAAATGAAAAAAGTTGCACTAAATATCTCCAAGGATGTGAAGAAATTTGGACAAAAATTGAGAAGCTGGTAAGTCATATATGTAATTTAGTATATGAGGGGTTTGTTTTACATTATAGTTTTGATACATATTTATTTTCTATAAAATATCATGTCATTTTAGGTGTTGTACAAGTATCGGTTAGAGCTTGATCAAAAGAAGAAAAAAAGCTCTTGATAAGCATCTTGAGTTTCTTCTAGGGCAAACCGAAAGGTAATTTCTTGACCTATGAATTTGGTTATTTTACTCTCTAATGGACCAACTAGGTAAAATAAAATAAAATTAGACAGGAAGAATGTTGTTCAAATGGGTCGGATGGGTCAAAAGTTTGCCAAAGTATAATTTGTAAATTGTACAACATAAAATCTCATTTTTTTTTATTGAAGTCTCATATTTTTTGTTTACTTTTCTCCTTCTTTGAGAGTTATTAATTTGTGCCATATTTATGCAAAACTGTAAAGCAACTAGATTTTTATTTGTTTTTCAATTGGATGGTTTGTAAATGATATACTTCATGTATAAATAGGCATATTTAATTCAATGTTACCAACATTACAAACACAAGCATTATGTTATCTATATACATCTATGTGAAATATAGATTAAAAACACATTGCATAGTACACGCACTTAAATTTTCATGGATAATGAGTATGATATGTTAATTGATAACAAGACCTTTTGGTTTCATCATAATTGTGATAATGGGAACTTATGTTTTCTTTGCTTAACGCCAATTTATTGAATTAAAATTGAACTTGTGGAGTCTGCTATAATACTATACCCAGGTTAAAATTTGTATAATATATGACTGAAGTCATTAGTTTGAAAGCTAAACTTTAAAGTCGAAGATTTTTTTTAATGCTTAAGAACACATTTTTACGTAGAAAAGCTTGTCGCATTGACGATTTGGTAGATGAAAATATTAGATATGGACTTGATAAACTAATATGGAGTATCATACTTTATATTATCGCTCCCGCGGCAACGTGCGGGCTTCCTACTAGTACATTATAAAGAAGGAGTGATGTACCATATTGGAATTTTGACATGGGTACAATTTTTAAAGCAACAAGTATAAGAGAATAAAGCTTATTTCATAAGGGTAATATAGGCATCTTAGGGACAATTAAGACACTTAGAGGGTTAGTAGAGTAATTTTATCTTTTGTTTTTAGTTAAAAACTAAAATATCATTCCTATAGTACCCCTAACTCCCTTCACCTTCCCTCTTAGGCCATATGAAAAGCTCTCCTAATCAATTATTCATTGATTGTGTTTTATTTATATTAATCATTCATAACAAATTCTATTCCATTTCATGAATTCTATACATAAGATAACATGGATTTTCTTTTATGATGTGCAGATACTTTTGAAATCTGGATATTCCGTCATCATTCTCTGTAGGAGGTGAGTATATTTTTATGTATACATAGTTATGTTTCCTGTTTTGTTAAGAACTTTGATGTAAAAAACATGAAAATGATAATGAGTAATCAACTGGTTTGCATTTTAGCATGTTTTCGAATGGCCATATTACAAGTAGTGCAGTTGAAATTTTTGGTGATACAATTATTTAATCCTATTATTAATGATTGCATACAATATTTAAAATAGTTTATATTCTTAAATATAGAAAAAGAGAGCAAGTCAAGAAGCTGCTACTAAAAAAGTTGCAGGCTACAAGGGAAGGAAGGAAAGACTATCTCATATACAAGAACCAATTATATGATGATATGTGCAAAATTTGACACTCTAAATTTCATCCATAATGGACTTTTTTACAACAAGTTAAACCCCCCCCCCCCCCTAGCATCGCGCAAACAAACATAAATCAAGAATCCTCCAAATCTATGAATTTCAATCACATGCTATAATGATGCTGGATTTGCTTAAAATCCGTAAGTTCATCATGTTATGTATCAACATGCGTTCATGCACATTCCTTTATTTATGATTTTCTTCTATTGAAAGTTTAATCGGTTAATTAATGGTTCATGGCTCACTTTGTTGATTTTTAATTTTGATCAGTGTGTTTAGACAGTTTAGTTATTAGTGGTTCAGTTTTGCTTTTTTGCTTTTTTTTCTTTTCCAGTTTGTTCAGTTTTTTATTTGTTGTCAACTTATTATGGGTTCAGTTTTGCTTTTTTGCCATGTTTTCACCTTTCAAACACGGGCCCCACAAGTGCTACATGGCGCATCTCGCCCCTCTTCCCTCCTCCACTTCTTATAGTCTAACGTGTCTTTTAGATTGCATATAGTAGCGTTATATTAGAGGTTGTGTACCCGCCGCATCGCGCGGGCCAACCCACTAGTAAAAATAAAAACCCGCAACTTAAAGAATAGAGAGAGAGAAAGAAGAAATTAAAACATAAAAAAGAATAAAATTGTGTGAAAGTTTGTGCCACATCCGTGAACCAGCACGGTAACTAGAACCCGAATTTGGTTCACGAAACCACTACCAGCATGGGTGGCGACGGTGTTACCGTGCTGGTAGTGGGGTACCCGTGACCAATTCTGGTAGCGCCCCGTCCCCCCTAATAAAGTGAAATAAAGAACTATACTTAAGAGTCTCCTTAATAATTTCACTAAAATCAAATAAATTCCATTAATCATATTATTAAATTTTTGTAATTTCCAACATCTTCTTGAATTAATCATTCATTGGTAACATTGATGATGAAGAAGGAAAACCATAAGGCAAAGGATGTTTGTGAGGGTAGGGATGGGAAAAGAGGGTAGTATTGTAAAAGTGTTTTGATATTGTAAAGGATGAGGTGAGTGAAATTTCTACATTACCCTCTTAAGTGTCTTAATTGTCACAATTATCCTCATAATACCCTTAAATGTCTTGCTTAAATATGTTGTACATGTTGGTTCTTAAGTTGTACGGAAATGAAAATGACTATGTTAGCCATCACTCCTTCTTTATAATTTTTGCTTATTGCTTATATTAAGTGGACATTGGTTGGTGGCTAAACATATACAATGTGTGAATGGGTAGCTAACCCCGTCGCAACGCGCAGGTTCCTGCTAGTAATGTATTATAGATTATAGATTATAGATAACATTTGTAACAAGACAAATGATACAGAAATTATAAACGGTTTGCAAACTACATATACAATGCAAAATCAGTAGGTTATAATCAGAAGTGATAGTCAAAAGTTGTTTAGGAATTTCAAAAGACCAAATTTCAAAGGTTTTCCTAAATAAGGTAGAAGTCACACGAGATTCAAATAAAGCAACGACACTGCTAGTAACCGCTAGTAAGTTAAATAACACTAAAACATTAAATTAAATGATGTTCATAATCATCTAAGCAAAAGTGAGGATCTTCTCTGCTTGATCACCATAAACTCCCACAATCTTGTCATTATTTTAGATTAAATTTACTATAGTTCACTTATGCTATTTGTTTTGTTACTTATGTGATTTCGGCGACATCTTTTAAATTTTCATATTCTACTATGGTTATTTTAATAACTCTTTAACGTTTAGAACTATCAATTGTTAGCAATCATATAGATTTTTTTAATGGTAAATGTTACCTCTCCTATACTGTTATACCAATAATTTTAAGTTACATCCATGTTAATGATTGAACATTAGACCTCCATTCTAAGAGAAATATACATCTACTAAGTAGGCTAGCCCTATATTGAAGCAATCCTAAAGATGCTAATTATTTCATTTCTCAGTGGTTTATATAATTTAATTTATACAATTTACTAAACATGCAATTGTTTCGCAACTTATCAGAAATATAATCTAAGTATGTATTATCAATTTATTACGTAGTAAGTTTGCACTTCATATACTTAGTTTAGCTATAGGGCTTAATAAGTTATATAAAGTTATCAAATATATGAATATGTTTATGACTACTTGAATGATAATCAATTTTAGAAATATAAATATTATTAGGCTTATATTAACAAAAGGTCATTTAACTTAATCAAATCAGTTTTATTGGTAGTTCGGCTGCAACTATCAAATAGGTAACTATCAAATAGGTGACGTCGGCTGCAACTATAGAGAGAGTTGTGTGTATAAAATAAGTATGGCTACAAACGAAGGTGAAAAATAATCCAAAGTTTATTTTGGGTTTTGACGTGGTGTTTTGAGTTTTAAAAACTGCTGATAACAAATAATGATAACAAAAATTAGAAATCGCTAGTACATAAAACGAGTTAAATTACGATGGTTGTTAAAACTAATTTTAAAATCATGTCCATGAATATTTTCAGCGTGTCAAGCTTACTGGTGCTCAACGATGCATCAACAACTAAGACATGAGAAAGCTCTTCATGGACGAACCACACATGGACCCCAAGGATCGGGCACGACATAAGGAAGTAATTCGAGAAATTAGAGCTAGATGTAACATCAAGTAGTTTATGTACACTCTATCTAAATTATATGTGAAACAATATAATGTTAAACTGCTACATTGTATATTTATGTAAGTTTAAATACATTGAAAAAAAAGGTAATCATACGGAAATAAATTGACAAAATATTAGAGAGATAATGTATGCTTTAAACATAACCAGATGCGTTTGTGATTCGGCAATCAAAACAGGAAGTATAGCTAAGTTAAGTATGAGGGCAGGGAGAGGTACTAAGTTTGAATCGTGGACAGTGGAGTTCAATCCCCGGTCTCAATGCCCCACTATAGAGAGGGTTGAGGTTATTTGAAATCATGAGAGGCATCACCAATTTCTCCTTGAAAGCGTCCTGAAATAGATGAGTCGTATCAAACCCGGGTTTTATGGGTTCTTAAACATGTGTGTTGCCACTTGATGTAGCAATTAACAATAATAATGTGACATGTGTGCACCCTGTTTATTTGAAACTGATTTTTGACGTCCGATCAATAGACCCCATTTTTTAATAAGCTGAAAAGAAAACCCCACAAGGCTTTTACAATGCTCAACAACAAACCTTTACGATTACATAATGGCTGAGGTTTCCTATCTCCATCAACATCTCCATGACCAACAACAACAACAACAAGATTGGTCTCCAGATCTCGACGCTTTCAACGTCTCTCCTTCAGATCTTGACCTTCATCCCTCCGTCCATTGCTCTTTCCATCATCACCACAATCAGGTCAATTTCCTATTCGACACAGTTAATTCTTCGTCTCCTGTAATAATGGAGAATGATGTTGTTGGTTCTCATCCTACGGTTAGGGTTTGTGAAAGGAGCGTGAAAATATTGATTTAAATGATTTAGAGATTGATTTTGGGTTAGGTTTAGGATTAGGGTTTGCTATGGAAGAATGTAATTATGATGGTCATGAGGATGATATTGATGATGATGATGATATTGATGGTGGATTTATGGTTGCTGATTGTGGGGATGAGTTTATTGTTTCGGGTACGGAAAGATCCGAAACATATTTCATGGGTGGGATTAGTTTGGTTGATTCGGATGAGGATCATGAGGACGAGGAGGAGATTATTGGTTTGGATGATGGTTTTGATATTAATGTGTGTTGTGATGATGAGGAGGATGACGAAGGGACGCTTTCGCTTTGTTGGGATGCTTTTCGGCTAGAGGATGATGATGATGATGATCGTATTGGATGGGATGTATTTGCGCGGCAGCAGTTTGAGTGGGAGGAAGTGGATGGTGACGTAAGGGAGGTTTTGGATATATCTCCTGATGCAGAACCGGAGGCTGATAATTGGGAGGTTTTCTTGAATTCGCATAATCTTGAACCGAATCCTGCTAATGATGTGGGGTGGGAGGTTTTCTTGAATGTCGGTGATCTTGAAGGTGACCCGGGTTTGGAAGATCGGTTTGAAGATTATAATGATGCAGAGCATGATATGTTATTTGGGCAGTTTGCAGATAATGTTGATTCGGCTTTGGTTCAACCTCCTGCTTCGAAAAAGGCGGTTGATAATCTTTTGTCTGTGGTGATGACGTTTAAAGATCATGAAAATAACAACGCGCATTGTGCAGTCTGCAAGGATGACATTGGTGTAGGGGAAATGGCTAAGCAACTTCCGTGCACTCATCATTACCACGGGGATTGCATTGTGCCTTGGTTGTGTATACGAAACACCTGTCCGGTTTGTCGACATGAGTTGCCGACTGATGATCCTGGTTATGAACGTAGGAAAGCCGAAAGGGCTGCTAATCATATTTGAAAAGTGACAAGGTTAGTTTATGTGGTTTTGAAGCTTTAGTATGATTCCTTGAAATGTAGATATTGATATTGTTGCTGAGAGAAGTTGAATTTTCTTCATATTGAGTTCTGTAAAATGTGATTATTATGATATAATTGATCATTTATGTGAGGTTGTTTAATCTCTATGGTTTTTTAATACAGTACCGCGAGTTCTTATATATTATAGACATCTGCTTAACAGTTCTTGATTCATATACATAAGATTCAACTATATATACTGTTAGGATAAGAAAACATCGAAAACTAAGAAATCGGTTTATGGGTTTAAGAAATTACCTTAGCTATTTACCAGTAATCGCCACATGAGCAATGCCCGTGTCTAAAATGATGAAACCTCTTGTTGTCGCGAACAATAATCTCCCTGTCAACAGCTTTTGATACCAATTTGATAGCGTTGTGACAATCTTCACAAATGCGCAAATTTTTGAAAATTCTTAATGTTCCACCGTTACATGTTCTTAACAAGCCGAAAGAAACAGCAAGTTTCTCGCTGTGACCCCTTAAGACATCCACTTTTTCGTCTTCTGTAAGTTCATGAAGTACACATTTAGTATCTGGTTTATACCCGTGTCGGGTGATATCATTCTCCAGTTTTCCCCACATGTCATGAATATCCGAAAGAACTTTATCACCTGCAAAGAAAGTATATACTTTTCCTTCGAATTCAATCCAACTACAACCGACGTCCTTCTTAAGCCCGAGTTTCTTCATTCTTTGCCTCATTATTCTAACATCATCCCACCTGCTAAAACCAGCAAACAAATTTGATGACAACACATAGTGTTCTGCTTTATACGGGTCGAGTTGTAATAACCTATCTGCAACTTTCTTTCCTAACTCTATATTACCATGGACTCTACATGAACTAAGCAATGAACTCCATATTCTAGCATCAGGTTCCTCGGGCATTTCGCTAATAAGCGCCATAGCATCATCAAACTGTCCTGCACGACCAAGCATGTCAATTAAACAAGCATAATGTTCTAGTTTTGGCTTTATTCCGTGAACTGTTTGCATCTCATCGAAGAACCTAAGACCCTCTTTGACCAATCCACTATGATTACATGCCATTAAGATGCCAATGAATGTAAAGTGGTCCGGTTTCATGTTCAAATCTTGCATTTCATAGAATAGTTTCATTGCCTCCTTTCCATCCCCATGAATCCCATAGGCTGTAATCAGAACTGTCCAGAGTCCGATATGGTTTTTATCTGATTGGTTAAAAACCTTTTGGGACGCGTTTATGCAACCAGTTTTCGAGTACAGGTCTATGATTGAAGAATTAACGAACACGTCCCTCATGAAGTTTTTCTTTAATGTATAACAATGAACTGATTGCCCTAGCCTTAAAGCAGACAACTGTGCACAAGCACTTAATACACTTGTAACTGCAATCTCATAAGGTTGAATCCCGCTATAAACCATCTTACGGTAGAGATTTACTGCTTCAAGTGGCTGTTTTTTCTGCGAGTAACCAGCGATCATTGCATTCCATGATACCAAATTCTTGTTTTCTAACCCATCAAAAGTTATCTTTGCAGACAAGGGTTTCTCGCATTGGATGTAACATGAAAGTAGTGAATTACCTATATGTAGATCCGTTTCTAACCCGTTTCTAATCACATACCCATGAGTTTCTTTGCCATATTGCAGCAACTTGAGCTCGGTACAAGCTAACAGCAGGCTACCAATGCTGTACCAGTCAGGCTTGAAACCTAAAGAGGTCATTTTTACAAACAAATCTATCGCCTTTAAAGGGTTGCCGTTTTGTGCATAGCCACTGATCAGTGCATTCCAAGAACTTAAACTCGTATTCTTCATCGTGTTGAAAACATTCTCAGCCAAACACAACAATGACCCGCATTCGCATTTTGCATAAGCTGCAACGAAAGCATTTGCAACGAACCTATCCAATTCAATCCCATGTCTAACCGAATAACCATGAAGCTCCTTCACTCTCAGCAGTAGTGAACTATGTACACAAACTTTCAACACGTTTAAAATGGTGACCCGATCAGGCTTTACACAACCACTACTGATCTGCATATCACGCAAAAGTTGAAACGTCTGTTTAACATCACCTTCTTTAGAACAATTCAAGATAATCGAATTCCAAGAAACAACATCCTTATTCTCATTTCTATCAAGAACCTTTCCGGCTTCTACCATATGCCCGCATTTCAAATACATATCCATCAAAGCATTCTGCACCTTCGAATCCCGACACAACCCCAATCTCACAGCCAAAGAATGCATCATTTCCCCAAACCAAACATCCCTTTCAGCAGCGCAAACGGCAACATAATTACCAACGTAGCAACATCCGGTATCAACTCATCTTCACTAACCAACAACTCCATGAACAAATCAACACATTCTCGAAACCACCCGTTATCCGAAAACCCGGAAATTAACGAATTCCAAGTGACCAAGTTTCTTTGAGGCATTACATCAAACACCTTAACTGCATCATCAATATATCCAAACTTCCCATACATTGCAACCAAAGCATTACTTATATAAACATTTGAAACCAAACCCATCTTTATTGCCATTCCCTGAACAGCTAATCCATATTTTAAATGGTTAATCCCAACACAGGCTTTGATTATACAAGGTAAGGTGAAGCTATCAGGTACATGATCTGTGTGCAAGAGGTGGTGAAAGACGAGTAGTGCTTTATTAAAGAGATTATTATTAGTGTATTGGCTAATGATTGTGTTCCATTGATACAAGTAGTTATTATTATCCTCTAATTGTTGGGAAATAGAAGGCAGATAGGAAGGGGGTTGAGAATATGAATGTGAAGACGAAGTAATAATATGATGGTTGATGATTGAATTATTAATTGTTTGAGAGAAACGGTTGGGGTGGCGACGGCGAGGAAGGTGGTCTCCGACGTGTAGTGGTGGTGGTAACATCATAGCCATGATGAAAGTCTGTTAAAGATAACTCACCATTTTTTTTTTCTCTTATTTTAAAAGTTGGTTATAACCGGTAAGTGGTCCAGCGGTATTTTGGCGTTGAAATAAGACTTAAGGACTGTAAGGTTATTGGATAAAAATCAAATAATACAAGCCAATATCCTCCTTGAAGCAATTCATTTCTTCTAGCCCTTTCCTATTATCTTTGATCCAATTTCAGACTGATACGTGTCTATCTCATGATACGATTTATCGATTTATCAATTCGGATAACCACACCCACGATTTCCATGATGCCATATTTTTGCTGTTAGCATATTTTTTATATTTAATAGCTATAATGTTTTCTTATTTTCTTCATTAGTGGGTTACTTTAGTGGTACCGTGTAAGACCCTAACCCGTAATCACGCGATTATTGCCTAATCTTACGGGTTTTGACCTTAACTAAAAACCACTCCCGATTAAAACTTTGAAATTTTCTTTATAAGTCAACCCATTAAGATCAAATACATGTTTGATTCACACAAATTTTTACTTTTTAATAGTTGAAACATATTTTAAGATGTTGCGTTTTAACGGGAGTTCCTTAGATTCTAGTGCGGAAGCTTGATGAGTGTTCGGGCGTGTTCGGTTCTTCTCGCGACTTGATCCTTGCTCCGGGTCGTCCCTTGAATGTTTACCTAGCACCATCACACAAAGAATGGTTAGTGGGTTGTCAATAATACATTTAAACTAGTGTGAGAGTCGTTACACGTCGAAACAGAACGAACCAGGCCCAACGGCCCTTTATCAGGAGAACAAACTGCTGCAACTTTTGCGCAGCAGCTGTTCGGATCGCTTTTACCCCTTCTAAAACCCAAAATCCGAATTCGACTTTCAAATAAGAATTGTTCTACGCTCCGAGAGCTTTCCAGGCATATAAAGAACAACTCCTAACGATTTTTCTACGATTTTATACGCAATTTTAAAGTTCGTGCTGACATGCAGGTCAAAGCGCGCGGCCGCTCGGTCTCTGTGAGCGGCCGCTCGAAGCTTCTGATGTGATTTTGGTGATTTTTAAGCATGGGGATCATGTCGCAACCGCATTTGATGATTCCCGAAGCCTAAGTAATGACTCGCCGACTAAATAAACCATTGTTTGACTGAAATTATGGTCCGGTTTATGTCGCCATGATCCGGTTCTTAGTTTTGAATGTTTATGGCGACTCTTACCCAATTTGACCCATTAAGGCCTTAATTCAAACAAGGCACTTTTGACCACTTAAATTGCATACCGTTTGAGTTGTCAAGTCATTAGACACTTGATCAACAAAAGCGTTTGTCCGATTTGTTTCATTACGACTTAGATTCTTAGAATTCAACCTTTATTAATCCTTTAAATCCCCAAAATGCCCCTCATGACCAAATCTTTAAATTTAGCCATTCGTGGCGAAACTTCTTGTTTCAAATCCAATGTTTTTGACTCAATGACTTGTTTAAAAACTTCTAAGTCCATACGGACTTAGATTTTCAACATTTCTCAAGATTGTTCTAATGTGGTCGATTCTAAGCGCCTTAGCACGCATTAGACATAGTTATGGAAATAACTTACTTGATTTGCACCCACACTTCATGTGGGTACTTTATCACCTATGTTGCTTCGCCGAAGGCGTTTATTTGACTACGGACTTACCGGGTGGCCTTGACCCATATCCATACCTTGTGTTTATCCTCCATGATTCTTAACATCAAGAATGCACGCGCAATTGCATCTACCTGTATGCTTTCTAAATAGACAACGTTAATTTCTCGGAACTCAAATGGCAATAACTTGCCATTTGACCCGTTTAACTTTATGAATCTTAATGCTTGAAATACAAGCATCAAGTATTGGACTCACATGCTGAGGATATCACCATTTGACCCGTTTAGAGTCGTAGTTCATAATACTAAGTTATCCAAGTTTTTATATATGGTTCAAGTGTTACAAACTTGACCCATTTAACAACAAGCTTAACAATTTCATTCAAATGATTTAAGTGACCCATCTTGGGTTAAAACATCATTTCTTACATATCATTATTAATTGACCCGTTTGATGAATTTCACCATTCGGTCACCACTCATGGTTTCAATTAACTACTCATAAACCTTGATTTATTGTGAATCCACATAAATTGACCCACTTAATGAATTTCACCCCTTGGGGTTTGTCTTTAGTACACACTCAATACCAATATATATAACACTTAATCCATGTCATAGTCTAGTAGTGTAAGTAGAACTTACTTGTATTCATTCCCATTGACTTGCACTTTAGGCTCATATCCGCTTGACCCGTTTAGTTCGTTGATCCATTCCATCCAAGCTTGCACCTAGCTTGACAAGATCAACCTTCACTATACTCATAAGATTAATTAAGTTAGTCATTATATCCAATAACTAACACATCTCATGAGTTTATTCACACCATTATTTTGTTTTCCCAATTATCATTTGGCTAAACTTTTCATGTATGGTGTGATTCATCTTTTAAACATGTGTTTCGCGTTTTATATGCGGGTAATTCCATGATTACCCAAATCAAGTTATCACCTCAATTTGCAAACAAGACTATTGAGGCATTTCATCAAACACTTGGTGTGCACCCACCAAATTCACTTGATTTTCATGAGTTTAAGTTTATCCAAAATATAGCCATGTATCTAATTATTATCATAACAAGATATTTAGGCATTTTAACTAAATTTGATCATTATAACAACTCCTAAGAGTCACCAAAACTACTAACCATGTGTGGTTTCAACCTAGAGGTTAAAACCCCAATTTCATAAGTTAACATATTCATATGAACATAATCAAACACACATATTAAATGTGATTTGTAACCAAATTATACATGTTTAAGGCTCCCCAAGGCTAGGGCAACCTATATTAACCATTAATTCCACATTTTTATAAAACCCTAGAACCATCATCTTCAATATACCATGGATTTGGATGATTTAAAAGGATCTAGAGTTACCTTATGACGTTTAGAACACTAGATGATCATGAATTCCATCATGCATTTAGAAAAGCCATCGATTTTGGCATGATTTGGGGCTGAATTGGTGGAGGTTCTTGTGTGTGTTTTTGATGGTGTGAAGAACGATTTTAGTGTGTGTTATCACACATTTTCACTCTTAACCCCCATTTTATTCCAACTTTGCCTAGTTGTCAAGTTCAGCCCATCCGGTTTAGTACAAGTATGTGATCTTTACTAATTAAGTTAGTTCTCATAATGTTCCCACGTGTGTTTGCAATTTACAGGACTTGTCAATGTCTCGTTTTATTATCCGCAAAATATTCCTTTTTGATAATGGGCTCAATATTGTATATATATTGATCCCACCTATTAGCGTAATTAAATGAAACGGGTTTTCGGGGTGTTACAAGTCTACCCCCCTTAAAGAGGTTTCGTCCCCGAAGCCTTTCTGTTGTAGTTTAAATTTCTTAGTTTTCATAACGCAACCTAAGTTACGCTACTCTCTTGTCTAACTGTTGCTATTTTCTTGCGTAACATCTACATACATACTCATTCCGGGCATCCTAGCTACCCATGTATTTCTCAAAGGCCGCCTTAGAACCATAGACTATCCCCCATCTACTATTATCTCGAAGGATGTGATGATTTAAGGGGCCATTCTATCATGCACCTTAGGGTATCTACTGCAATACTCGATGGTAGCATGCATATGCATACATGTCTATGCGTCTATTTCTAACAAGTAATTTGTCTTGGTTTCCAAGACTGACCCGACTTTTTAATATAGCCGTTTTCTAGCTTCTTGGATTCATCCCCGAATCCAACCCTCGTTTCTTTTTGGTTTGCTAGAATGCTATAAACAAACCTTGCTTTACACTAACGTTTTCCTTTCTTTGGCTAATCCTATTTCAAGAATTTGCCATTTATTGGGTTTACCCAATTTCCCGTTTTGCTAACTCGATTGGTGGTCATTGCCCCAACCGACCCGTTTAAAGACTTTTGAGTTTTAGATTTCAAATCGTTTATATATATTTAGAACGCTTAGTTTCTAAAAGTCCTCTTTCTGATTACCGATCTCAATATAAATTGAGGTCGGTTTCCTTTTTATAAAACCTGGTGTTGATTCGTCATTACAACGTATTGTATCGACTAATCTCTTATTATCACGGTTTGCATCAGATTGTAATAACGACACAATCCGACCGTTATCATAATTTGCTTTAAATTGTACCAACGATACAATCTAATGTTATTGCAGTTTACACTTTTTCATCCTTAACCCGGGGGTTGAATGATTTACTGATTTATCACGTCCTTCCGCTTTTACTAATTATGTTTTGCACTTTATTCAACCAAGTTCATGACTTTGATTGAGAGTGCACTGCCTTGGTCTCTACAACCCGCTCGGGATTGCTTATACCTCGGCTTATTGGTGTATAATTTTGTCACTGACCAGAAGGTCCAGTTGACCCATGGGTTTATCACGGCCCATGTCCGTTGTTTATGATTTATCAACCAAAACCATAGTTATGGTTGATTTAGTGAAGCAATACCTCGGCCTCTACGATCCCCACTGGTCGCTTATACCTTGGTTTTTCTTTCCTCTTTGTTTATCATGGCCCTTGAGACCATATTCGACTAATCCATGATTTTCCCGACACCTCACACTTACTTAGTCCTCGTTACATAAGTTGTATATGTATCAATTGTAAGAAACCCATAGTATCATATGTTTAACACTTACCTGGCCAGGGTAAGCAATCCGCATATGGTACACATGGACTTGTTAAAATTAGTACATCACATCCTATGTAAGCAAAGCTTCAGTTCATGCTTGTGTCCCTTATTTTATTTGGTAAAAACCCTTCCTTGATAATTTATTCAACGTTAGGTTTTTATCTTCATTCATTAAGAATAAACGATGTGTTTTTGTTTTGTAAAACTTTGTGTGATCACACTCATTGGTATGATCACAACGCCTTTCTAGAATCCTTTGATTTTTAAACATTAGTTTGGGATGATTACCCCCAACCCGGTCTCGATGTTTAAGTTACGTTTGTGTATTGATTGTTCACCAGTGTGAACAATGCACATTTCCCATTTAGCTTTTTGCTTGCGTATGCAGGTACCACCCTTCATGTGATGATTGCATATTAATACTCATAATATGATTTATAGCGTGTACCTGATTGATACTTGCCCTTATGTTCCTTTTTGTTATCGATCCGTTAGTTCGAGTCGTTACATGACGTGGTCCTTAGCGAGCATGCTATCAGTCGTGCTCCCGAACCTCTACAACCTCGTTTGGTGAATCATTCGATCCTCTCTCGATCGAATAAGATGTTATCATCCCTGTCACATTTATAATTTCAATTAATTAGTAACATGACATTTCATTATTAGTATGCATCACTGCAATAGTGATGTTAGAGTTCTTGTTATGCGAGATTTCCGTTGCCCAAATCAATCTTTTGGATAGGCCCCATGAGTACCTAACCATTTCCTTATCAAGATTTTGAGATAGCGAGTATCTACGCGATATCACTATTGATTACCTATAACAATTTTCCGATCAAAACGGATGTTTATTATAGGTATTACTTACCGGATTCCTTGATCAAGTCTTGAACCGAACACCCTTCAACACTTTGAGCGCACGGTTTGAGTCCAAGTATCCTTCCCGACACTCGGATCCCTCAAACCTATGGCTCTGATACCACTTGTAAGACCCTAACCCGTAATCACGCGATTATTGCCTAATCTTACGGGTTTTGACCTTAACTAAAAACCACTCCCGATTAAAACTTTGAAATTTTCTTTATAAGTCAACCCATTAAGATCAAATACATGTTTGATTCACACAAATTTTTACTTTTTAATAGTTGAAACATATTTTAAGATGTTGCGTTTTAACGGGAGTTCCTTAGATTCTAGTGCGGAAGCTTGATGAGTGTTCGGGCGTGTTCGGTTCTTCTCGCGACTTGATCCTTGCTCCGGGTCGTCCCTTGAATGTTTACCTAGCACCATCACACAAAGAATGGTTAGTGGGTTGTCAATAATACATTTAAACTAGTGTGAGAGTCGTTACACGTTGAAACAGAACGAACCAGGCCCAACGGCCCTTTATCAGGAGAACAAACTGCTGCAACTTTTGCGCAGCAGCTGTTCGGATCGCTTTTACCCCTTCTAAAACCCAAAATCCGACTTCGACTTTCAAATAAGAATTGTTCTACGCTCCGAGAGCTTTCCAGGCATATAAATAACAACTCCTAACGATTTTTCTACGATTTTATACGCAATTTTAAAGTTCGTGCTGACTTGCAGGTCAAAGCGCGCGGCCGCTCGGTCTCTGTGAGCGGCCGCTCGAAGCTTCTGATGTGATTTTGGTGATTTTTAAGCATGGGGATCATGTCGCAACCGCATTTGATGATTCCCGAAGCCTAAGTAATGACTCGCCGACTAAATAAACCATTGTTTGACTGAAATTATGGTCTGGTTTATGTCGCCATGATCCGGTTCTTAGTTTTGAATGTTTATGGCGACTCTTACCCAATTTGACCCATTAAGGCCTTAATTCAAACAAGGCACTTTTGACCACTTAAATTGCATACCGTTTGAGTTGTCAAGTCATTAGACACTTGATCAACAAAAGCGTTTGTCCGATTTGTTTCATTACGACTTAGATTCTTAGAATTCAACCTTTATTAATCCTTTAAATCCCCAAAATGCCCCTCATGACCAAATCTTTAAATTTAGCCATTCGTGGCGAAACTTCTTGTTTCAAATCCAATGTTTTTGACTCAATGACTTGTTTAAAAACTTCTAAGTCCATACGGACTTAGATTTTCAACATTTCTCAAGATTGTTCTAATGTGGTCGATTCTAAGCGCCTTAGCACGCATTAGACATAGTTATGGAAATAACTTACTTGATTTGCACCCACACTTCATGTGGGTACTTTATCACCTATGTTGCTTCGCCGAAGGCGTTTATTTGACTACGGACTTACCGGGTGGCCTTGACCCATATCCATACCTTGTGTTTATCCTCCATGATTCTTAACATCAAGAATGCACGCGCAATTGCATCTACCTGTATGCTTTCTAAATAGACAACGTTAATTTCTCGGAACTCAAATGGCAATAACTTGCCATTTGACCCGTTTAACTTTATGAATCTTAATGCTTGAAATACAAGCATCAAGTATTGGACTCACATGCTGAGGATATCACCATTTGACCCGTTTAGAGTCGTAGTTCATAATACTAAGTTATCCAAGTTTTTATATATGGTTCAAGTGTTACAAACTTGACCCATTTAACAACAAGCTTAACAATTTCATTCAAATGATTTAAGTGACCCATCTTGGGTTAAAACATCATTTCTTACATATCATTATTAATTGACCCGTTTGATGAATTTCACCATTCGGTCACCACTCATGGTTTCAATTAACTACTCATAAACCTTGATTTATTGTGAATCCACATAAATTGACCCACTTAATGAATTTCACCCCTTGGGGTTTGTCTTTAGTACACACTCAATACCAATATATATAACACTTAATCCATGTCATAGTCTAGTAGTGTAAGTAGAACTTACTTGTATTCATTCCCATTGACTTGCACTTTAGGCTCATATCCGCTTGACCCGTTTAGTTCGTTGATCCATTCCATCCAAGCTTGCACCTAGCTTGACAAGATCAACCTTCACTATACTCATAAGATTAATTAAGTTAGTCATTATATCCAATAACTAACACATCTCATGAGTTTATTCACACCATTATTTTGTTTTCCCAATTATCATTTGGCTAAACTTTTCATGTATGGTGTGATTCATCTTTTAAACATGTGTTTCGCGTTTTATATGCGGGTAATTCCATGATTACCCAAATCAAGTTATCACCTCAATTTGCAAACAAGACTATTGAGGCATTTCATCAAACACTTGGTGTGCACCCACCAAATTCACTTGATTTTCATGAGTTTAAGTTTATCCAAAATATAGCCATGTATCTAATTATTATCATAACAAGATATTTAGGCATTTTAACTAAATTTGATCATTATAACAACTCCTAAGAGTCACCAAAACTACTAACCATGTGTGGTTTCAACCTAGAGGTTAAAACCCCAATTTCATAAGTTAACATATTCATATGAACATAATCAAACACACATATTAAATGTGATTTGTAACCAAATTATACATGTTTAAGGCTCCCCAAGGCTAGGGCAACCTATATTAACCATCAATTCCACATTTTTATAAAACCCTAGAACCATCATCTTCAATATACCATGGATTTGGATGATTTAAAAGGATCTAGAGTTACCTTATGACGTTTAGAACACTAGATGATCATGAATTCCATCATGCATTTAGAAAAGCCATCGATTTTGGCATGATTTGGGGCTGAATTGGTGGAGGTTCTTGTGTGTGTTTTTGATGGTGTGAAGAACGATTTTAGTGTGTGTTATCACACATTTTCACTCTTAACCCCCATTTTATTCCAACTTTGCCTAGTTGTCAAGTTCAGCCCCTCCGGTTTAGTACAAGTATGTGATCTTTACTAATTAAGTTAGTTCTCATAATGTTCCCACGTGTGTTTGCAATTTACAGGACTTGTCAATGTCTCGTTTTATTATCCGCAAAATATTCCTTTTTGATAATGGGCTCAATATTGTATATATATTGATCCCACCTATTAGCGTAATTAAATGAAACGGGTTTTCGGGGTGTTACATACCGACAAGTTCTCGGTTATTTCATATTGTAAGTCTGTAAAAAGGCTAGATCACTTGACTAAGAGAAAGTATTAGGTACAAAATCTTTTAACCTACAAAGTGTAGGAAGCCACAAAAATCTGCCACGTGTAATATGTCAGTTACAACATAACAACTGAATGTCAATAATGAGAGGGGTATTATAGACTTTTACATCAATCAATTAATCACGTTCATAATTATGATTTCACAATCCTTGTTTTATAGTTGAATCAGAATTCAAATTTTTATAACTGATTGCACAATCATCGATCATCAATTCTTACCTTATTCAAAAACTCTAATCAATTTGCATCTGTCGATCAAAATTTTACCAGAATCATACTCAATTACAGAGTTCATCATCATGTTTGGTAGGTTACTTTGTTTTTTAATTTCACTTAATCGTAATCTTATTTTGATTTTTAATTGTTTATCAGACCTAAACAACGAACCTGAAATCTTAATCGGAGAAGAATATGATGTTGTCGATGCTCATAATCTGAATTTTGAAGGTTAGTTTTTACTGTTTTGATATATATTAGCAGATCACAAAAATCAGAGATGAACAGAGGTTGATCGATAAGTGTTTAATTTTGAATGTAAATATTATACAGGAAAATGTTAACAACACTGATGAACAAGGTGGTGAAAGGTTTGATTTCATGTTTGAACACAGAAGGATGCAGGTAATTGTTGTTTTCTGTCTATGATAATAAGCAAGTGCGTTTTAAGATTTTTAACATGCGTTTTGATGTAACTCGTGGTTTTATGTAATTGATAATGGTCAAATGCGTTTTATTATGTTTAACATGCGTTTTGAGGTAACTGGTGGTTTTTATGTAATTGATAATGGTCAAATGCGTTTTATTATGTTTAACATGCGTTTTGAGATAGCCGGTTGTTTTTATGTAATTGATAATGGTCAAATGCGTTTTATTATGTTTAACATGCGTTTTGAGGTAACTGGTTGTTTTTATGTAATTGATTTTTTAGTCAAATGGCGTTTTATGATGTTTTAACATGCGTTTTGAGATTTTTTTGATAAATCATTTTTCATGTGCATGTGAATGCTTACTATTAGGTGCATTTTTATAGTATGGCCATGTCAATTTGTTATTTAAAATTAGATTTTATAATTGTATGTTATGTGTTTTATGACAGATCTATCTAACAAAGATGTTCCCATTGATGATCAAACTCCAATATACAAACTTGTTGTTGCATCTTCAATGAAACCAGAAGTTGGAATGGTTTTTCCAAGTATAGATCATGCTTTTGAGTTTTATCAGCGATATGCGAAGGCTTCTGGATTTACAGCTAGGAAGAGTACCCAATATGTTCAAACTTATCTGACATTTTTCTAATCGACTTCAATGCGTTTTGTATTTAAGATTTTGCTTTTTATGTAGAGATTAAAAATAATCAATCATGTAAAATACAATAATTTTGTTCATTTATCGTGATTAAAGTTTATACAGAGTTCTGACATAATTTCACCTATTTGACAATAATTTTCTACTTTTTACAATGTCTTCATACTTTTTTTTATTTCTTTGCCCAAAATTAAATTTTTTTATTATTAAAAATGCTAAAAACAGTAAAACATGTGAATCTGTAATGTCATTTAGTGTTTGTCCCAACCAATGATTATTTGATATTAACACATGCGTTTTATCCTATTATATGATGCGTTTTATTGCTTTCTTTTAAAAAAATAAAACAACTGCTTGTATAGTAACACATGTGATTCTATTTTGTCATGTGGTATATTATTTTTCCTATATTATCATCAATATGTACATTCTTATTTTACACCACAAACATAATTTACACTAACGTCTTCTCCATCATCATCATCTGCAAGATCTCTTTTTTTTTTTAAGAGGATTGAGGAACAAATCATCAAGGATCATTCTTAGGAAAGTGTTTTGATGAATGATTTGAACAATGCCCAAGAAGGCATATCTAGAAAAGATGAAGTTTGTAACATTCTCAAGACGATGCCAGATTCTAGTCTTCATGAATTGGCATTGATGTTCATGATTGATTCAAGACAAAGAGATATGAATCGTGTTGAAGAGCTTACTAAATCCATAGCTCTTTTAAGGTGCTCAATAGAAATGAAGATTAAGTTTCTCAAATCACTTTAAACCTTCTAGCCTTCATAATGTCTTTGGTGTCTATGTTCTATGCTACTTTATTATCATTTTGTTTTAAGTAGTGTTTGTGTTGTTTGTTTTTCATGATGTAAAAATGTGGCATGAATAATAATGTACGTGCGTTTTAAGTGATATTAAATGTGTTTTATGTATTGGTTTTATATCACCAGTTAAATAGATTTCCATATATCAAATGTGTTTTAGTATTTATTGAATGCGTTTTAATATGATTCATACAAAACATCAAATGAAACATGCATTTTTAATACCAAAAGAGACATTCAGGTCTAACATTGTAACATTCAACAGTGTAAAGATGCAAAATTAACAAACTTATCAATCTTAAAACTTTCAGCTCATATTATCTACTCGCTTTAGCACCTTCGTGTAAGCATTTTCCATCATCTTTACCAACCTTGATATATCCCCTGCAACATTCTCGTCAACCCTATTTGATGTATTGTCTCCAACAATTTCATTAATAACATTGTCCCCAGCAACATCCTCATCAAGTATGTTTGATGTAGCATCTTCGACATTTACACACTGTCAAAAAATAAATACATGCATTTTAAGTATTAACAAATGCGTTTTGTGGATAAACAAATGTGTTTTAAGTATAACAAATGTGTTTTATCTGATTAATGAAAGTACTGATTACTGTTGATTGATAACTTCTGATGAAGTGTTTGTAACTACTGAAGAAGAAGTTAATAACTACTGCTGAATCAAACCACTGATGGCCAAACTTTTGATAATCAAACTACTCATGAACATTGATACATATGCGTTTTATGGGTTTATAAATGCGTTTTACTTTTTTTGAACATTGATACACATGCGTTTCACTTTTTCCTGATGAGCAAACCACTGATGGCCTAACTTCTGATGAGCAAACCATTTTCATCCATTTTCTCCTATATATGTAGATATCTTAATGTTTTTGTCCATTTTTTCATCCAAACCTGCAGAAAACATAACATGCGTTTTACTCATTATGCATGCGTTTTACTATATTTTACACTGATTTTTATAAACAAATTTATTATAAACAAATCATCTCATTCATCATTAAAATCTATAAAACGCCTTTATTATTTACCACAAACGCACTTACAACTTCTTAGTAATCATTAGAATCATTAAAACGCCTTTACAACTTTCATCAAACATCTAAAACGCATTTACTAATTTCATCAAAAAAATCATTAAATCGTGATGTTCATCATTCAAATCTTCAAAAATGCCTTTACTAATTTCATAAAACAGATCTAAACCATACCTTTATTAGTTCCCTTTCGAAGGCCTGTCATGATTCAGTTTGCTTCTTCGTTCTCTTCCTTCACCCGGTTCGTTTTTTTAGGGTTTTAGAATTAACTGGCACAATAGTTTAATTTATTTTCATAGACGATCAAAATGAAAATAACAATATGAACATTTACTTACTTGATTTGCGTTTTGGAGCCATAATCCTGCTTTGATCGATTGTTATTTCTTCGTTGATGGAATGCTCTGTTTCTTTTTTTTTTTTTTTTTTTTGTTACATAGAGATTGATTTTGTGTGTATTTTATGTGTGTGAATTCCACGATTATAGTGTTTGATTATGTAACCGTCCATAAATGAGATGATTTGAGCGCTATTATTAAAAAATCAAATTATTATAGTGACAATTTGTCTAGTTTGCCCTCCTCTTGTTAACTGCCATTAAAAACACGCGATTGTAATTAATGTACGATGATCTTGATTAAAACGCAGATGGATGGTCAGGATGTCTTCTTACACTTTGTATTTTAAGGAGGCTTTGTACAATAGCCTCTCTCCTTGACTAAATATTATGAATGAAAAATATAGAAAGCTTTGTGCTTGATCTCTTTATCTTGATTTCTTGAAAGCTTTGTAGGTTTTTCTTTGTAAAACCTATCACAGACCTTCCAAAAATATCTCTTAACTAATATTTTGACTCGCCGCACGTAGCGGCGGCTTCGAAACTTAAAATAACTCGATATCATATCGTCAAGTATTTGATATGACTTGTTTCCAAACAAAATTTACGTCATAACGCACACCAACAGAAAACGCACATCAAAATAAGCACAAAAACATATTATATTTGACCTGACTCATTACCGAGAGAGTCAAAATAAGCACGTAAAACTCGATAGACCCCAAATGATTTTATAAAGTTGGAGTGTAAGTGTCAATGCTGAAAGTTTAGTTACATAAAAAGGGGAAAAAAGCAATGTAGATAAAAATAAGCAAATCGTTACGAAACATTTTATGCGACGTAAAAAACATATTATGGTGGTATAATTGTATAATTTGTTACGAAATCAACAGTAACCTACTTATGATGGTGTATATGGAATTTAGAAAAATATTACGCTAAGAAAAAACTAAAAAACGACAACAACAAAAACCTTATTTAAATTGAGGTGCTAAACATATCATTACCAAAGTTGATGGACCATGTGATAAATTTATTAAAGATCAGGGGTATAAACAAAAACTATATACTAAAAGACAAAAATAAAATAAAATACTTGGATGACATTATAGTATCTATTAATTGTACGGTGTCGTACAATTACAAAATTTTTTTTCCAAAGAACCGCCCAGAAAAAATGGGAAGAACCGCCTAGAAAAAACAATGTGAAGAACCGCCCAAGAAAAAAAATTTGGGAAGAACCGCCCAAAAAAAAGTCTAAATCTTGAGTTTTATTTTTTAGTTTTAATTTCTTTCAATTTGACCACCAAACTTTGACCATTAAACTTTTAGCTTTTAGCTGCGAGTATTTTTTTTGAAGCCCACGTGAGAATAACAGTTACTTAATATTATCTTTTATGTCCACAAAACCCTGCACGCAACAGGAGCTTCCACAGCGACGCACGATATTTAACGTTCACCAAGCCCTCAACGCAACAGGAGCTCCCGCCGCGAAGCGCGGGGTAATAGAATCCTAGTTCTTATAAATTTTGAAAAAAAAAAAATAATTATTAAAAAAGGTGTGTCTTAGTTATATTAAGACTATGGAGAGTGGGGGCTTGGAAACGGGGCATGAGTTGCCATGTGACACATGTGGGTTCCACTTTTCAAGCACTCAAAATGGTGGGTAGTGAAGGGTTTGGTTTGAAAAGTTTGTGTGTATAACTTAAAAAAGGAAGAAGTAGCCAATCACATTCAAGGTGCACCCGCCCCACACCCGTGGGATTCTCCAAGCCCTTTGGGGCCACACCATGTTTCAAGCCCTTGGGGGCGGTGTTCCAGGCGGTAGTGGCACTTTCATGCCAGTTTCAAGCCAACTCCCCACACTCTAATGTCCTTCCTTAGAAAAATATATGCCTTTGAACTGGATTTGGTCTTATAATCAGCGCAGCTCGCATTGCATTAAGAGCATATTTGGCTCTCCTCCTTTTCTCCTTATGACCTTTCTCACCTCAAAAGCTCATTAATCTATGACTTTTCCCATCATTTCTCCTTTTCAAAAAACAAATTCTTCAATAAGTTTCTTTTCAAACAATTACCCAAACACTTTTGTTTTAACTTTTGACTTATTGAATAAGTAATAAGTTAAAAGGATGGGGAAAATGGACAGCAAAACACCCTCTAAAATGGCTCGCTCAAAATATCAAAATTTGTGCTTGATCTTGCTTCATCCTCTATTTTGTCAACGAGATCTATTACTCATAACCGTTAATATTCAGCCTCCGTTTGCAGAGCTTTTGTCTTCAGCAGTGATGTATCCAGTGCCTCGCCATCGCCTTTCACATTTTATGGCCTATTTGGGTCATTGGTGTTCCACTGCAGCGACAAAATGAACCTTCCGAACCAGTTTTCTGTTCCCAAATCTTGATTAAACTGCAAATAAATAATATCCCCAAGAAAGAAAAAATACCACGAAACGAAATAAACACTAAAGGAGTTATGTGCAGCCGGGATAATTAGCGCCATACACTATTATGAACACTTACCCCAATTCATACTCATACCAAACACACACCAAGCGCTTTAAATAAATTTAAAAGTTAGGGTTAAACAACTTGTGTTCGTGATGATTTACATGCTCATGTATGATTTTCGGGTCTGTGTCGAGTTCAACCCACAAACACAAACTGTTAAGCATCCATTGAATACCAAAACCCGACCGTTTGCTATAGTTAGTTAGGTCTTTAACAGTATCACCACATGGAGAGAATAAACAAGAAGTTTGCATAGTATTATGTGGCAATTTTAACAGGAACTATAACATTGAAATGGCACCAACATGCTTTGTGTATGTGTCAAAAATCAAAACATGTCCTAATATCCGAGAGCAGTTTGGTAGCAAAATTGTATGTTTGGGTGTTGTGATCTCTAAAACATGATATTATCCATACGAGCTTGCACACCGTCACTTAATGTCAAGCCAATGCCATCAACCAGTTGCTTTAGACTTGTGTCTATTATGTCACTCAGGATTTCTAGTAAACTGGTTGATGATTGTGACAACTCAACCCGTTTAAACTATAATATATATTTATATAAATACTCAGCTAACCAACTGGATCAGGCCAAATGTAGCCTGCACATCTGACTGCACTGTGCAGTTGACCTTCAAGGAAGGCTTTGATTTAAATTTAAATTTATGTTATGTAAAAAATCAACAGGGGAGCTTAGATATCCCCAACACTATAAAACAGGAGCTTTGATTTGTACTGTAGTAAAAATATACAATTCTATACTTACATCCAATATGGTCTACTGTCCTTTGGGTTCAGTAGTTTGGTTTCTGAACTGGGATTTGGCAACTGGGACTTAAAACATATAAAATGAGGCGTCTTGATCTTGGCGTCGACTTGTTTCATGGTGCTTGTTGAAATGTATAAGTTCATGGGATCAAAGAGAACTTAGGTAGTCTTTAAGCAAATTGAATATGGGATTTGCAAATGAAGACCCTTCTGACCTTTGAAACATGATTCCATCCATACGGGCTTGCACCCCGTCGCTTGATGCTAAGCCATCCATTAGTTGCTTTAAAGTCATGTCTATCCCGATTACCGAGCTCCCTATTCCAGTCAAGATTTCTGGTAGACTGGGAGATGATCTTGACAACTCAACCAAAGTAACCTGTACACAATCAGCAATATCGTCACAAATTTCCATCAATTGAGTTATGAATGAGTCAATTTTGGTTATGTTTGAATTCAAATGTGTAAAAACAAAAATTTAATAAAAACATGTTTTAAAAATCCCGCCTAGGCACTGATTACTCAACGAGTAATCCCTAAGTACTCCCCGCCTAGGCCGAGTACTTAGCGAGTCATCTTCGAGTACTCCCTAACTATGGCCGAGTACTCGCAACTCCCCAGTCAATCGAGTTACCGCCTGTGACTTTTGCAACCATTTTAAAAACAGGTCCAAGTTTGCTTAAAGTGTTTATATTAACCTTAAAGGGATGGCACAATGGTAAGCACCTGTTTCACCTATAAGCATAGAGGAGGTTTCAAGTTTGAATCTAATTTTCACTGGTTTCTGCCTTAATCCTCGAAGGCCACGTGCTATGCTTTACCTGGTCCTAGGGTATTGATGAGCCTAGTGAGTTTTCCCCAACGGCTCTCATGGTTACCAATGGAAAAAAAAAGTGTGTGTATATATGTTGCATACCTCCTAAAACTTTTTGTTCATAACGTATAATAATTCTGTAATTATATAGTTTTTGTAGTCATATTTAATGAATTAATTATCTATGAAAGATCAACCAAAAAAAAGCATTTGCGGGTCAATCCAATCCGACCTGATCGGACTTAGCCGGTAAAAAAATTGCCCATTTGTTACCCTGCCACCTCTATAGAAATATTTTTGCTTATGTTGCACAAAAATGAACAATTGAAATATCATGTGAGATTACAATTTATAATGTTAAAAGTAAAAGCAATATGAGAAGATGAAACATTCGTTCATTCTTCAGTCTTCACACTACCATTTAAAGTGAACACAAACATGAGCATGTTTTAAGGTGGCGTTTGGTTTGTAAACGAGTATAGTTTTGAATAAAATGAAGAGAAAACCAGATTCACAACAGGTTTGAAGAAACCCATCTATTATGGGTTTTCTCAAACCTGTTTCCTTAAAACAAACATGATATATCACTTCCATTTACGTTCCTTCATTCCTAATCAGGTCCTTTATTAGAAAAACCTGTTTTCACCTGTCCAGAATCTATCCACTGAACCTTCAAGGGGCGTGGCACAGTGGTAAGTGTCAGATTCCTCTCTATCAGAGATCTCGGTTTCAAATCCATCTTCCACGGGTTTCTGCCTTAAGACCCCTTGATGGCCACCGACGTGGCATAAGCTGTGTTTTACATGGTCACACTGGCTTTTGGTGGGGGTGGCAAGATCTTTCCCAAATGGATTCTTACGCTTACCAAAAACAAATCTACCCATTGTGACACGTCATACAAGTATACAACCAGCCTATTCTCCACCACTACTCAATTTGGAACATCAAACTAGTCAACTGTGGATGCGGTTTTCAAATTTTTAATACCACAGGATTCTTTACTATCCTTATGAAAGTAGCAGGTTTCATTAGGTGGCTTTGTTTTTCATAACTTACATCATGGTAAAATTTTGTTTAGATCATAGTCAAAGATCGTGTAATATATTTGAAAGTTAAAACTAGGAGCCATTCAGAGAAAACAGAGAACACGTGGAACCAACCTGTTTGTCCTGAGGTATGTTGGCCTTGTGCTTGGCAATAGCAACAGCCCGTGAAAACCCTCCAATTGCATCAACTAAACCTCGTGAAGCAGCATCATTACCATTCCATACTCTTCCTTGAGCAATCTCCTCCATTTTATCCACCTGCAAGTACAATCACTATCGGGCTGCTAACTTCATAGTCAACAAGTACTTAAAAAACTGCTGAAAAATAACTTGAGTGACCACATACACTCATTGATCTTGAAAATGCTGCCTTGTTACGAAACTGTTTATAAGCATTTTGAGCAGATTCTGCAAATAGTTTCTCTTCATCGGGTCTGTACACAGATATGCAAAACGGTTAGAATCACTAAACATGATCAAACCAACAGTAATAGCTTTTGATCAGTACTGTAAAAATCTAACTCCTATAATAGTACGATTAAGAAGGTCGGGTGCTTTAAAAACACACTTTGGGTAGCTTTTGACCCGTTTGCTTTTTATTTACTTATTTTATTCATTTGACCTCTTAAAGATAAAAACATAACACAAATTGACTTTATACGTAAATGGGTAGGAAATGCCACCTCTAGATATGGGAAATTCCAATTCTGAACATCTAAAAAATCATGGATCCACTCACCTGAATGGCCGCTGGTCAGCAGCAGTCAGCTCAGCAAACCGTCCCCTTGAAATAACTTCCTTATTGAAACCGATCCTTTCATAAAGTTTTCCCAAATTGAACTTACCTAAAGCAGATACAGTGATTAAACATACAGCCTTCAAAGGTCAAACATGCTCAAAATCATCTTGGAACATTCATTTTGTTCAAGCATTTCAAATTGAACATGTCATAAAAATGTTCACAGGATGATGTATTTTGGAAAGATTTAACTGTGGTACTGAAAAATAGTTTATAAAATAAAAATATAATAAAAAAAAGTTTACAAGAAGATGTAATGACCTGTAACAACACCAATTGAACCAGTCAAAGTAAGGTTCTCTGAGAGTATAGTCTGTGCTGCCATGGCCATATAGTATCCTCCACTAGCTGCCACATCAACCATCGATGCAACTACTGGCTTAGATTCAGCCAATAGTCTGATTTCCCTCCACATCCTACACAAAAAATGAATATTAAGCTTAACCACATTAGAAATCAAATAGTCCAGCAACCTTTCCTCTTATATCCTCTTTCTTGTCCAAAAACATTTTGATTAGAAATAAGAATCTAAAGCTCCAATAAATTATGCTCTTTTTTTTTCTGGCGATAACTAAGGAACACTTACAAGTCAGAGGCAAGAGCATCACCTCCAGGGCTGTCAATTCGGATGATAACAGCCTTGTACCTTTTTGACTCTGAAAATAAATAACACAAGTCCATAAACATAACACAGCAACAACAAAATCCAAATATGAGTATGAAATTCTTATAAAAACACATTTTTTAGACTAAAAGTGTTTTGGGATAAACCCAACCTGACCAGTACAAAAAAAATGACTTGTTTTTTTTTATTTACCCGAATCCACATTGCCCTGAGCCCTACTCGCCCCTATTGCCACCTCTAGTCTTGGTACTTTATGGTATACGTATCCAAGATCAGATTAATTATATATATTATTTTACATACCTCTTACGGTGCGAATCTTCTCAATAAATTGCTCAGCAATGATGCCTGAACTAGGTGAACTAAATGCTCCTCGAACACGACTGATGCTACCGGAAGCTCTAATTACTGCAATTTTATCCTTGCCACCAGATAACCCCACAGTCCATTTCTTAACTTTTGAGTACTTTCTGGATAAAGGAACGTAGAAGACTCTATAAGTTATTTCGCGCAACCATTTAATAAAGGTGATGCACAATACGACTCTCAAGTAGAAATAGAAAGAACACCCCCCCCCCCTTACTGCGGCTTCCTTATCAGGTAGGCCGTAGGTATATGGTGATCACAATATAGGTGTAAAGTATCAACTATAAAAGGAGAGCTCATTACTTGTAATCAACAGTCGGGAGTTTTTTCTCTTCTGCAATGCCCAATTTTTTTTTCAACATAGATGTAACCTGAAAAGGTTACACATTACCAGCAACATATATGAAACAGTAAGAAAGAATATGTTTTAATCCTGAAATAAGAAGTCTGGTCATGTTTGCTTTTCAATGAGTATACCTCATCATCGTATTTAATATCTGTAATCCATCCATCTTCTTTCAATTTATCTATTTGGTAAACTCCTTCATTGATAAAACTCTCGATTTCTTCCTTTTTCTTTCCTGTAAATGAAAAAACAAACCAAATTATTCACTATTTTTCTTTGATATATCAAAATTAAAAAAAAAAAAAAATCATAAAGGAACTTCACCTTTGGCTTGAGAAATCTTATCAACCCAATTTCCATAGACATTATCAAGCAATGTATTAAGCACCTCACGATTTTCTTCAGATATATTCTTGCGAGTTAACTGATCACCAGCACTCTTATATTTACCAATTCTTTGCACTTGTGGTTCCACGCCGACTTTCTCAAGTACACCTTTATGCACATGACTAGTTAGGTTTAGAAGTCGACCTCACAAATTTCAGAAGTAAAAAATAGGTTGCATTTTTAGTTGCCACACAATGATACAACTTCATCTTTCAACTCATCATCTTTGTGACTTTTTGTATTGATTTCTTATAGCCATTATTCATGCGAACATGAACATGGACGAACAGGAAATTCAGCATACTAATAAAAACCCTTTCTTGTTGGCAAGAAACACCAATAACATGGTCAACTGCATATCCCATTATGTTGACTAAAGTATAACTTGAGCTGAAATGTAACATGTTGACTAACCTCCAAGAAATTGCGCTTGAGCAGATAAACCGTACAATGAAAAATACGCACTTGGAGGGGCGTACAGTTCTTCACAGGCACAACCAAGGTAATATTCCTTTTCACCCCATAGAGGTGCATAACCAATAATAAACTTTCCTGAATGAATTATTACAATAGAAGATGCATTTAAGTTACATCACACCATGTAATTTAACTAGAAACTCTATAAAACATAATGACAAAACTACCTGACTTCCTGAAATCCAATATGTGTCTTCGAATTTCTTCAATTTTAGCCCACCCGCAGTTCAGGGTTTCGATATGGAGATAAACACCAGATATACGAGGATCGTATGCTGCCTTTATCAAATTTTCACATATTTGAGGCAAGGATAACCCTGAAGAGAATCGAGTCTTCACCTGATCAGATATCTGAAATTCACAATCATCGAAAATTTCAATTTAAACACATATAATTATATACATTCATACCTAATATTGCGTCAACTAATTGCATAAATCACATTCATTAAAACTAAAAACTAAAGTTCAATCATGCAGATCACACCAAGAAAATTGTTTCATCCTTTGCCGTCATATAAAAATTCGAAAAGCGCCTATTACTTATGTTGTCAAAATAGAGTGAAGAGTGCGCCTAGGCGCAGAGGCGAAGCAAGTGATCTGCCACTGGAGAGGCGAGCTTTTAGGCGTAGAGTTGCAAATTCAGGCCAAATTCCGGCAAAAAATGGTTAAAAAAAACCCTAATTAAGGCTGGAATCAACCCAAATGAACATAGAATCAACCTAAAACAACCTAACCTAGCACTCTAGCAGTAAACAAGCCTAAAACAACCGATGCACCTTGAGTGTGCCTCGGGCATTTGACAACATAGCATATTACATAAGATATCAATCATATCATATGGACATATCTACAAACAGATAAACCAGGAACCTTTCGACCTATTGTAAACTGATTGTGTATATAACAGGGCCACATTTACATATATAGCAAATAACGTTACACTTAAATACTATATATGATAATTATATAACTACTATGTCTAACATGAAGACTTTAATCTTGTATTATGAAGATAAAAGATCAGTATAGATAATTATTTATTGAAGTCTATTATATATGACATTAGGGATAACTGTAGGTTTATTAGAAAGAAACCTGTCCACGCAATTTCAAGTTAAGAACACTGCCTTTACGAACACGTTGCCACGGATAAGCAATAAGCATCCGTAGCTTCACCACAAAGCTCTTCCACGCACCCAGCGTTTCATACTCAAACTCTCCACTAGGATAATATTCAGCATCACCTCTCAAACTGCCATTATTACTATCCAAATCAGACTTCAATTCAGTCCTATCATCCTTCTTTTCAAACAAAACGTCGTCGTTTTTGGTGTCAGATGACGAGGATGAGTCAACGGCTCGGATGGAAAAGGTGCGTTTAGGAAGATGGCGGTAGAGAGTGGTGGTGAAATGTGGAGGAGAGGGAGAGAGAGGGAGGTAGCGGGATTTGGTTAAGATGGTGGTGGAGATGTGGACGGTGGTGGTGAGAAACCGAGACATCCGGTGACGGAGACGGAGATTAGATAGAACAAAGTCGGGATTGGAAATGTTCCACGTTGGCTACTTTGTTTATTTAAAGTTTGGGTGGACTCATCGGCTAGAATATCTACAACGTAAATTTGTAATCGTTTTTCGTTTTTTTTAAGAGATTTTTTTTTAAGAGATTTTTTTTTTTTTTGGAAGATGATTTTCTTTTTAACGGATGTTGTAATACCGCTTATGGAGACCCTGACCCTTAACTTTTCAGTCTATGTTGTCTAAACCGGGTCTACGTTGGTGGTAGTGTGGGCTGTTATCGGCTTCCGCCCGGAAACCGTATCGTCTCTACACGAGCTTAGTTTTACTGTCGCCCGCTGGAGTAACGACCGGATGAAAACTAGGTCAGCTCAAGTTCGAATTCCCTCCACCAGGAAGGTCAAGCTCTCCCCATCATTGACTATGTCCCTCCAAATGGTAGTAATGAGGATCGAACTCGGGTCTCACGAGAAGAAGCCCGGGCCGCCTACCACTACACCATAAGTGAAGGACTTAAGAGCAAATTTTATAACACCATAATCTCACTTTACTTTATACTTGCAATTACAACAACTACAAGTAGGGAAGGAGGGGTGCTACCAGCAGAGGATCTGTGGAGCACCTTCACGTCATCAATAGTAGTCTGCTATCTAGACTACCACCCGTGAACCCCTCCCACCGTGAAGAGGTATAAAACCTCACGTCCTAACCACAAGCCCCTTTAGGCGCGACATCTCCCAATAGGACGCGACCCACCATGACACGTGTTAGAGTCGTGACCGGAGGTCACTAGTTCCGAAGGTTAGTACACCTGACCGAAGGAAAGTACAACCATTCTGACTAGTATAAATACCCCTTCAAAAGTACAAGTAAGCCACGTTCTGACATACTCCGAACCCCTCTCTCTCTCCCTCTCAATTCTCTTTTCTTCACCAACAAATACTTATCCTCACGCCGGAGGGTGGTCACAGAGAGGCCCTCCCTGTTCCCCTGTGACGAGCCTAACGGTTTGTTAAGTTTTGTAGGTATTCTCACCCAAGATCTGATCATGCTTGTCGTCTTCAACTTCCCTCACGAGGTACGTCCAGCTTTTGGATCTTCAATTGGCGCCATCTGTGGGACCAAATCTACTCTCTCCACTCATATCTGGAATGGCTATGGAAAATTTGAACGTCGTTGACATTACAAACAAAGAAGATGACGACATCGTCACTTCTGAACAAAACACAGCTGGTTATTCCAGAATGTTGTCAGACTTCATAACAACTTCCACCACTGAAATGGTCACTGCACCCATCGGGATGCAAACTATATCAGTAGAGTTCGATAAAACTTTCCTCCAACGAAACCGTGACTTCTTGATGAAGCTAAAAGAACAGCAAGACAGAGAAGAAAGGCTTCGTAGTGTACAGGTAAACCTGTTTCCTTCTGAAGGGATAACATCCACTACGATGTCCACCCCAGCTAGTCTCCCAACATACTCCACCGTGGTCACATCCATACCACTACAAACACCTTACGGTTTTCTGATGCCTTATGGATATACGGGACCGTTGCCAACTGGACTCACATCCACGGGGCCAACAGCCACCACATCAGTGATCCCAGCCAAGCAACAACCCAGCTCCAGCATCGTCGATGACGAACTTACAGCCCCATACAGACCAACTTACATGACTTCGTACTCGAAGTTCACTTCGAGGGTCGCTAGTGTCCCACTCCCAGCAAAATTAAAAATGCCCGCTACCATCAAGAAGTATGATGGAACCTCAGATCCGGACGACCACGTGTTTAATTTTGGTGGAGCCGCGGAGATAGAACTATGGCCCATGCCAGCATGGTGTCACATGTTCGCCCAGACACTGATCGGAGCCGCAAGAGTGTGGTTCGACAGTCTACCAGCTGGACAGATCGAAAATTGGAAAGAGCTGCGACGGATATTCCTACAAAATTTCTCTCAACAAAGACGTTGCACAAAAGATATCACGGAGGTACACAACATCCGAAGGAAAGATGGTGAATCTTTGGAAAAATTCATAGACCGGTTTAATAAAGAAAGTATGCAAATATCCGGAGCTGTTGATCAGCTGCGGATATCTGGTTTTTGCCACGGGGTACGCAACAACCAATTGGTTGAAAAGCTGCATGAAGACCTCCCAAAAACAATGGAAGTACTCATGGAAAGGGCACGCGCCTTTGCGAGAGGAAAAAGCACATGCGGACAAACAGGAGAAAGTGATTATAAGGGAAGCACCAGAGGTAATTCTTGGAAAAAAGGAGCTCCGGCTCCAACTGAAAGAAACAACTCATGGTCGAAGCACAGGTCACAACCGTACTCAAGAAATGACCGAAGTGAGAAGTCCAGTTCCGGACGCTCTTCACAAAGTACTAGTTACTTGGATCTCAACAAAACCCCAAGCGAAATCCTAAGCACCGAGCAAATACGCTTCCTGACACCTCCGAAGCAAAAACCTACCTCCGACAGAAACACCAAAAAAAATTGTGAATATCACCAAGCAAAAGGCCACAATACCGATGATTGTTGGTCACTAAAACAAGAAATTGATAAAGCATGCAAAGCAGGGAAGTTATCCCATTTGATACGAGACTTAAAAGAAGGAAAACCAGCCGCAACACAAATCTCCAATCTAAACAACCAAACAGGGATTCACATGGTCCGATCCACCCATGAACAAGGAATCAAAAGAAGTCACGATCATATAGCACCCTGGATGGATAAGTTGCTCTTCTTCCCACCCATTGATCCAAGAGAAGCAAAAGAAGCACCAATCGTCGTATCTGGAGTCGTTGCAGGACACAAGGTGCGACGCATTTACATCGAAAATGGTAGTGCATCCAAAATAATGTACTACCAATGTTACCACCAGCTAGCTCCGGCTACTAAGGACAAACTTGTCCCAATCCAGATGCCATTAATCAACTTCTCCGGAGAAGTAATACAACCACTGGGTCAATTAAATCTTCCAGTTACGTTAGGGACGGAAGAACACCAAAGAACAGTCGTTCTTACCTTCCTAGTGGTCGGGGCACTATCAGTCCACAATATCATACTAGGAAGGCCGGGAATGAAAGCTTTTAGCATGGTAACTTCAACAATCCACGGGGCAATAAAGTTTCCCACCGAAACAGGTGTAGCCACGATGTACACCGAGTCTGATATGTATGTAGCCGAAGTACGACAATCCTTGGGACAGTCTGTCCCGGAAAGAAACGAATCTGAAATTAAAACCGCCGAAGAGTGGTCCATTCATCCAGCATTTCCGGAACAAAAAATTACCATCGGTACTCAGTTATCAGAAACAATTAAAAGATCCTTATGGACACTACTGTCCACGTCCTTAGACGTGTTCGCCTGGCAACAGTCAGACATGACTGGAGTACCAAGAGCCTTGGCCGAACACAAGCTTAACATTCGGTCTGATAAAAGGCCAGTGGCTAAGAAGAAACGAAGTATGGCTCCGGACAGAATTAAGGCCATTGCCCATGATGTAAAGGTCTTGCTAGACGCGGACATTATCAGGGAAGTTGAATATCATACATGGGTCTCCAATCCAGTCATGGTCAGAATGCACGATGGATCCTGGAGGATGTGCATCGATTTCAAAGACATAAACGATGCATGTCCCGAGGATTGTTATCCCTTACCAGAAATAGACCTAAAAGTTGGTGTTGTAGCTAATTTCAAGCTGAAGTGTTTCTTAGACGCCTATAAGGGATACCACCAGATCCAAATGGCCGAAGCTGATGAAGACAAAACAACCTTCGTCACTAACCAAGGGTTGTATTGTTACAAGAAAATGCCATTCGGATTGAAGAATGCTGGAGCCACATATCAAAGAGTAATGGACTGGGCCTTCAATGAACAGATCGGTCGAAACTTGGAAGTGTAAGTGGATGATGTAGTAATAAAGAGCTCGAATGAAGAAGTATTGTTGAAAGACATCAAAGAAACTTTCGATAAGCTCCGAAAAATAAACATAAAACTTAACCTAAAGAAATGTTCGTTTGGCCTAGAAGAAGGGAAGTTCCTTGGCTTCCTAATGTCAAAAGATGGGATCCGGCCAAACCCTAAAAAGGTCGAAGCCGTCCTCGCCATGAAACCCTCGTCCGATTTGAAAGAGGTTCAAACCCTCAACGGGTGGCTGGCCGCGTTACATAGATTTCTATCCAAAGCTGCCGAACGAACGTTACCTTTCATGGTTGTTCTTAAAAAAGTACCTGAGCTCGAAAGAGTTTCATTGGACAGACGAGGCAGATAAAGCCTTTAATGATCTCAAAAAATGTTTGGCAGAACTACCAACTTTAACCGCACCAAAACCAGGAGAAACCCTCACCATTTACTTGTCAGCTTCGGAAGCATCCATCAGCTCAGTACTAATGGTAACCAGGTTGAAAGCACAAGTACCCATCTTCTATGTCAGTCGCGCCTTACGTGATTATGAGACGCGGTACCCTGCAATGGAAAAGTTAGCTCTTTCCTTGGTACACGCCTCACGAAGGTTGCGCCGATATTTTCAAGCTTTTGAGATCGAAGTACAGACTGATCAGCCGATATTAAGTGTACTAAGAAAGCCAGAAGTCTCGGGCAGATTAGCCAAAATATCATCCTGGCAAGGCGAATGTTGTTGCGGACGCCTTGAGCAGGAAGGAATCCGCTAAGCCTCGTCGTGTTCGAGCTCTTCAGCTCACCATCCATTCTGGTTTACCTGACCAAATCCGTTCGGCGCAGCAAGAAGCTTTGAAGGAGGAAAACCTTAAAGCTGAAACCATGCATGGTGCTGGTAGTCACCTTGAACTCAGGTCTGATGGCCTACGTTATTTTGCTGAACGTGTTTGGGTCCCTTTATTCGGGGGCTTGCAGGAGCTCGTTCTTGATGAAGCTCACAAGTCCCGGTACTCCATTCACCCTGGCTACGATAAGATGTATCAAGACTTAAAGATACTTTATTGGTGGCCGAATATGAAGGCGGATGTAGCTTCATATGTAAGCAAGTGCTTGACTTGTGCCAAGGTCAAGGTTGAATATCAAAAGACGTCCGGCCTTTTGCAACAGCCTGAAATTCCTGAGTGGAAGTGGGAACGGATTATAATGGACTTTGTGACCAAACTCCCGAGGTCACCCAGTGGTTGTGACATGATCTGGGTGATCGTTGATAGGTTGACAAAGTCTGCGCACTTCCTCGCTATCAAGGAAACGGATGGCCTTGAGCGTTTGGCTCGCTTGTATCTCAAGGAAGTGGTTTCTCGGCACGAGGTGCCTGTTTCTATTATTTCTGATCGTGATCCTCGGTTCGCCTCTAATTTCTGGAAATCCTTGCATAAGGCTCTGGGTACTCAGTTAGATATGAGCACAGCCTATCATCCGCAAACTGACGGTCAAAGTGAGCGGACGATTCAAACACTAGAAGACATGCTTCGGGCATGTGTAATCGACTTTGACAAGGGGTGGGTGATGTGCTAAAAGTAGTTTAATAAAATAACTAAATTAAACCTAAAACTAGACACCTAGTAATACTCTAGACTCTCTAAAACTAAACTACTGACAGGCAAGTGAACCTATCGACTCTAGTAAAGCTAAAGTAAGTCCGGATATCGAACCCACAGGACTCTAATGGAAGACGGTAACTAGACTCGAAAACTTATGTAAAACTGAAATAAAACTATTTATTATTTTAGAGGGGGGGGGGGGTTTACTAAAAACTAAATTCAAGAAAAATAAAGATTAACTAAAATAAACTAAACTGAACTTAAGACGTGAACTGAGCTGAACCAAATTCAAATGATAGTGGAAATACTACCTAGGTTAGAATCCTACTCATGACTGACGAACTTCTATGGTTATGGAACTAGCTATGGAACCGGGATCTTTAGATACTAAACTTACAGGATAAACTAGAGGACCCTCGACCCTTCTCAAGGAGAAACCTAAGGTTACCTATAAGCCGTTAAACTACCGATTGAGAGGTTACCCTTACAGGCTTACCTACTCTGATGATAAAGTACCCGCTAGACAGTCTACCTTACAGCGCGAAAGCCTCACTACACTAAGAGTGCAAGGGGTAACTATAGAAAACCTGATCTGACTCGATACGCAAGTAGTGGTAAGGAAACTAGGAAGACCTTCTTACAAAGCATCTAAATCTAGCAATTTAACACCCTAGACATATCGACAATCCCGCACCTTACAACTATTGGAATTGGAAGAATACCTAGAACTACTCAATCAACAAAAACCACTCCTATGGAAAACACTAGCAATTTACCATAAACTAGTTGCTAACACACAGTCCACAACCTAACACGCATTCATACATGAAAGACATTCACAAAAACGCATGTGGAGTAAATAATTATTAATTGAACAAAACTAGGTACGCATATACACCAAATCTAAAATAATCAAAGTCTTTACTAAATCATCAACCCATAGTCTAAGTTCCAAAAAACCATAAAAAACGTTCATTCAATCATGAGTATTCATCATAACCTAAGTAGTAATGAAAGTCTAGCCAATAAACATGTTCAAAACAGCAATAAAATCAATTCTAAGTTCATGAAACATAGTTTGAAACTCAAAAGAACAAAGGAACGAAGAACCCGAATGATTAAAACCCGAAAATCTCGATCCCAATGCTCAAAATCTTGACCCTTGGCCTTTCGCTCACCTCCTAGTGCTCCCAAGCAGCTCTCTCTCGTCCAAAAGTGCAGAATACCTCTTAAAATTTCGTTCTAGGGTTTTAAAATCCGATTTGGGCTTGAAAAACACAATTTTGGGCTTCCTGATGGCCATCGCGTCACGCGACGGGATCCTGGGTAAGTGGTCGCGTGACACGACGCCCTCAAAGCTGAATCTGCATAGCGCCGCGTGACACGACGGGATGCAAGGGAGTCTGTCGCGTGACACGACAGGATGATTTTTCCAGTTTTGTTTATTTTTATCTTCTCTTTTCATTTGTGACTCATCCGGGACCTCGTAAAGCACCGTTTATACATAAATTTGCCTATTTTGCCATCCGGATTCCTGTGACACATAAAATACTAAATAGAAACCGAAAAATATATATAAACGACACACACTGACTCGATAACGACTCAAAATATGTACAAATAACCGATGTATTTTGCAATACATCAAACATCCCCACACTTATGTTTTTTCGTCCCTAAAAAAGAATTATGCTATGGAATCACAGTTAGGTTTACATCCAGTTTCAAAACATAGGTTACTTAATTAATAATCTACTAACGTGTTGATTGCGATTGCAGGTATATTGATCCTCTTAAACCCACATCGGTTTCCAAGTCCCTTTCTATTTATGTTAAGTTCATGTTGATTAGTCTATCTAGGGTCTCACTCAAAGGAAGCCACGGTTCCTCCTAATCCTACCTCAAGCTTATGAAGCTAAAGGAACGACCAATTGACCATTTCCCAACCGTCTTATGTAAAAAAAAAACCAAGAGAATTTAAAAACACTTTTTTTTTTATTTTTTTTATTTTTATTTTACATACTTAACTCAGAGGGTGTGACCAATCCAAGTCGCTATCCCAGTGGCCAGGCACCTTAAGCTTCAGCATTTTTTTTTCTTTCATCTCAGCATACTTAACTCAGAGGGTGTGACCAATCCAAGTCGCTATCCCAGTGGCCAGGCACCTTAAGCTTCAGCATTTTTTGCTTTGATTTCTATTTTTTTTAAGTGATTAGAAATTCTAACGGTTTTCTACTTATAACGGTGCTTCTTATACTATTTTTGGCGGTTTCGGTCTCCCCGTTTCTCCTAGATGAGAACCCACAAAATAGCCTAACATAATTAATTTATTACTTTTCAAAGGAAACCTTTCTACCGGCCGAGCCTACCCACATATCCCAAATCAGACACGCTTTCAATCAATTTTTATCTCTTATTACACATACTATTTGAAAACCGGACACCTAACTTTACCTATCATCTTCCATATTTTATATAATGCAAACTTCAAAATCAGGGACATTTTTTTTTCATTTTTTTTTCAACTATAACCGACACGGTCCATCCCCACACTTAAATTTTGCATTGTCCCCAATGCAGGAATGGACAACTGACTCAAACATAATAAAATAAAACTGACACTGAACAAAAAGAAAGACAAAAAAGAAAAGAGAAAAAGGAAAAGACTTAGCTGGAAATATAGCAAGACTGTCATGTGCCAGTCTAATCCAAAAACATGCCATCCAATTCAAACGTGCTCAGCAAATAATTCCAAATTCTCATCAACGAACGAAGCGGCCAAGTATTCTACCAAACACACATAATCACATCATAGCCAACATATATATATATATAAAGTGCCAACCTGCCAACCCATGTCCCAGAGCATGTCACAAAATATCAAGTTTAGTACAGACCATGATCAAATAAAAACATCATCAAAAGAAAAATAAACAAAAGATATAACCAGATGATCATGCTGCACTCGTATCCCCACACTGCTCCTAATCATCCTGTGGATCCCGCTGCTCCTGCTGCTCTGGTGCTCTGAAAAACTCTGGTACGCCCAAATTCAATGCCCTCATAATATACCTGAACGCATCGTCCTGCCTGCGCTGGCTCTCTGCCTGTGCTCGCTGACCCTCAGTAATCAGCTCTCTCAACTCCCTAATCTGCCTATCAGTGCGCTCAGCTAATGCCTCTAGAGTAAGTGGTACTGGTGGTGGCTCTCTGAGAGGATACTGATGACCTAGCAACTCGTGTCTCTGTCGAGGTCTCTGTAATCTAGTAGGGATGCTGGCCTGAAGAGTAGCTGCTGCTGCTGTACCCTCTGGAGGTAATACCTGAGGTCCTGGTGTGATAGCTACCCATGCAGGCGGGTCAGTGCTAGTAATAATATTCGCATTCCTCGATTCCTTCAAACCATAATACCCGGGCTTCTTGGGTCCTTTCACTAACTTGTGTTCGGTATACGGCCCAGGCTGCCTCATCACATTCAAGTTTTGAGCTATCTGCGTGATGTACGGGCCCATATCCAAACCTGCTCGCGTCCCACCTCTCCTCGGTCTCGAGAACGACCAAGCCATAACACTAGCCAAATTTGCCTCCCGGCCTTTCACCATACAATACAAACAAAACAACTCGACCCAATTCACTCTATTTTCAGTCGACTTCCTTCCCACCAAAGTGCAACCAAGGACCTTAATAATGTACCTGTAAAAGGGATCCCGAATCGCTGACCCTGACAACCCACCTGAGTATGGAACATTAGCAATCGAATTCCAAAATTCTTCTAAATCTGCCTCTGTAATACAATACTCCCTCTCTTCCTTGCTCACACCCCTCAAACTAGTCAGAAACGCGGAAGTCTGGGTCTCCTCCGCAGTATAAGAACCTGTAACAACTGCGAACTGGGGAATAGACATCTCATGTAGTACCCTGCCCAGAGAGAATGAAACTGCATCTGATTCATAAAACCCACCCTCTCTGTGTATGTACGTGGAATGGAACTCAATAGTGATCTCCTCATACTGTGGTTTATCACAAGCCAAAACCTTTTTAAACCTGGGGCCCAACAACTTCTCAATCCTGTCCCGCTACCCAACTTTATCTAAAAGATCCCAATCTATAGTCCGCGGTGTCAGCAAAGGCAGATCAATCAAAACGTCACACTTTTCTGCTTCTTTTGTGCCTGAAGCAAATTTAAGTAAAGTATGCTCGCGAAGGTTATCAGGTTCAACAGTATTATGCTTCTCTGGCTCTGAATACTGAATCGGTTTGCGGGGTGGATCCCGTTTTCTTTTTGCTGCTGCATTCGAGGAGCCTTCACCTGACATATCTGCAAAACAACTTTAAAAGAAACAAGCAACAAGTTGATTTGATGTTAGTAAACGACCGTATAGCATTTCTTTCGCGGTCGTGACAGACAGGACTGACAACTGGGATTATCAAGAAGATGTGAACCGCGCCTCGCCCAAATGGAGATTGAGTACGGGCGAGGCGGCTCGTGCCTATAAGCTAATGAAAACCCCAGCGACTCGACTCAAGACAAAAATAAAAACTTAGACTCAATTTACACCCACGACTCAAAAACAAGTAAAAACTAACTCAAAATACACATACCCCATCCCGGCACTTTAATTGTCCGCAATTAAGTACAAGTGCCTAATTGATGCAAAATGGCGACCCGAAATGCATAAGTGAGGAAACGATTTGTTTTGTGAAAAATTAATTCGGGTTGAAAAACTCCCCTTAGACGGGGGAGTTTTTGCCATTTTGTACCTAATAAACGACAATAACAATATGACATAATCCCAACACATAACATTCAAGACCATAATCGACACAAAAGACGCGACCCTAATGGACTAGATACCTAAATAGAACTCAACTAAATGATATTATGACCCGACCAAAGGACCTTATCAATGACCGACATTATGACACATACCCAAACAAGACGAAGAATACAAGACTAACGATACTAAAGACGCGACACAAACGACACAATCCCAACAAAACAAGACCAACACAAACCAAACCAAACAAAACATAAATAACACATTAACACGACACTACGACCTAATTCCAAACACATCAATGACTCGAATGAAACCATATTAAGGACGCGACACTACTAACACACGATAAGCATTACATTCAAAACATGACCAACACACATTATCCAAACAGGCTATGGCGATACAAAAATACACAAAAACAAAACATGACAGAAAACAATAATATACAGTAGTCGAATGCAAGAACTCATACCTGTCGAGCCGATTAAGGACAGAGAAAACACAGGTGGTGAGTCTGTGGTGGTGTGTGGGCTGTTGTGAGGGTGGAGGAGGTGAGGGTGGACAGGTGAGGGACTGTGGTGGCGGGTTGAGGTGGTGGTCGATTGGAGGAGGAGGAAGAGAGTGTGGAGGTGGGTTGAAACAGAGGGTGAGGGCGACGAAGGGTTGTGGGTTTGATGAGGGGCGGAGGCCGGAGGTGGGAGAGGTGGTGGAGCAGAGGAAGTGGAGGCGGAGAGGGTGGTGGCGGGAGAGGTTTGCAGGGGCCGGAGGGTTTCAGGCGGTGGGTGCAGAGACTGATTGGAGGAGAAGGCTAGGGGTTAGGGTTGCGGCAGCAGAGGGGTTAGGGGTTAGGGCGGCGAGTGGGTGCAGAGGGGTGGTGCGGCGGAGGGTGTGGAGTCCGGTGGGTGGGTGGTGGAGGTGGAGATAGTGTTAGGGTTTGGTTTGGTGGAGTTTTTGGAATGGAAGAAGAAGAAGCAGCAGGCCATAGTTTGAATTTTTATTTTTTTATTTTTTTTATTTATTTTTTTTAATGGGGACACGCCGCATCACACGACCAAGGAAGGGGGGGGGGGTGTCATCGCGTAGCACGATGAGGCAAATTGATCAGAAAGTTTGTGGAATTTTGGCTTTCATACCTTAGAAAATTTTTGGGTTTTTTCACTTGCCTCTTCCAACACCCAATTTGTTTAAAATTTGACCAACTTACCTTGAGTCCCTATATTGCTCATGTTTTTCTTTCCAACGTAGCTATGAATTCCTGCAACATGACTTCAACACACAAACACAAAACCGAAAAAAACGACGAAAAACACAAACAAAAACACATAATTAACTAAAAAATTAACGAAAAATAAACCTCTACAAACTCTACACTTGGGGCCTTTCCCAAGGTTCAACCATCTCTCATCCTAAGGGGTCTCGAGAGGAGTTTCCCCCTTCTCGCTCGTGTCTAACGGTCCTCCAATGTAATGCTTCAACCTGTGACTGTTAACCTTCCATGTTTTTCCCTCATCTACGTGTAGTAGTTCAATGGTGCCATATGGGAACACTTCTTTCACCGTATACGGTCCCGCCCACTTAGATTTGAGCTTTCCTCCAAACAACTTCAGACGAAAATTATATAAAAGCACCTGATCATCCTTCTTGAACTCCTTCACACCTTTCAATCTCCTATCATGCAACGCTTTAGTTCTCTCTTTAATATTCAATGATCGCGCATACGCTGCATCTCGAAGCTCCTCTAACTCATGAAGTTGAAAGTATCGTCGCTTCGCCGCTTCGGTCAAATCAAGATTAACCGCCTTAAGGGTCCAAAGAGCTCGATGTTCTAGCTCAACGGGGAGATGACATGCTTTACCGTAGACAATCATAAACGGAGTAGTGCCTAACGGTGTTTTGTATGCAGTTCTAAATGCCCAAAGCGCATCATCTAGCTTGTCGGACCAATCCTTCCGACTTTTCCCAACGGTTTTCTCAAGGATTCTCTTCACTCCTCGGTTTGCATTCTCCACTTGACCGCTTGTTTGAGGATGGTAAGCGGTAGATAAACGGTGAGTGACCCCGTAGCGCGCTAACACCTTTTGCATCATGGTGTTACAGAAATGCGTACCATGGTCACTAATAAGTGCCTTGGGAGTACCAAACCGAGTGAACAACTTCTTCAAAAATTTCACCACCACTCGGGCATCATTAGTAGGTAGAGCTTGCGCTTCCACCCACTTGGAAACATAATCAATGGCCACGAGGATGTACCGGTTCCCTCCAGAAATGGGGAACAGTCCCATGAAATCAATGCCCCATACATCAAAAACTTCAAGAACCTGAATGGGGTTCTGAGGCATCTCATCCTTGGATGAAATATTACCGGTGCGTTGACAAGCATCACACCGCCTTACGAAATCGAGGGCATCCTTCACCACTGAAGGCCAATAGAAACCACTATCAAAGACCTTCTGAGCTGTAGTGTGATGAGCATGGTGCCCTCCATAAAGACTCTCATGACAGTGCCTAATGATCTCTAGACCTTCCTCTCTACTAACACATCTCCTCAGAATTCTATCACTTCCTATTCTAAACAGAAAAGGATCATCCCACACATACTTCGTAGCTTCTCTAAGAAACTTCTTTCACTGTTGGGTATTCATACCCTCTACCAACATCCCATGAGCATGATAATTTGCCAAATCAGTGAACCATGGCATACCTTGCTTCTCAGCCTCAACAAAATCTATGGACTCGTGAGGGAATTCATCTCCAATCGCCTCCTCACGAATCTCCTCTCTACTCGGATCCTCCAAACGGGAAAGGTGATCTGCAGCCACGTTCTCTGCTCCCCGTTTATCCTTAATCTCAATATCAAACTCAGAAAGCAAAAGAATCCACCGAATTAGACGAGATTTGGCGTCCTTCTTTGCGAAAAGAAAACGCAAAGCCGAGTGATCAGTAAAGACGGTGGTTTTGGAAAGCACGAGATAAGAATGGAATTTATCGAAAGCAAACACAACCGCCAAGAGCTCTTTCTCGGTAGTTGTGTAGTTCTCCTGAGCATCATTAAGGGTCTTACTGGCGTAATAGATAGGATGAAAGTGTTTGTCACGCCTTTGCCCTAAGACTGCCCAGACTGCGTAGTCACTTGCATCACACATGAGCTCAAAAGGTAAGCTCCAGTCGGGTGAAACTAAGATAGGAGCACTCACCAATCGCTCCTTCAACAACTCAAAGGCCTTTAGACACTCCTCATCAAAGATAAAAGGAACGTCTTTCTCAAGAAGACGGGTCATGGGGCGAGTGATTTTGGAAAAATCCTTAATGAACCTACGATAGAAGCCCGCATGACCAAGAAAACTACGGATGGACTTGACATTGGTCGGAGGTGGAAGCCTACTAATAGTGTCAATCTTAGCTCTATCAACCTCTATACCATCCCTAGAAATCTTATGTCCTAGAACTATCCCCTCAGTCACCATAAAGTGACATTTCTCCCAATTCAACATTAACTTAGACTCTACACATCTCTCTAACATCCTCTCTAAGTTAACCAAGCAAACATCAAAAGAGCTACCGTAAACCGAAAAATCATCCATGAAAACCTCCATAGATGTCTCAATCATATCCTGAAAAATAGCTATCATGCAACGCTGAAAGGTGGCCGGAGCGTTACATAACCCAAACGGCATGCGGCGATACGCATAAGTGCCATAGGGGCATGTAAAGGTGGTCTTCTCTTGATCCTCCGGTGCAATGGGGATCTGGAAATAACCTGAAAATCCGTCAAGGAAACAGTAAAACTGCTGCCCTGCCAAACGCTCCAACATCTGATCAATGAACGGGAGAGGAAAATGGTCTTTCCTGGTGGCATCATTCAGTCTCCTATAATCAATACAGACACGCCAACCAGTGACAGTACGAGTGGGAATGAGCTCATTCTTCTCATTAGTGACCACAGTCATCCCTCCCTTCTTTGGGACAACCTGAGTCGGGCTCACCCACGGGGAATCAGAGATGGGATAGATTAGACCAGTATCCATAAGCTTAAGAACCTCCTTCCTAACTACATCCTGCATGTTCGGATTTAGGCGTCTCTGAGGCTGCACCACAGGCTTATAATCATCCTCCATGAGTATCCCGTGGGTACAGTAAGTAGGGCTGATGCCCTTGATGTCAGAGAGCCTCCATGCAATGGCTTGCTTATGTGCCTTCAACACATCAAGCAACCGACTCTTCTCCTCCTCCGTCATTTTAGATGAAATAATGACGGGCAAACTAGCATTCTCCCCTAAGTAGGCATACTCTAAGTGAGAGGGTAAAACCTTAAGTTCTAAAGGCGGTGGTATCTCTAATGAAGGTTTACTACTCTCCTCACGAACCTCACTAATCTCTAATGCCTCGGGAAACAAAGGGGCTTCCTCCCCAACTAACTCTAACTCCTCATCATGGGTCTCAACTACCAAATCACCCCCACAGATGTAATCAAGACATCGGTCCACACGAGAGATAAAAGAATTTATGAAGTAAACAGAGTCAGTGGGACCGCTAAAATCGTCTTGACTACCAGGGTATCTCATGGATTTGACGATCTCAAAGGTGACCGTCTCATCTCCTACGCGTAGAGTGATCTTCCCGTCAAAGACATCAATGAGTGCCTTGGCGGTACGCAGAAAAGGACGGCCTAGAATTAGAGGTACTTTGTCGTCTACCTCCATGTCAAGAATAACGAAATCCACGGGGAAAACAAATTTATCAACTTTCACTAACAGGTTTTCCACAATGCCTCGTGGATATTTGACCGATTGGTCAGCAAGGGATAAAGTCATGCGCGTTGGGGTCAGGTCACCTAGGTCTAGTTTCTCATAAAGAGAATAAGGCATCAGGTTGATACTAGCACCTAAGTCTGCCAACGCGTGGTTGTCACTACCAAACATACACGGGATTGTAAAAATCCCTGGGTCTGTCAATTTCTCCGGTAGCTTGTTCAAAACCACCGCAGAACATCCCGCAGTCAATGGAATGTTTGAGACCTCCCCCAGCCTATCTTTCCTTTTCAGAAGATCTTTAAGGAATTTGGCATATTTAGGCATATGCTGGAGGGCCTCAATAAACGGGAGATTGATTTTGAGCTGCTTAAACATATCTAGAAAATGACCATACTCCTTAGCATATTTCTGGTTCCTAAGGCGGGCTGGGTATGGAAGACGAGAAGGATCAATCTCAGGGGTAGGCCTAATCGGTGTGGGTGTCCTACCTACAACCTTCTCTATCCGAGGCTCACTATTTGGTGCGGTACTTGCTGGGACTAGCCTAGGTTGCACCCTACTAGGAGCCTCCATCTCTATTTCCTCATCTAACTGCTCCTCTACCTCACTCTCTACTTGCTCACTAACTCTCTCTGCCCCTCTACCACTACGAGTGGTGACTGCTTTCAGTTGGGCGGCTGGGTTGGGTTGAGTACTACCCGAGAACTGGCCTTGGGGCCGCCCTTCCAACTGCCTAGTAATATCACCAACAGTACGCTGAAGATCCAAAAATGCAGAGTGGTGATTTTTCAACAAGGTGTCATGCTCTGCAAGAGTTTTCTGGGTGTGGGCATCCTTAGCTACTAACTGGGTTAAAAGTTCTTTTATTTCACCCAAACCACCCTCAATACCCGAACCTACCTTATTACCCGAATTTCCTCCCGAATACTGACCCTGCCCTGGTTATGAGTAGAGTTTGATGAGAAACCAGGGGGATTACCAGAAGATTTCCAGCTGAAGTTTGGATGATTCCTCCAACCTGGGTTGTAAGAATTTCCATAAGAGTTATTTGACCCGCGGTTCTGACCGCCTACAAAATCCACCTGTTCCTCCTGATGAATCAAAGGGCACTCAGAAGTAGCATGCCCTCCCCTACACATCTCACACTTTTCAGATTTTAATTTCAACTCCTTCACTTCCTTAGTTAGAGCATCTAGAGCAGCAGCCACACTAGTGTCCAATGCGACTTGGTGAACACCTCGAGCTGGTGAGGTGGTACTAGGTGCAGGAATGGAATTCCTGAGTAAAGTCCGCTGCTCATGGTCTGTTTGGGCAAAACTTTCAAATAAGTCATTGCATTCGGCCGCAGTTTTCTTACCCATCATGTGGCCGCCTGCAGAAGTATCAAAGCGGTTCTTTGCCTCATAAGTTAGGCCATTGTAGAATTTCTCTACAAGGGCCCAATCAGTCAGACCATGTTGGGAGCACCTGCTAAGCAGGTTTTGAAAACGCTCCCATGCAAGATAATAAGGCTCATCAGGTTCCATCCGGAACGAATGGATCTGATCGCGAAGGCGGGATGCCTTGCTAGGTGGAAAGTACTTATTCAGAAAATCTTCTTTAAGGGCATCCTAGGTGGTAAAAGTGTCAGTAGGGTGAGAGTCGAGCCAAGTGGCGGCTCGACCAGAAAGGGAAAAGGGGAACAAGTGGAGGAATTTAGCATCATCTGTGGCACCCTGTAGCTTAAAGGTAGCTAGGATGCGAGTCAGACGGGCTATGTGGCCCGGGGCATCCTCATCATCGCGGCCGTGGAATTGACAGGTGTTATTAATGGCCGTCATGATGTAGGAGGGTATCTGCCAGGACCCATCATTGTTGATGGCTGGAATGGTAATAGGGGAGTTAACTCCCGTAAAACCCTGGTTGGATTGTTGGTGGACAGTGCGACGCTCAGCCATTTGGGAAAGGTTTGGTGGTGGACTGGGTGGTGGGGAAGATGACCTAGAAGAACAAGAGCTAGAAGAACTTACCTCTTCAAGCTTAACTTCAGCAGCTGACTTGTTCCTCGAACGAGTAACTGGCATAAAACTGCAGAGTAGACAATAAAAAGGTAAGAGAATAACAGATAGAAGAAACTAAGAAAAATAGAAAAGACTCGAATTAAAAATAAAAATTAAAAATTAACTGAAATAAAAATAACAAATAGCACAGATATTTCAGATAAGTTCAATAAAAGCTAATTAACGCAATCGCCAAGAGTCCCCGGCAACGGCGCCAAAAACTTGATGTGCTAAAAGTAGTTTAATAAAAACAACTAAATTAAACCTAAAACTGACACCTAGTAATACTCTAGACTCTCTAAAACTAAACTACTGACAGGCAAGTGAACCTATCGACTCTAGTAAAGCTAAAGTAAGTCCGGATATCGAACCCACAGGACTCTAATGGAAGACGGTAACTAGACTCGAAAACTTATGTAAAACTGAAATAAAACTATTTATTATTTTAGAAGGGGGGGGGGGTTTACTAAAAACTAAATTCAAGAAAAATAAAGATTAACTAAAATAAACTAAACTGAACTTAAGACGTGAACTGAGCTGAACCAAATTCAAATGATAGTGGAAATACTACCTAGGTTAGAATCCTACTCATGACTGGCGAACTTCTATGGTTATGGAACTAGCTATGGAACCGGGATCTTCAGATACTAAACTTACAGGATAAACTAGAGGACCATCGACCCTTCTCAAGGAGAAACCTAAGGTTACTTATAAGCCGTTAAACTACCGATTGAGAGGTTACCCTTACAGGCTTACCTACTCTGATGATAAAGTACCCGCTAGACAGTCTACCTTACAGCGCGAAAGCCTCACTACACTAAGAGTGCAAGGGGTAACTATAGAAAACCTGATCTGACTCGATACGCAAGTAGTGGTAAGGAAACTAGGAAGACCTTCTTACAAAGCATCTAAATCTAGCAATTTAACACCCTAGACATATCGACAATCCCGCACCTTACAACTATTGGAATTGGAAGAATACCTAGAACTACTCAATCAACAAAAACCACTCCTATGGAAAACACTAGCAATTTACCATAAACTAGTTGCTAACACACAGTCCACAACCTAACACGCATTCATACATGAAAGACATTCACAAAAACGCATGTGGAGTAAATAATTATTAATTGAACAAAACTAGGTACGCATATACACCAAATCTAAAATAATCAAAGTCTTTACTAAATCATCAACCCATAGTCTAAGTTCCAAAAAACCATAAAAAACCGTTCATTCAATCATGAGTATTCATCATAACCTAAGTAGTAATGAAAGTCTAGCCAATAAACATGTTCAAAACAGCAATAAAATCAATTCTAAGTTCATGAAACATAGTTTGAAACTCAAAAGAACAAAGGAACGAAGAACCCAAATGATTAAAACCCGAAACTCTTGATCCCAATGCTCAAAATCTTGACCCTTGGCCTTTCTCTCACCTCCTAGTGCTCCCAAGCAGCTCTCTCTCGTCCAAAAGTGCAGAATACCTCTTAAAATTTCGTTCTAGGGTTTAAAATCCGATTTGGGCTTGAAAAACACAATTTTGGGCTTCCTGATGGCCATCGCGTCACGCGACGGGATCCTGGGTAAGTGGTCGCGTGACACGACGCCCTCAAAGCTGAATCTGCATAGCGCCGCGTGACACGACGGGATGCAAGGGAGTCTGTCGTGTGACACGACGGGATGATTTTTCCAATTTTGTTTATTTTTATCTTCTCTTTTCATTTGTGACTCATCCGGGACCTCGTAAAGCACCGTTTATGCATAAATTTGCCTATTTTGCCATCCGGATTCCTGTGACACATAAAATACTAAATAGAAACCGAAAAATATATATAAACGGCACACACTGACTCGATAACGACTCAAAATATGTACAAATAACCGATGTATTTTGCAATACATCAGTGGGAGAGTCATCTACCACTGGTGGAATTCTCCTACAACAATAGCTACCATTCTAGTATCAAGGCGGCTCCGTTCGAGACTCTTTACGGGCGGAAATTCCGGTCTTCTCTTTGTTGGGCTGAGGTGGGTGAGAGCCAACTCACCGGCCCGGAACTTGTGTACGAGACTTCCGAGAAGATCGTACAAATTCGTAACCGCATAGCAGCAGCTCGGGATCGTCAAAAGAGTTATGCCGATCGTCGTCGTAAGCCTCTAGAGTTTGAGGTTGGCGACAGGGTTTTATTGAAAGTATCTCCGTGGAAGGGCGTTATACGTTTTGGGAAGCGTGGCAAATTGAATCCTCGGTATGTGGGACCGTTCACAATTCTGGAACGGATTGGACCGGTAGCATACAAGCTTGATCTGCCAGCTGAACTCAGTAATGTTCATAATGCCTTCCATGTCTATAGGCGATTAGAATAGGGGCGATTGGAGCTCCTAATCGCCAGTATATAGGCGATTAGGATTCCTAATCGCCTAATCTACTCTCCTACTCACCTGACTTGTTGTGCACGAGTTAAAACACCTATAAATACAACCCTTGACTCCCCAAACACCCTTAGTGCAACCCTAACAGATCCTAAGCCTCCCACACACCTCAAAACACTTCTGGAACTCATTTTGCTTCAAAACTCACCATTTCCAAGCTAACACACCTTCCTTTGATAAAATCCATGGTGTGTTCTTCATCCCAAACCTTTGTAATGTTATTGTTTTGGTTCCCCAAAAGTCCAAACCTTGTTTTGCTAAGTATTTGTCTTTAAAAACCTTTGAAATGAGTTCTAAAACAAGTCTACACCATAATACTTGCTATATGTGAAGTATTTATGCATATGATGATTTTTGATGGTTATAACATGAATGTTTCTATGAAATTGATGTACTTCTGATGTGTAGGAGTTATTAGGATGATTATCTAAGGATTTGAGCTATTGTTATAGTGTTTTGATGACAGTATGCATTTTGACCCATTTGGATGATTCTTGAAGAATTAGGATGTTATGATATGATTCAATGCTTGTTTGTTGTTAGGAATCACACTAGGATGATATTATAACAAAGAGAGGATGATTTGCAAGTTGTAGGAGGTGTAATCTGGTCTTTACCATTTAAGGAAAGATTTCATAGTTAATGAAACCTAGTACTTCGCCATTTTTGGAAATAATCGCACCGAGGCCGTTAGAGCAGAGATAAATTGGGGGTTTTCGCTTGGGATGGCCTGGTTAATAGTTTAGGCTTGATGTTGGGTGTTTTTACATGTTTCGGATCTGATTTGGAGGGTTTAACGCGCGAAAATTCGGGACAGAACTGCAGGGGGCGATTAGAGCTCTAATCGCCACCTCAGTCAGGCGATTAGCCTCCAATCGCCACTTCAGTCAGGCGATTAGGCCTCTAATCGCCTGTTGACTTTTCCCAATTGCATGTAAGTTTCCTAATCGCGTGTACTGCTGTTGTAGGCGTATTTTGACACCCCGAAACATGATTTGACACCTAGGAACATGATAGGAACCCCGTGATATGTCCAATGACTTAGTAACACGTGTTCGGACTTATTTATGTGTTAATTGAGCGTTATGCTAGACTAGGTGAACTCTTGCGCGTATTAAGTGTTTAATTGCATATGTTGCATGTTGTCTTGTATTCGGCTAACACGTGAGATGTCGGGTCACAATGGGATGTCGAGTCTTGTCTGGTACGGTCGGTTTAACAGTCAAAGGTGTTTTCAAACGTTTATGGTTATGGTCTGGACATTCGGGGACTAGTTAACCTGCGGGTTATTAGTCTGGATACTTATACACATCTTATGATAGGTCGCCGCTATTTGGGGCTATCATAGCATACTTATTTAACTGTTTTCAAGTAACGCAATCTAAGGTGAGTGTCACAGCCCCATTTTTACTGTTTTACTTTCGGGGGAGAAACATGCTACATACTTACTTACTAAAGGTCATGTTATACTATGGTTACTTTATAATACTATACGGCTTTTATGGAAAGTCCCAGGGGGAAACCATGAATGTGCGGGGATGCACAACGGGGGAAATGTGGATAGATCTATTGGGCCTCACAAACCCCACTCGACGGCGGGGCCAGGCAGGTGCATATTGTCTCTTATTACTGGCTCACCAAGGCATCGGTTATAGCCAAAACGTCTGGGCATGATTCAACTACTTACACACGTATAGTAATGGGTTCCCAACCGTAGTAGTAAAAACACTTAACGTCTAGCTAACGTTCTTATAACCTAGTAGTAACGGGAATGATCTTTTCAAACTTATAACAACTCTTTTATAAAAGAAAACCTGTGAACTCACCAGCATTATATGTTGACATTTTTGGCAAGTTTTCTCAGGTCGCTAAGGTAGCAGTTAATGGACTAGGCGCACGGAGTCCTGCACAGCGTCTAGAATTTTGATGCATATTAAACAACGTTTTGTAAACTATAATATGCCTTTTGGTTGTAAACAAGAAATGCTTCCGCTGCTGGTTTACGGCTCAAAGCATGATGTTTTGGTTTTAATATATATATGTATGCATGTTTGTTGTTTGTTTATTGTGATCGTTGACTGGGATCCTGGTGTGTCACGCGTCTCGCGGTAATAATTATTTACCAGTCTCGGCATAGAGCAGGCCTTCGCCTCCGTCGCCCATCCCCAGGTGAACGGACAAGTTGAAAGGGCGAACCGAAGTTTGGTAGAAGGCATCAAGAAACGTTTGGGATAAAAGAGGAACGGTTGGGTAGATGAATTGCCAAACATCCTTTGGGCTTACCGAACGATGAACAAGACAAGTACCGGTGAAACACCCTTCAGTCTGACATATGGGACTGAAGCAATGATTCCGTTCGAAATAGGCATGCCAACCCACAGGGTGGTTAACCAACATGATAATGAAAAAGAGCTCCGATGCAATCTCGATCTTCTGGAAGAACGGCGAGAAGCCGCAGCAATCCAAGAAGCAAAATATAAACGGACCCTGGAAAAGTACTACAACTCAAGGGTCCGAGAACAAAAATTTAGAATTGGAGAGTACATGATGCGGAGTAATGAAGCTAGCGGTATAGAAAATCCAGGCAAAATGAGTCCTAAATGGGAAGGACCATACATCATTACTTCAGTAGGGGAAAAAGGGGGCATACAAGCTCGCTATTCTCGAGGGGGATGAAGTCCCTCGGACATGGAATGGAGTGCATCTCAAAAAATGCTACATCTGAAGAAAGGATCAAGATAATAAAGTAGTTCTTTATTTTATTTTCAAATGTAAGAGTGGGATGTGAATGCCCCACACCTTCTAACTTTCACTTTGTACTGCGGAATGATAAATTCTCTGCACAAATATATTGATAATAAGACGCGACATCCCTCACTTAATAAACCGATCCTTACAAACTCATTCTTATGTTATATATTTACTCATACGTATGTTTTAAAATAACATACAAGCTTCGATACCTGAGGTAAAAGTACCTCGGCATAAGAAGGGGAATAAGAATTAGGGCATGGGGGTATCGAAGGACCTTTCGTCTGGACTTCTTGGTCGTACAGATTCGAGGAACAAAAATACCAAACCTAAAAGACGCCCCATAAAGTCTACATAGCATTCTTTAAACACTAATTCGCGAAAAAGGAACGTTCTACTTCGAATGTTATAAGCAGTTAAGGATAAAAAATCTTGAAACACTTAAGACATAATTTACCGAGGCCTAAAAATCATGGACGCATGATAAAGTCTCTATACCATACGGACTGGAGCTTTTAGACCTTCAGTAGTCACATGACGAATTTACACTTAGAAAAAATAAATAAACAAGAAATATCCTAAACTCAAAGTAAAATATTTCCATTCACTTACTTAGACCCAAGGGGTACAAAAAGTTTATGTTCGCCCTCCAGGACGAACTCGATATACAAAATTGTCTTTACAAGACAGGGCACGCCTACGTGCAAACACAACTACATTCCAAATACAAGCTTCACAAAGAAGTAAACAAAACACCGAACGTATGTGGAAGAACGGGTGGTACAAGGTATTTAAAAAAGCTTCACTAAAAGATTAAAAATCACCGAACCTATGTGGAGGAACGGGAGAGAACCAACTACTTCACCAACCCCTGGGACGCATCGTCGATTATAGACAGGTCTTTAAAGGCCTTGATGACAACATCCAGGGGTTCAGAGGTAAGATCTTGCATCTTGGAGATGGAAGGAAGGGAGACTTCATCATAGCTTTTGACGGCTTCTAGTAGCATCTGCTTTGCATTTGGCACAATGATGTATTGTAAAATACATCTATTTCCAGTGTAAAGTTTGTACAGTTTTTGAGTCGTTTAGATAGTACTTTTATTAGTTTTAGGCTTGTACTGGTTTATTTTATTTATTATAGGTTTTTATTGATTTTTATTAGTGCGGGTCTTTTTTAGTATTTATTTATTTATTTTATATTTTGTAGGTGTTCATGGATGTTGGAGCGTAAACGAGTAACTTTGGTCAAGTCAAGAACACCCGAGTCTAAAGCACGGAGTTATAATACTATATATAATAATAATAATAATAATAATAAATAAATAAATAAATAAATAAATAAATAAATAAATAAATAAAAAATAAAAGTAATTGTGACTTTGTCACATTTATCAAAAGTGACTTTGTCACATTTATCAATAGGGCCACAGCCCAAAACAAATCCAATTGGAGGAACAGAAGCGGCCACAAAATATTAGGGAAGAGATTATCAGGCGGCGCAAATATTATTAAGGAAAAAGAGCTGCATATAATAATTCTTGGAGGGTCAAATATTACACAAGCTTAGGGACGACATTCATAGCCACTCCTTTAAGAGTCGCGACATGACCAGCCCGTACTCCAGCGTTGTAGCCTATCCCGTTCATAGCATTGTTAACTCTTGCTACCGCAGCCTTCATCAACGAGCAGTTTCATACATAACGAGACACCAACTCCACTCCCTCTATCAACACAAACTGTTTGAAACCAAACAGCCCCTCTATCTCCTTCAGCAGCTCAAGCTTCTCAGACTCTCGCTTCTCAACCTCCGCTCTCAAATCTACAACAAGCTGCAAGGCATCCTTCTCTCGAGCTAAAGCCTCATCCTTATCTGCAAATAGAGTAGAGGAAAAATTACTAAGTATCAACACAAGACGAAGGAATAAAAGAAAGGCACGAACCTTTCACAAGTAAATTTGTAGCACCTCTGGTCTTAGCCATCAGTTTTTCAAGCTCCTCAATAGAATGAACATACTTCTTCTTAGAAGCTTCGTGAGCTTGCTCGGAGGATTGCAGCTTCTCCTTCAGAACATCCACTTCACCTTGAAGTTTATCCCGGTCTTCTCCAGCCACGGCCAAGGAGGCCTGAGCAGATCGAAGCTGGTCCTGAGTTGTCTTTAAGGACTCCAAGGCATTACCATGATTGCACACACCCCCTCTTCACTAACTTACCCTGCTGAAACTCTGAATCAACCCACCTCCGGTATACCTCCGACACCAAAAAAAATTAGATTGAGCCTGATTAACCATCAAGGCATCCCCAAGTCATTATCTTTCAAGCTCCGATAGTGGGCATGGTCGGTCGGGGTATGAAGATTGAACAACATCATCTTTGATGACAAAGCATCAACCACCCTGGAACCGTTCTTCAGATCCTAGTCAGGAACGAAAACATCCTCAACAGTGGCAGGATCCACCTCCATAACATCGTCCAATGGATCTACAAGATTAAACATGATAAGTGTCTCTGTCTCGAACCAACAAGGAGAATAAGACGCGCCATATTCATTCTCCCCACTAGCACGAAAGGTAGAGATGCGACCAGTAAACTTACCAGGAGAAGACACCGAAAAGCCACCCGCGTCTTGAGCCAATGAAGTCCGAAGCGGACTATTAGCAATATCATGAAACACATCATCACCATCCTTCTCACCATCTCCACCTGATCCACCCCCGGAACATCCATATAAATAGGATCACTATCTCGAGAGGATTTCCCACCAGAAATATGCAAATCAAATTCATCTAAAACATTACCTTTTGATGATTCGGAAATAGGAAGAGTAAGGGGTGGAATAAATTTCACTTTCTTGGGGCTCTTTTTAGCCCTTGACGGCTCGGCCTTCCTCTTTCGAGCATGAACGTTTAAATCCAAATAGGCATCCTCAGCAATCTCGTCCTCCGAAGTAGGGACGCTAGAGGAACTTATGGTCTGAAGGGGGGCAGGATTAGGAAAGACTTGACCAACGGTGACATCATCTTCGTCACCTTCACCACCAAGCTCACGACCCTTACCGCTACCACCTTCGTCCTCAACTTTATCGCCACCTTCACCTTCGCCCTTGTCTCCACCCTCACCAGAAACCTTCTCTACATTCTCTGCCTCATCTCCTTCGGGACAAATGGGGGATTGAAGCTTCGTCACTTGTTCCAAAATAGGTTTGCTTGTATCAACTGGTTAGCTGGTAAACGTAAGGTCATCATCATCATAATCTTCAAATTTCAAGGCTGCAAGCAGCGACATCTCTGCAAAAATAAAAGGGATAAGAACCGAGACACATAATCACCAAAACAAACCGAAGGATAAAGAGCAACGCTCACCCTTCTTCTTATACATAATAATAGGCCATCGATCCGGTTCATCCCAAATCCTACTAACACCAGCTAACACCAAGATGTGCTCCGGATACTTCTTGATATTCGATTTGTGAGTAACAAGCTTCTTATACAGGGTCGTATCACAAGCGAAATTGGCCGGAAGCTCACATTCAGAGGATTCAAAATCCTTTAGCCACAGGGACACCATCTCCTTGGGAAGACATCTAACATCTAGCCAAAAGAACTACGTCTTCCAGTTCTACAAGCTAGAGGTATCTTTCCCGTGACACTCCGGCTTCTTCCGTCTCTTTTCAAAAGTAAACCAATCCCCTGCTTTGTTCAATTTATAAAAAGCCCTAAAAACCTCAAGATCGGCCTTCGACTTCAAAGCCCTACACTTCAATTCAAAATGACAAATTCTCCCCAAACCAAAAGGGTTCATCTGAGAAAAATGAACCCCATGGAACAAGAGGACCTTGAACAGAAATTTTGTCATAGGAACCCTACAATTGGCAAAGTCATACACGCGTGTGTAGAACGCGAATTTGCCAGCAAGATGAAGGTAGATGGCACGATCAGGGGCCGGGAGTTCAGGGTGCAGATCTAAAGAGATTCTATAATCGCCTAAAAACATCTCCAACTTCTTTTTTGATAAAGTGGAAAAGCTAACATTTATATTATCTTTCCCCATCGTAACGATAAAGAAAAAGAAGAATCTTGAAAGGAAAAAAGGGAAAGGACGAACCTGTGAAAGAAGAATGGAACTGGGACCTGATGACGGAATTAGAATCAGCGAAAAGATTTGGGAAGGTGAAAAGATTTTCGAGGAAAAGTAAAAAATAAAAAAAGTGAAATAAAGCCGGCTTACATAGCCAGGAAAAAGAGAAACTCAATCGTCTGACACGTGTCGCAATCCCACATCTTAAAAACAAAATCTGACGGTGGGAAACGCCTAGGGACAACCGCCACGTCCCATCCCAGATACATGGCTTGGGAAACTGCCACGTGCCGCGTCCGAAAAGACAGCTGGAAAGCATTAATAAAGAACGACTAACTTCACTAAGTTATAAACTAACTTAGGGACTTAAGGGGACATGAAGAGGTATAAAACCTCACGTCCGAACCACAAGCCCCTTTAGGCGCGGCATCTCCCAATAGGACGCGACCCACCACGACACGTGTTAGAGTCGTGACCGGAGGTCACTAGTTCCGAAGGTTAGTACACCTGACCGAAAGAAAGTACAACCATTCTGACTAGTATAAATACCCCTTCAAAAGTACAAGTAAGCCACGTTCTGACATACTCCGAACCTCTCTCTCTCTCTCTCTCCCTCTCAATTCTCTTTTCTTCACCAACAAATACTTATCCTCACGCCGGAGGGTGGTCACAGAGAGGCCCTCCCTACTCCCCTGTGACGAGCCTAACGGTTTGTTAAGTTTTGCAGGTATTGTCACCCAAGTTCTGATCAAGCTTGTCGTCTTCAACCTCCTCACGAGGTACGTCCAACTTTTGGATCTTCACACCGGGAGAGTGAAATTTTCTAGTTCCCCTCTATCCTTTACATCTCTCTCTCTCTCTCTCTCTCTCTATATATATATATATATATATATATATATATATATATATATCCGTAACCACTTCCGTTAACTAGAACACGAGATTGCTTTATAAGACCACTACTTGTGTCACCAGCGGCGATGTTGACGCCATAACCACTTTCATTAACTAGAACACGGGATTGCTTCACGAGGCCACTACCCGTGTCACCGGCGGCGGTGTCGCCGTGGTGTAGAGATGAGCATATTACATCGAATAACGTACCGATACCGATCTCGTACCAAAACTAGGGTGTTCGGTATCGGTATCGGTATCAGTACTCACATTTAGAGGTTTTCGGTTTCAGTATTTCGGTATCAGTATTTTAAGGTAAAATACCGATACTGAACCGATACCGTACCATATGTTATCGGTATCATAATTGGGTTTTGGGAGTTTTTGGAGGATCGGTATTTTCAGGAACGGTATCGGTTGGTACCGATGCCGTCCCGAGCTCATCCCTACTGTAGGGGTAGTGGTTTGTCTACTCGTGAGCATTTCGTGAAGTATCCTCGGTCCCCTTACATTTTTAAAGGGCGACACCATATCACTAGACAAAGAGGTTATGTGTAAAAAAAAAACTTCTTAAATGTCATTTTGGTTTATGTCAAGTAAACTTTTTTGGAAATAAGTCGGGTGCTTATTTTGTGCATGTTTTTAATTAATCTACTCTTTTATGTTTACTCATACAACCCCTAAACTTCAATAAAGTTGTTAGTTTAAATTCGACTCCGTCCGCGTTTTACGTCACGTGAGCCGCCTGGTTGTGTTTGTGTTTTTGTTTTATGCTTTTCCCATTTTCGTCGTTGCTCGGTTAGCATTGCTTACCCCCCCTCTCCCCACCACCACCAACGCTTGTAACACGGTTTTACGCCCCCTGCACCGTAACACACGGATTTAATACTAGTTATATAAAAAAACAAACACACTAGCAAAATGCTAGAGTCTGGAAATTACATATTACAAAATTCTAGCAAATTACATATGTTCAGATATAATAGGAAGATATGTTTGTGTAGAAATTATAGCAAGGAATTATTTTTTCAGGGTATTATAGTTTATTCAAGTAAATAGTTTCCCTCCTTTTCATTTCCCTATTTTAATTTTTTTTTTACAAATTGATAACTTTCACAAAAGCTAACATTTCATTAAGTGAAGGGAATAGATAACGTACAAAGATTGTTAACGTGAGACGCGTAGAAAGCATTTTCAGCCATTAGATTAAGACGGTGGCATGATTGTAATTAACAACCCTAATCATGGTCGGCAGAATCTAACCAAGGGTAAATTAAGAAAAAAAAAACGTTCAAAACTTTTTCAAATCGAAAAAACAGACCTAATTCGAAACCTGATTTTTCAACATTTCAATTCGATTAAACGTTCATAATGATTACACAATCAAAATAACAAAAAATATTCGATTACAATGAACGAAAACGTAAAAAATAAAAAAACAGAGCTTTACACTGGGAGGATTAATCATACGAAAAACATACAATTATGAAATAAACGCTCGTAATATTTCACAAATATTTTCGATTTTGTTTCAGTAAGTATGATTAAACATAAAAATTAGGTTAAAAAAAGTTGCAGATAAAAAGGACGATGTTGGTGATAACATAGTGTTTTAAACGCACATTCATTATTTTAAACGCACGTTGTAAATTTTTAGACGCACTTGTAGAATTTAAACTCACATGCCTTGAAACGCACGTTGTAAGTGTTTGGACGCACGTTGTAAGTGTTTAGACACACGTTAAATGTATATTTAAAAATGTGCATTTATTTTCTCATTCCTAAGCACAACCATGCCACACCCAAGCATAACCATGCTCATTCCTGATCACAACCATGCTTGTGAATAAGCATGATCATGCTTGGATTTTGTCCAAACAATTTAAAAATAAAAATAAGAAATAAACGCACATGTATACTCTTAAACGCACTTACAAAAATAATGCCACCAGATACTCATTTACATAAACGCACGTTTAAAAACCCTTGATTAACTATAAACACACATTATGTATCTTCTTCTTCATCATACCATTACTGATAATCAAAATTCCATCATCTAATCTTTCTATCTGTACAATACATCCAAAATCCTTGATATTGATTAACAACATATAATCAAGATGTAAATCTAAGTCAATCATATGATCATCCCTAGTAATCAATCGTTAAAAAAATGTTGGTCGAATGAAAAAAAGAGCATCATTATAATCGTATAAACTATTGTTAATTGAATCGTGAATTGAATAGATCGTCAATTGTCACACCCCGCCAAGGCGAAAACACGGGGATGCGACCTCGAAAGGTTTTCAAGCACAAGGCTCAAGCAACACACAAATCTATTCAAATTAGTACCCTCAAAGGATGGATATTGTCATAAAATCATTCAAACCATTATAACATTGTTTTGAAAGCAGGAAATTGTCTGAAATTAATGAACTTGAAACTAAACATCACGGGGCTGACAAAACCCGATCCAAAGTGGTTCCACCTAGTGCATGCTCAAACCCCTCTTTCAAACCTCCGCTACTCGTCATCAATTACCTGAAAAACATGCATAAAAGATTTGTCAACAATAACGTTGGTGAGTTCACAGGTTTGAGTGTAACAAGTAAAACGTTCGTCTAATTCGTGTATGACCAATCATAGGCTAGCTAAGCGAATGATTACTGTGCAAATCATAAGTCCCGTAACCAAACCTCTTGACTGTTGTGCCTCGTGCATTGTACACTAAAGACAATGTATGTATAGTAGAATACTAACACTCTTTTGTATGTAACCGGTTAGAGCGACTTACGAAGAGTGGGGGTGTCAACCCAATAGATCTATTAAAGTGTTCCATGGCTTTTGATAACTAATAGTTACAGTGTAATGTAAGGATGAGGAGTATTGAGATCTCATGAACCAAATGTCTCATGTTCCACATGGTAGTCACGATAGAATATACACACCAAAATGGTATTGTACTATTTGTAGCATGTTTATCCCCCAAAAATGTAATAATAGAAAAATGGGGCCGTGAAAACTCACCTGATAGTGTCATGTGTGGTCTAGTGAAGCTGGAACATGAGGTAGCTACAGTCCAGACAATGGTTACCCTATGATTGTCAATAGCACGGTAAATTGTACGTTCTTGTTGTTTATCATACAAGGTGTTCACCCGATGTTTGTGTGTCTTGGTTTTAGTGCATGTGGGCCATGCCCTTGTGTACGTATAATTTTAATGGTGATTTTCATGTACTAATAAAACATATGATTTCGGAATCCTGGTTACCTTGTAAAAAGGGGCCTTTTATAGCAACAAAGTGGCCTCCCCCACATGTCGTTATGGTATGTAAGTTGATACCACATCGTCATGTGTGGTTGGTTTTCGAAATAATGTGCATTTTAGCATAGGTTTATGCCCTTTTTGGTTCAACATGGTGCTAACACATGTTTCGGCCCATTTAACACATGTTTAGGAGTCATAACCAAAACAATGTATCATATAGGTTTGAATTCGATGGTTGATTGGATCAATAGGGATCGATCTAGACTTGTTAAGATACCATCGAAGGTTTACAAGGTATTCTAGTGGACTTGGGAAAAAACCGATTATAAAGTGTCCCTTATAAGCCTTAACTTAGAACACAAACCAAATGAGTTTTGTTTTATGAAAAACCGATTATTAGTTGGTTAATTATGTTGGATTGTGATTCAGTAAACATTACACAACCTACCCTCTTGGTGTAAGATCCGTTCGAGTGATGATCTAAGTGGGTTAAGGTAACAATGCGATTACTAGTTAGTTGAACTCTTACAAGTGAGACAAGGTGCCTGATCTATAGGTGTGTGTAGTTGATTCATGGTGTTCAAAGGGGTCGATAGTCGGGTTAACATCATAGCCGAGGGTTTTAAGATAAATTAGAAGTAATGTGGGAGCTACTTAACTTACCTAATCGAATAGAATGTTAGTAGCCGATTGTAGTGGTCCTCCAAGCTTCTCTTTGTGCCTTGATTGCCTTGGTGTGGCTTGATGGTGATGTCTTGAGTAGGGACGATGGTTATTGAGAGTGAGATGAGAGTTGTGTGTGATTGTTGGTGCAAGTTTTCCAAGTGTTCCTTGCCCCTTATATTGTCGATTGAATGGCAAACAAAAGCCTCTTGGGATGATGTTAGTGTATAAAGATGCTAACTAATTTAGTGATAGTTAGTTTGACAATGATGGCTCATTCCTTTCCATGTCTTGGCCGCTAGTTGTTTAGGAAAGAAGAGGAAGTTCTAGTTTGTATAGGGAGGTGTTGAGGATGAGTTGACATTACCTATTTGATGCAAGATTTGTTCTTATGTTTGAAAGTGACATGTGATGGGGTTTGTCTTGTAGTTCGGCCGAAATATAAGGAAAGAAGGAAGGGATAGTTTAGGCAAATATTATGTGTTGAGATGGTGAAATCCATAAGTCTAGGTCCTATTTTGGTATAAGTAGGATTAGTTGGCCTTCTTGTCTTCTTCCCCTCCTTGATGTCAATCGTGTGCTTGTTGTGAGCCATTCACACATCATTTTCAACTAAAAGGGTAGTGTCAACAGGTGTCATAGCTTGTTCATGGGTAAGGCCTTCCATTTAGGTGAAACTTTGGGTGATTAGTAGGCTTTGTTTTTAGTAGCATGCATGCCAATGATGAGGTTGTTGTTGTGTCCCTTTCGGCCGATTAGAAGGAAAAGAGAAGGAATGTTGGGTGATCAAGTTTCATGGGAAATTGTGTATGATAACCACTCTTGTATACGTGAGGAACATGACAAGGTCTTCTACATAGATGCATATAGGCGCATATGTGTATATATGAGTATGTGGTGTTCTTATCACTTGGCATAGACAAGTCCCTTTCTTTCGGATTGTATGTATGCATCTATGTTGGGAACCGATTGATTCTTGGAAGTGTAGGCATACATATGTGGTAATTAGACAAGTATAGATAGTGTAAGGTAGCCTTGGATGTTAGTGGTTTAGATGAAACATAGACTAGCTTTGTTAGAAAGTCTAATTATCTAGGGTGTGTAGGTGTCGTGGATGTGTGTGTGTGTGTATATATATATGTCGTGCGTGTGTTTGTATAGGTCTAAGCTTTGGTTAGTCTTTGTCCCATGCTAGGTATGTATAATTCGATGGTATGGACAATAATTCACGTAGGTACAATGTGTGTTAAGTGGAATATTAGTTATCTTCGACCATTTGCATAGGAATGCAACTTGATTTCATCTAGATGGCAAGGGTGCTCGATGACGATATCAACATGTATTGATGTCCATGATTTATGAACATATGTTGTTTATTCTTTGGTGACAATTGTGATGAGTATACACGTTTTAGTGAGGAATTACCATGTGTTAGAATGTGGTAACCTCATGAAATGTGTTCTGGTGATTGTCCGGGTGCTGTATGCATAAACGGGTGATCTTTGTTTGAGTTTCTTGAATAACTCATGCTTTACTAGACTGGGGGGGGGGGGGTATAGTGTGTGCAAAATGTCTAAATATGCACATGAAATGACAATGGTAAGTAAAATGCGTACGGGTGTTGACCTGGATCGTTGACTGTTGTCACATCAATCGAAAATACTTAGTCGATCATGAATTGAATCTGAAACGTGAATTGAACTATAAATGATTGGATCACAAACTAACGTAACAATAAAAGGACTAAATTACCCTTTTAATCAACCAGGTTTAGGTTATGTAAACCTAACTATGGTTTTCAGGTGTCATTCCTTGATGGCTTCCTACACTTCTCACGTTAAGGAAACTTTGTATCGTATACTTTCTCAACCAATTCTTTCTAATTCGTCCGAATGGGGATTGAATTAATTTATATCTACACAAGTATTCACTCTGCACCTAATAAATCCCTCCTTAGTTTAGTGTAAGCTTTCATTCACAAATCTATATATATATATATATATATATATATATATATATATATATTGCAAAGGAATTAATCCTACATGTCATACTCTTATGCAATCTCTCCTTTGAGAGATGCCACATAGGATGTGATGTGGCAACTATAAACCAATTAAAAAAAAAGAAATAAATATGATTTAACCTAATCTATTAAATACATAATCTACTAAATCTAAATATTAAACCTTTATTATTTTATCTCTCGTGTTTCATCCCATAACTTTTAAACGTTAATATCTTTTATATACGAGATTTTTTAAAGAAAAAAATTACATCAAATTAACGAGCGTTTTATTATCTATCCAAAGAGTACCATAGTGCTATATAAAAATCGGAGAAAAAAATGACTATTTTTTGTAACCCGACAGGTATTGTGTCGGGTTTGGGATTAGTTTAAAAAAATTGTGGGTTTGGGTCGGGTCTGGTGATACCCGACCCGATTACCCGAAACAACATACCCAAATACCCGAACTACATACCCGATCATATACCCATGAATTTTTTAACGCATCACATAACCTTTAGACTAATGCATTCGATATTTCAATAATTAACTTTTTTTTCTTATTTCATGTTAGTTCTTTTTAGAATGATCGATTACAAACTCCCGAATTCATTTGTAATGACACTAGATTTATACCCCGGCGTAGAAATTCGTTTTTTTTTATTTGAATATGATAACTTATGGCAGAGATTTTTTTAAAATAATAATAATAATAATAATAATAATAATAATAATAATAATAATAATAATAAATTTTATTATGTTATATTAGATATTTCAACCCGGGACACTCCCGGGATAAAAACTAGTAGATATATAAACATAGAAGCCAAACACATACATAGATGAAAATTATTATAATCTCTTTTTTTTTTGAAAGGCTTAGTTCAGTGGAAATCCTTGTACAACCCTAACCTAGCGATCTCAAGTTCGAATCCCTACCCACACACTGGTGTCCTCCTTGCCTAAGCTCAAACCATCACGGGGAATTTTTTTGTGGTGTGCATGAATCGAACTTGTGACATACCCCCAGGATGGGAACCCCTAAGAGAAAACCCACCCTACCTCAAACCAGCTGGGCTGGAGATCATTGGCTATTATAATCTCTTAAAAGGAAAGAATTAATATTATCGCATATTACTAAAAGACATTTTAATTATTCGAGAATCCTAGTGTCCAATGGATTGAACTCCTAAAATCACTTGAATACATTAGATAATATGCGTACAAGATCCGGTTCTCTAGTGTTTATCCACTATTACAATCATGTGGCCTTATCCATTCATCCGCATATATGAAACCAAGTTCAAGATTTTTGAAGTCGTTGCGCCTCGACCATTCCACATATGCAGTTTATTTAATGGTCTCGGTTCAGTTTTAGTATTTTAACGGTTTGGTTTGAAGCTTAAACTACCCGTGTAAATTGAACCGACCATCTAACCCTTATTATGGTTAGAATTCCAAAATTTGAAGTGGGAGTGGTGGTGTGATTTCAATATTAGAGATGGAAGTGTATAACTTGTACAGTTGTACGCTGTGGTTGGGTTTTATAGCTTGTCTGGCCTGTATTCTATATAGCATAGAATTTTTGCCGTTCATAAAGATAAAAAATAAAATAAAATAAAATCTAAGCCTTACTATTTGTATACATTTTTTCTTGAAATATACAACTATGTACTTACGTATTGTATTATAGTCATGAACCATTTTTATCTTTTTAATTTTTTGATGCAAACTAATTATCTTGAAAAAAAAAAATGTGTTGTACCCACCACAAGAGTTTAAAACTCTTTGGAGTAAATACATTGTAATAGAAAACTCGGATGTCCTCAGGATCAAACCGAAGACCAAAAGGTCACCTAAGCCTTTCACCATCATTGAATGCCACTCCACCAAAAGAGTATCAACTCATGATAAACCTCTTTAAAGTAAATGCATTGTAATAGAAAACTCGGATGTGCTCAGGATCGAACCGAAGACCAAAAGGTCACCTGAGCCTTTCACCATCATTGAATGCCACTCCACCAAAAAAGTATCAACTTATGATAAACCAGCTCTTTATGCTACGTTAGTTAGAAAATAGAAAGTCTTTGTTGGCTAACAAACAATGAGCTTTTAACAAAACCAAGTTTTGTTAAATGTTCTAGTAAAAAGTAAAAGCTAACATATATATGTTGTGGCTTTTGTGTGTTAATACTCAACTAAGGCTATTTGGTGTGGTAAGGGGAGGGGATGGGGTGTTGAGCTGGACAGTTTCATCGTCGGTGAACACCCCTTACTTTTGGTGAGATCGGTAAGTATTCACCCTTCTCCCTTTTCTAATTTTTTCAAAAACCAAGAAGATAATCGTTGTAAAATGAACGTTGGGTGTTTATAAAAAAAAATTCTTTAATTTTTAACCTATATATATATATATATCCAACTCTTTCCCCCATTTCACCTTTATAAAATTTATACTCTTTCTACCTAAATTTTATAATCTTTCCTAATTTTTATACAATCATAGCTATGGGTTCATCATCATATGAGGAAGGCGTGGTAAACTTTTACGTGAGCGCAATTATGGAGACGGCACAAATTATCTTGGAGCTTGAAGACGAGAGCTGGAACGAAGGAACTTCGGCATCATGAATAAGGAGCGCTCCACTAGATAGAGATTTCGTGAGGGTATGTTACATTTTCTTATTGTGTTATTTTATAAAAATATGATTATGTTATTATTATAAAATTTTGATTGTGTTATTATTATAAAAATCTAATTGTATTTTTTTTTTAATTTGTAACTTTTTTATAATTTTATGTAGTCTGTTTAATATATTAAATAAAAAATTAAGATAAATAGTTAAAATTGATTAAATAAAAAGAATAAAAAAATGGAAGGGGGGGGGGGGGGGGCACCCCTCAAAAGGAGAAGGGAAGGGGATGGTGATATGGCGCTGATGTGGACAAGAGGGAGGAAGGGAGAACACACCTCATAGCCTAAGGGGCTGTTTGATTGATTAAGTGCTGAATCATTAAAATATCTGAATGGTTTAAAGGCTCTGAATGATTAAGTGCTTAGTGGTTCAGTTATGCACCAAGTCTGAATGGTTCAGCTCTTAATCATTCAATTCAGAGTCTTTTTTAGATTGAAACAAACAGTCTGAATGATTCACAGCCTCATTAAGAGGCTACCAAACAATCCCTAAGTGAATCAAATAATTTTAACCCCTTAAATGGGTGCAAGACTAATTTAGTTTATACAAGTGTGAACTCTACACCTTCCAACCCATAATATAGCTTAATCTAAAGTTTAGTTTGTCTCATGTAAATCTTAATTACATAAAATAATCCATGAAACCCAATCACCAATGTGTGTTTTGCCTATTGTAAATAGGGTTGTCTAAAGCTAAACTTGTATGATATCTCTTATCTACAACAAGTTTCTTATACAAAAAAAAAAAAAAAAAAAAAAAAAAAAAAAGGTAACCTTATGCACTAATCTTGCCTACACAGGACACGCTTTTAACCAAAAGGTGTACATACACAAAAGCCACAACACAAGTGAATATTAGAATCAAATAGCTGAATGATGGACCCATTGGAGCATTTATGGGCCTCTTGAATTGTTACCCCACCAGAACCACAGTAGCCACAAACTTATTTAGTAGTCTGATCCTCAGCCACTCACATTCAGTCATTCACTTTTCTTGGATGCACTATTACCCTTTATCACATAAACTACATGCATATATAAAGACCTCCACATATAAGATATATACTTGCTAAAACAATACAACACAATGTGGGGTGATAATAATTCAACTAATTATACCCTTGGTAATTTTAATTGCCCATGTATCATGTGTCACACTGCCACAGTGCCTTGTTCATGCACCAACTCCATGATCAGGTGGTATAATAATGTACCCTTGAATCAAAATAATTTTCTAGATTACCAAAGAGTCCCTGAAAACACCATCTATGCAGGTTTTTCTCATGCAAACAATCTTTTTAATCCTCCTCTTTATCTAGACAATGATCATGAAGTTAGCGATCAAATGGCTATGAACAAAATCGATTCCTGGTTGATGTCAAACCCTGATAATGATCAGATAATTGATGGGAGCTTGAATCTCCAAAGCTGTTACGGTTCATGCAGCGGAGACCAGTATCAAGGTGGTCAGTTTATTCAGATGCAAACTCAGGGTATTCAGGTAAATTACAATGGTTATTATGGTCAATCTTCAACTTATTTGCAAGTTTCAGCACTTGCAAGTTTATAAAATGGAAGACTTTCAGTCATTTTTTTAATGAAATTGTTAATAGTCCTAAAAAACTCATAGTTCTCTAAAGTTCATCTCTAAGAGATCATATCAGAGGGTTTTCTTCTTCTTTTTTTCTTCTTGTTTTCGTGCGTTATTATTGGAATATATTATTATTTAGGGTTTATTAGTATGAGTCCCCGAGCCCAGTTTTAAGTTTATGTCATATCTCTATAAGAACTATAACACCCTCTCTTTCTCTTTGATGAGCATATGTGCAATAAGGTTCTAGCACTAGAAAACTTTGATTAATTGGCAGTAGAAAACTTTGATTAATTGCCAATTTGAAAGAAGAAAAGTTTTTCATGGGCATGCATGCATATCACATGGCATGAACAGGTATGTTATGATTTTCCCTTTAGATGGAATGTCATAAGATATTAAGATTCTATCATTTTAGAGATTCATGAGCATGTCCTCTGAAACTTTCACTCTAGTGATATAGTTTTATATATCCATGCATGTGAAATACATACACTTTTCAACATAAAATTCAGGCATACACACTCTCTAGTTAAACAAATCTTTGTTTATAATTTAAGGAAAATTGGATTTTAATAATCCTATCTTTTTGGAATTTGCCGATAATAATCCCAACTAAGTTTATTTTTGCCACCTATCCCACCTTTACAATATTTTTGTCTCATTGGTCCCCACCAACTCCCACTAACGTTGTTTGTTTCTTGATGACGCGACATTTGACTTGGACGATGACATTGATTTTTATTTACTGACATGGACATGACTTGGACGATGATGTGGACAATAATGTTGGAAAATATAGTTTTTTTTTTTAAATTTACCCCTCTTTCTCTCTCATCTTTTCTTTTCTCTCTTCTGTAACCACCCACCACCGCCATTACAACCACCACTAGGGGTGTACAAAAAGCTCACAACTCGCGGCTTGATCGAAAAAATCTGGGCTAGAAAAAAACGAGCTAGCTCTGGTCGGCTCGATTGTAAATGAGCTCGAGCTCGAGCTAGGCCGGTCTCGGCTTGTGAGCTCGCGAGCTGGCTCGAATTATTTTATTTGTATGTATTAATTTTATTTTTAAATGTTAAAATTAAAAAATATGTGATTGGAGGTTGAAGTGTTAACATTTTAAATTTAATTAATCAATAAAATATGAAAATTAATAGAAACAAACACAAATTATACATATAATACTTTTAATATGCCTACCATTCTTTAAAATATTATAAAACTAAAAAAAAATACACATATATATATTTGTAATTTTATTTCATTTTTTTTTGTTTTTTAGTTTATGAATTTTTGTAAACAGAAATAATAAAAAAATAACGAGCTGGCTCGAGCCAGCACAAGCTCGGCTCGAACATTTATGAGCCGAGCTCGAGCTCGGCTTTTCAGCTCGACCAGAAAAACAAGCCGAGCTAGCTCGTTTAAGTTCAAGCTCGAGCTTAGGCACGGCTCGACTCGACTCGTGTAAAGCCTTAAGTCCACCACCATCTATGCATCTTTTAAAACCCTTTAAATCCCTAAATCATCCAAGGATTTCAAAACCCTTATTTCCAGGGTTTCAATCGTAGCATCCATTGTTCATCTCCACAATTGCATTTTAGAGAGACTGGGAGAGAGAGAGAGAGAGAGAGAGAGAGAGAGAGAGAGAGAGAGAGAGAGAGAGAGAAGTGATAGAGAGTGTGTGTGTGTATGTGTGCGCGCGTGCATGTGTGATGGTGGTGCGGCGATTCAGGTGACGGTTGCACTAGGGCTTCAGTGTGGTTGAAGAGATGACAGTGGTGAAGTGTTTGGAGGATGATGGTGCGATTGATGTAGTTTATGGGGGATTATGGAGCAATCGGTAATGGTGGTGCTCCTTTTTCATAGGAATATATGTTGATAGTGCAATGGTGGATGTGTTGGTGGTGATGGACGCAAATAGTGGGCACGTTTTGTGGTGACAGCGGGTGGTGGCAGGAGATGGTGGTCTGTTAGTGGTGGTAGTATCAAGAGGAATTAAAGAGAGAAAAAGGGTTGAGAGAGGGGGAGTTATGAAAGAGAGAAGGGGGAGCCTATGTCACCAAAAAAAAAATCCACACCATCGTCCAAGTCGAACGTCTCTTCATCAAAAAACAAACAACGTTAGTGAGAGTTAATGGGGGACCAATGAGATAAAAATATTAATAAAGTAGGACTGGTGACAACAATAACCTTAGTTGAGATTATTATCGACCAACCCCAAAAAGATGGGATTATTAAAGTTCAATTTGCCATAATTTAATAACCCTTAAATACATAAGTTTTGGATCTTTCTTATGTTCATGTAGGCGTGAGAATCTGCTATACTTTTTTGTTTTGGCTTCCATATTGTTGCCAGTGGCGCAGGTTTTAAAGGGAAAATTTTCACATAAAAGTTTCAATTATATAGTACACGTATAGAATTTTTTTGGCATATACGGTTTCGACCTCCCATTTAAAAAAAATTAGTATATACTTCCAACCCTCCGATTCGAATTCTCAACCTTCACCACTAATTGTTAAAAACACCTTTTAAGTTAAATTTTTAGAATTTATTTAATTTCTTGATAACATGCATCATCCATATAACATTTGGCACATTTACTTACCATCTGAATTATATTTTACCTTAAAAGGGTCAATGTTTATTGTAATAATATTGTTTTTAATCATAAATAAACGCTCATACCCTACTAATAGCTTGGCTATTTATTGGATTTAATGGGTACGGTTGTTGTATATCATAATAAATACGTGTTAACATGCTATTAGACATCTCTCCCACCAATGGTTGCTGGCATTATACCCGAGACAACAATTGGCAACGCGAATTTCAATTTGCCACAAGAATGGGCTCCAAATCAGATCTCTTTTTCACCTTTCTATCCTGGAAATCTAATAAAAGAAGCAGTTGGAACCTATTCAAACTCAACAAGCATGTCTTCTATAGGGACACAACAACAAATTTCTCAAGATGATTTACAAAAGCCATTTGAACAACCTCCTATGACCAGGCAAGATAGAATCCTACGTTATTATGAGAAAAAGAAAGCAAGGAAATATGAAAAGAAAGTAGCAAATTCATCAAGGAAGATATACGCCCAGACTCGACCCCGAATACGGGGCAGGTTTGCAAGGAGTTCTCAAAAAGATGCTAATGACAAAACAGTTGTTTGAAGTGGTCAATGATAAGAAAAACACTAGCTCAAGCATAGTATATTGCTAAAGGGTTGTTTTAAATTTAAGTAGATTGATTGTGTTGGTACCTTGGTAAAGTTCCATTATAAACCAAATGAAAACCCACATAATTACAAAATTAGCAAATTACTGTTCAATTTCAACAACTGTAAACATATTGATAATGATAATGGTAATTTGTAATGGGATTTGAGTATGATGAATTTCTTTGAGTTGTGTATTTCATGATACAATTGAGGTGACATTTTTCACCTATTTACTTGTGAATTTGAATTGATAATTGATTTAGATTGTATTATATTTTAACCAAATCAAACAATAAAACTAAGGGAAAATGGAAAAGAACACTACTAGAAAAATACCCCTATCTTGACACACATTTTATGACACGCACTCATTTATGACACTCAAAAGCGTATGTCATAAAAAAATTGTCATGGTTTATAAAATTTGGTGAATTAATGACATGCATTTTTGCGTGTCAAGAATTTAGTGTCAAGAAATAGAAAACATGACGGTATAAAAATTGTGTGTCATCTTTTTCTGTCGTAGTTTAATTTTCCAAAAAATTTAAAACTCCCTCCAAATATTTTCATTCCCCTTCTCTCTCCCCACCCCCACCCCCACCCACACAACAACAAAACCCTCCTCCAAATATTATTATTATTAATCTTGATTCATGGCAAACCCATCTACAAATAACAACAATTCAACAACCAACATTGTTATTATTATTAACAACGCTGGTGGCTCCGCCGTGCCGGATGATTCAGCTGTGGGTCCCTCTGAGCGTGCTTTGAAGCACAATAATATTAGTCTCTCAAAGGTCTGGACTCCTGATGAACAGTCCCTGTTGGAACAACTACTCTCCATGTATGTAACCTCTAATCTTTTTGCTGAATCTTGAATGATAGCTGTGTACAGTTTTGTGGGCAGCTGTTAGTTTTTGAATATTTTGTTGTTGAATCTCTATCCCTATTATTTTCATTCTGCTTTCTTTTTATTTTTTATATTACATGATCAGCATATAGAAAAGTCATGGTTATGACTTATGAGTTATGACAAAATATTCGTCTCAGTGAATAGTTTCTTTTTATTTCTGCTCCCGTTTACCTAAACCGCCTTTTTGGAGGGTTTTGCTGGTTTAGGGGATTTTTAAACCCTAATGTTGGATGTTTTCGCCGCCCATTGCCGGCGGCCGGTTCATCCGACACCGTCTAAGGCGGCGGCGATACAGCCGCACACGGCGATTTTGGTTCGTGTTTGTTGTTTACTCGATGATGATGGGAACCCTAACTTTATGGGTTGATCTGAGGCTTGGAGACTGTGGTGGTGGGGGGCGTTGGTTACCCGGAGCCGATGACCGTCTCTGGCGGAGGCTACACAACCACCTACAGCTGTACCTTTGCCCCCTCTTTATCTCTGTTATGAGGCTTAAGCATTGTGGTTATCATATGGATGCTCATCTCATGCCTGAACTTGATAAGATGCCAATGATGTTGACCAAATGTCAACGAAGGTTCTCTCATAGTCTTTTACCGTTAGGGTATTTATTATTTGATATGTAAGTTGCCGATGATGTTGATGCTACTTTCTTTCCAGCACCTTATCTCTGTTTGGCCAAAAATGCAAACCCAATTCAAGAAAATAAAAAATATAGAAACAAACAGAAGCTGATTTAAAAAAAAAAAAAGAACTGGACTTTTTTGTATAGGAGACAGGAGAAGAGATTATTAGTTGGTGTTGATGAGATTTATATTAGCACATGGTTTTGTGTTGTGCTCCAATCTCTGAAGGTTTTCCCTGTTATAAATTTTGGTTTTCATTATTATCAATATTATTTTATATTGATTTTTGGATATAATTATTCTTGGTGATTAGAAAGTGGAACTCTCTGCTGAGTGTGGATCCAACTAATATATGATGTTATGTTATCTAAACCCATGCCAGCCAAGCCATATCAAATGTGCATACATGTCATGTAGAGTTAACATATACATTCATTGCATTTCCGTATAAATTGAGGTTGCAAGTCCGTTATTATATTGCTAGAGGATTCGCCATAGCTGCTTATGTAACTGCTAAATACAAATGTGGTTTCTTACTTTGATGTGTAAGGCTCTTTGGTGAAGCACGGGGTGTGGCACTAAAGTCGCGTTATTTTCATCATCGTAACGTGTGTAATGAAGCTAGATCGTCGCCGCAACGCGCGACGCGGGTAAAAAACTAGTTATGTAATGAAATTCATGAAGGAGATCGTTACGGACGGACTTGGAATATTGGACAATGTAAGTTGATCGAGTCAAATTCTAGTCACTTTTGTTTTCTTGAAACTAAAACCATCGCGAACCCTTAACCTTTCATCTTATTAATTTAATTGTGTCTCAGGTTGGGGGAGGAGTGGAGGCTTACTCGGATGCGGATATTGATTATGTTCGTGAAGAATGGTCGGGTTATGCCTCGACCTTCATTTTCAAGTTATGATCCGTATGTTTAGGCTTACTAATCGACTAACGTAATGTATTGATACAATGTTTTTGTAACCCTTTGTGGTAGAATTCGACATAATTGTAATGGGTTTTTTGGTTGTATAATATATGCAGCTTTATTATTAAATTTATTGTTTTTGTAATTATAAATAAAAAATAATTCCAGGATATTATTCGTTTTACAGGGAAAAAAAATTAGGTAAAAAAAACATGACACGCAAAATGACTGTCATAAAGGTGTGTCATAAATTCATGTAAAAAAAATTCGTAAATGAGTGTCAAGAATGTTTGTCATTAAAGAGTGTGTCATAAATGCGTGTCAAAAAAGCATGTCATAAAGGAGTGTCATAAACGCGTGTCATTAAAAGATGACACGCGCCTGCATGTTATAAACTTTTCTTGACATGTTCTTCCTTGACACTTTTTTGTGTGTCATAAACACCCTTTTATGACGCGCAATGCGCGTCAAGAAAGGGGTATTTTTCTAGTAGTGGAAAAAAAAAAGAAAACAAAGTAAACATGCATTGATCACTTTTAGTTATTAGCAAAATAGTTCAAAAAGTTTGGCTAGATAAAGCTTAGCTCGCCTTCTAAATGTGGTATTTTTTATAAGGCTAAAATTTAGCTAGTATTTTTTAAAAGGATCTAAAATTCCTACACCCCCCTATATAGCATGACATCATCTCATGATTCATACACTCCTTAAGGTCTCATCATAATTTTTTAATAGATTATTCTGTGGGCCATCTATGACAATTTGTTTACATTGATTTTGACTTTATTTATTGAAGCTCCACCATATTTTATTTTGATTTTGATTTTATTTATTAAAGTTTTAATATAACAAGTTTTTTTAGTTCTATTTAATAATTAAAGAGATTAGTGTATTATAAGTAAATCAAACACATGTCTTTGTGGGATTGTACGTAGTCATTTATGGATTTGGTACACATTATAAAAATAATGTAAATGATATATTTTAAAATTTAATATTCTTTTTAACATTTTAATCTATTCATTTCTTCTTAAATATTTTTTTTATTTTCTCAACCCGGTAGTGTTTATTTTTTTATTTTTTTTCTTTAAAATTTGGTTTTAATCTCATTTTAATAAACATTTATTTATTAATTTTTTTATAAACATTTACCAACTACTAACCACATTCATTAACTATTTTTTTCACCCACTTCTAACTCTCAATCACATTCTTTATTACCCCAACCCTCATCCTACCTATAAATACCAACCCACCACCTCTAATCTCATACACCACTCTCAAATCACTTCCAAATCTTCAAATTCTCTCAAAGATTCTCCAAGTCCTCAAATCCTCTAATGAACGACATGTTTCCCGCTTTGGAAAGGCCCTGAACATTTTTAAGAGTTCAAGGTAATTACAATTGCACTTGTAGGCAATGACTATTATGTAAGGGTAGAATTGCTAGAAGAGTACCCAATAGCTAATACAAACAACCTATGGACGCTAAAGAGAGAAAATAGTGCAGACGGTTGGGAATGTATTTTCGAATCACATCAAAATATGTATAGAGATTGGATAGCAAAACCTTCTGAATATGTAAATATAGATTAAAATCACCTTTTTAAAGCATGTTCATATTAATAAGTTTTATTTTTTATTTATTTTTATTACTATTAGTGTATGTAATATACACACTAAGTCATTAATAAACAATAGATAAAAATAATTACAAATACGTAATTAACTTTGTATACACGAAATAATTTCATATACAAAAAATGCAAATTAAAAAAGTAAAAGACTAAATAATATTAATCTAAGTAAAAAAAAAAGTTTAAAGAAGAAGAAAAAAAAAATGTTTATTATTAAGGGTGAAATAAAATAAGTAAAAAAGTGCACTTTAAACGTTTTGAATTAAAGGTATATCTCCTAATATAGTTGGTGTATATTTCCATAAATCACTTAGGGTTTTATATATACAACACAATATAATATCTAGGTTATGCAGCTAGTCTAATATTATTCCACAAGCTAAGGACGAGGAACGACCTTTGGTTTTGTGTTCCTAAACTGATTTTTGGGGTTAGAAATCTCTTTTTAGGGCTGTAAATGAGGAATTTGTCACAATGTTTAGTCTATTACACTGTTTTCGTCTGTATTTATGAGCCTTGAAGTTTTTAAATTTCCCTTTCTAGCACACATGCTTTATTTTGGTTGATAAATATATGTTTGTAGGATCGACTTTCGGGTTACCCGACAATCACGAGCTTGACTATTCAGAGTGCGGAATCCTCTGAAAAGGTTAGGATAACAGAAACGACAATGAAACAAACACAAACGAGTAATCAACACACACAAATTGGGTCAAAGGTTGTATGATTAATCAAAACAAGAGCTCAGGTGTTTACAATGATAATCTCAGACCTTCAGAGCTTGGAAAGGGTGTTTGGGGGTTGTGTGATGTGACAACTAATGATTAGGGCAATGATTGGATGCTTTTATACCCCTTGACTTGTGCTGGACATGTCAGGTGATTAGCATGCCTAATCGCCTATAAGACTTTGTAATCGCCCTCAGCATCCAACATGCCTCAAAACGCTTCCAAACACACCCAAACACCCTAAATACTATCCAAACATCATGTATACTAGCCTAGGGACATCATGTACTAAGAATGTTGGTTAATTCTCAAATTAGCCCTGAGCCGAGCGTCCACAAGAATCCTTAAAAAAATTTGGGTCTCTGGCGACATAAAAAACTGGGCCCAAAATTTTAAAAAAGGGGAGAAAAAAAAACTTTGTGTTAAAGACAAGCCTTGAATTAAGACCTCTACATTATATTAAGATGGTTTTTTCAGCTTCTCTATCAATTATTTTATGTTTATTAAACAAATATATATACTAAATATATAATTAATACACATGTAATTTTTTTAAAAAAATCCAGGCCTATCCGGAGACTAAGCCCCAAGTCGTAGCCCACTCCCCCAAGACCATTTGTAATGGCTCGTGAAATGCCAGTTTCACGAGGCCATTTCACGCCTAAACCGCTCCTTTTTACGTGAAAAGCCATGTGAAACGGGTTCAAGTGGTTTGGTTCACGCGATGGTAGATGGGGAAATCATAATTACTCACAAACACATACATACACACATTTCAGTAATAATTGAATGTATGTGAATAGGGTTGAACTACTACATTATGATTAAAAGTGTCTATGTTGACATGGGCGCCACATGGTCTTGGCCTTTGAGGTATACTTTAAGACTATACGGTGTTGTCAAGCCCCCGTGGGGGGCATGAAACGGCATTTGGCATCCACATCATCACTAGGGCATGGAACAAGAACGTCGGGGTGGTGGTGTGGACAACGAGTCTGTAACACCCCGCCCCTCTCATCACCAATATTGTCCGCTTTGCCCATCCAGAGCTCACGGATTTGTTTTTGGTTGCCCAGTGGAGACTTCCTAGGAGGTCACCCATCCTGAAACTGCTCCCACCTGAGCACGCTTAACTGTGGAGTTCTCTCTCATCCACTAACATTAAGCCCCAAAACGCGTTGGTTATTTAAGAGGCAAGACACTACTTATGAACCAATGATCTCTCCTAGCCACGGCCGATGTGGGATTTTCCTGGGGTGTCACAGAGTCCGTGGTAGTTTCAAGTCACCGTTTTTAATTTATTTATTTATTTTTTAATTTTTGCATTTGTACTTTTTTATTAAATAAAACCACCATTATATTAAAAATAATTAAAACTAAAACAGTACAACATAAATTTAAAATACATAGACTAAACCATTTAAATTAAATATAATTAAGGCGTAACATTTTGCCACGACAAAACATACTCGAGCGTCTCGTCAAACTCAAAAGTGTAGTCCAATTGAGTCACTTCAATAGCGACTTCTTTGTTCTTGGGTGGGTCTTCCTCCATGTTTGCTATAAACATCTCTTCAAAGATTTCACATTTTGATTCGATGTCCAACCACTTGTGATAAAGAGCATCACTATCGCGGTTTGTTTAACCGCCTACAAGGACCAGGAATTCAACCAACACTTTACCCCAAAATGGGATTGGACGAAGTGTACTAGAGACTCTAGTGTTCTCATGTACGTTTACCTAACCCAACGTTAGGGCTAGTTCTTCTTCTTCCGTCCACGACATTGACATTCATCAATAAATGGTTTGGTAATTGTGGTGTGGAGTAATAGAATTGTGGTGTGGGGTAATAGGATTAAAAGATGTTATATATAGTGGTAAAACTTAATGAGTTTAGTTTAATTTAAAAAAGAATCGTTTCGGGGGACCAACGGTAACTTTTTTCTCACTGTGTTGTCTCCCAATCAAAACATTACACATCACCTTTTATTGCTGCCCCACGTCGGTTGATATCTCCCCAGACTTGTCCCACGCCATGTTCCACGTTGGACACGGGGTGGTGAGCTGGCGTGGAAGGGCTTCACACCCTCTTTTCACGACACCACGTCGTGTTGCCTAACCCTCCTTAACTTCACCTAAATGACACATTATCCATTTTCCCGTATTTCACTCCATCTCAACCCAAGGAAAATTTTTAATCTCATTAACTTCACATAACCATATATTTTTAATGGTTTTTAGTTTAGAAAAGGAAACTAATTAATGCGGACTTTTAGCATTCAGTTAACACAAAGAGAGAGTGGTGTGCAATGCAAGTTAACATGTTATGTCACCCTTAACGTCCCAATGTTAGCGGTACACCCCACGACCTTAGGACCAGGCCTGCCATCTTAGTTAAAATTCAAGTGAAATTTATAATTTATATAATTCATTAATAACACAACCAAGAACAACTTTGTGACTAAAATGAAGTAAAGATAGTGGTCGAGTTTCATTGCACTTTTCACTTTCAAATCAGGATAGATGCTCACAGCCTCACATGTGTACAAATTGGTCGTACACTTTTTCTCATTACTGGTTCGGAAGAAACAGAATATTAGTCAAGTGTATGCATCAAAAGCGGACCACAGTCTATAAGAAAAGGATTTGCTCAACAATGCCATTGGCTACTCACCATCTTTTACTTTTCCTAAATCACCACTTTTTTCTAGTCCAAATTTAAAGTTTAGCACCACCAGGTTAGATCTGTTGTAAATGTTTGGTTCCTTAAACGATCTCCAAGCATGGCGTCCGTGGGAATCCTTGTGCTGGTATGGAAGAGAGACGGAAGTGGAGTGTGTAGCGAGGAGAGGGGTGATGGAAAATCTGCCTCCACGGTCGTACAAGGATGGGAATATGAGATTGGGAGAAAAGAGAGTTCTCATTTGTGAGCTTATTTTTTCTTGAACGGCTAAATTTTTTGTCACATATTGGATTTGAACCCCTCACCATTTGAAAAGACAAAGTCTTATCCAACACCTTGATTCCACTAGGCCAAAGACCCTTTGGATTCATTTGTGAGCTTATGCTTAGGTCTGACACAGAGGAGAGATTATAACCATCCATCAGAGTCCGTGTGGCGAGTGCTCTAACAGATAAAAAAAAAATAACACTAAATATTGTTACCAAATGTTTATACAATTAGCAAATTGTATATGGATTCGGAAATGTTTAAAAATGATTTAAATTACTTTTTAGGGTTTCGCCAGCATCGCTAATCACCGAGGGATTGACAATAATAGCCAATTTCGTAGTAATGTATACATGGCTTGGTGCTAATATTACTAATAAAACCTCCTTGATAGTTTTTTTAACAACATATTTTTACTCCTAAATACCCACCAATTCAATCAACCTGAACTTGCATAAATTTAAACCCACATCACGTTTGTAGATGATGATTACCAATGCCATATTAGACCCCAGGCTTACGTTTAATAGTTAATAATGTAATCTATAAATATTGCATATAGACCAAGAGAGTTGAAAGCTCCACGTACATACCATATTACTTGTAAGCTAGATGCATGGATGTGCTTACTACCTAGCTTCTTTCAGTTTTGATTGGTTCTCTTTCCCTCGATCAATCATACCCCCATACAAGGGAATCAATTACACAATTATTATTATTGTTCTTGCTATAAGATTCATCCACTAAAGAGTAAAGACATATATATGAAAGATATTCTATGATGTTGATATGTATGACGACGTCTTTATTTGATTCTCCTCAAGCACGGATGGGCAACTAGTGAAAGCATGCATGGCCACAAATCTTAACCATTCATTTTGTTCGTGCAAAAAGAGCTATAAAGCCCTCATAAACCTGATTGCACCTTTCGGATGGTAACTATTTTTTAGCACAACGAATTTCATTAGCTATGGGACTTGAACCTAAAACCTCCAAACCTAAGGTGCTCTTTGTTTTAGGAGGTAAAAGGTCTGCAGTCTGCAGATCACATCTGCAGACATATGCAAGAAAAGAGGTGGACAAAAGATTTGCAGTCTACAAGAAGTAGACTGTTTATTTGTTATTGTCTGCAGCGTAACCTAAAACCATAACCATAACGGCATAACCAACCACAACCCACCATATAACCATAAAATTCATCCATCTACAATCCACATCTTTTATTTATATACATAAAAGTTCATCCATCACTCACTTTCATCACTTGTGCCGTTTTCTCAACTTCAATCTTTCAAACACTCAAACCAAACCAAAAAAAAACAAAACAAAACTCTTCACAAACAAAACAAAACATTTGATTAGATATATTCAATTATTCAGATATATCATTATTAACTCCACAATTATCATCAAACCATGAAATATTTTTCTAATTAATCGAAATCATGTATGAACCCACCACCACCAACGACGTTCTACAGAAGGAGGAGGGGGGGGGGGGTCGACGGCGGGAGGAGGAGGGTGGAAGAGGGGACAGTGGGGAGGAGGAGGGCAGAGCGGTGGTGGCAGAGGGGAAGGAGGAGGGCTTAGGGGAGATGCAGAGGAAGAGAAGAAGGACGAGAAGAAGATGATGATGATGAAGAAGATCTGATGATGTTGAGAAGAAAGAAGAAGAAGAGAAGAGGTGTGAAGACATACACCCATGTCTGCACCAAAAAGATGTCAGAAAGACCTTTTTAGTAAAAGGTCTTTAAAAAAAACAAACAATTTGCATACCTCAAAAGTCTGTGCGTGTCTGCACAGCGGAAACAAAAGAAGTCAGAAGTACTTTTGAAGAAAAAACAAGCACCCCCTAACTCCTTAAGTGTTCCTAAAGGTTTTACTTTGGCAATGAGTCATCAACTCCATTTGTTTTTCAAAGAGTAGCTACTTATACTAAATCACTCTAAAGGTAAATTTATAAATGTTAATTCAATGAAAGTGTAATTATAGTCCTTTAAATATCATTTTAGCATAGTTAAATTACTATATATTAATTTGCAAACTGCTTTAAATAGTAGTTTGTAAATAAATAGTAAAATATTATTATTTTATTTATATTATTATTGTATTTTAAAACTTTATTATATTATATACTATTAATATATTATATTATATATTATTAATATATTATACCGATCTTGATAATACTGATACTGAACGGTTCGGTATCGGTACGGTACCGGTATGGTAAAATACCGATACCATACCGATCCCATACCGATACCGATAATACCAAAACCATGGTTCGGTATCGGTACGATACCGGTATTTTACCTTAAAATACCGATACCATACCGATCCTGTGCCGATACCGATAATACCAAAACCGAAAATCCATATATATGGGTACCGATACCATCCCGAAACCACTCGGTTCGGTATCGGTTCGGTACGGGATCGGGACGGGACGGGATCGGTATTCAGCCTTGTATGCTCATCCCTATTTAATATATTATATACTATTATTTTATTCATATTATTTTATTAAAAAAATTTATTATATTATATACTATTAATATAAATAACATAATCTTATGTAATTTCGTTACAAATTTCATGTGTTACTTTATGTGTAGATTTCTTTATTTTTTTTAACGTTTACAACCAAAATGGAATCTCGATTGTATAATTCATTGATTGATTAACACCTATCTAAATCTCGATTGTAAAACGCGCAACGCGCGTGATTTTATACAACTAGTTAACTTAAATTGTAATTATATATATATATATATATATATATATATATATATATTAATGCATATAAAAAATAAGAACTAAAACTTGGTTTTTTTTCTAATACCACCTCTTTTTATTTGACATATTGTATTCAAACCATCCAAACACATAAGTAATTTAAATTTTTATCACACATAAAAAAACAATTATTATCATTATTCTACGTTTTTCTAATATGTCAACGAACATAATTTTTGTGAAATAAGACAAGCGAAAAAAAACCTTTTATTGAGCTCATAAACGTATGACATACGACACTGTGAGTTATTTATTAGGTATAGAAGAATTATAACAAAATATAGACTTAGAGCAATAATTTTTACAATGTTTTTATTAGATAATCAATCATTAAAATAAAATTATATCATATTATAATAACTAAATTTTATTAATTTCATGAAAACTTTAGTTAATATCGTTTAATACCAACTTAACGACATGCAGCCAAAAGTGGATGACTCACCTGTGATAAAACGTGAAAACACCCAAAAACAACACCTGGAAAGCATTAAGAATATATTATTAAAAAAAGAGTCACTTAAAAGAATAGGAAAAAAAAGGGTTCCATACACTACTCGAACCCGGGTCACACCCAACACACACAACGCTTCAACCATCTGTACCATCACAATTTTTCTTATCAACCTTAAAACCATTAATATTTAACACCTTTCTAAAACTGAAGCTGGAACTATTCATCAAACTTGTAAAATAAACATATAGGATAATTAAATGTCTATACCAGTTAGATCAATTATAAAAATTATATATCTTTCATATTTTTAACTAACTTATATCATAGTATAATGTGACACCCGGCAACTTTCGGTAACTAACTTTTGAAAACTTAGTAAGTCTACCTTAGCGAGTCGCGCATACGTTACACATAACAAGGTCGGTCGAGTCGAATCGCACATCATTAGGGTTTTAACATACGCAAGTCTCGGGTCCCGGGAATTGGTGATCGGGCGGGAACGTGTTATTTATCATGCATTATATGTTTACAATCATTATGTGACTTGTCGGTATGTGAATATGTGCTAACATGTGTTAAAACGGGGTTTAACGCGCAAAACACACCAACACAGGGGTTACAGGCGATTAGGCTTGCCTAATCGCCTGTATAGGGGCGAGTAGGAGGGAGTACTAGCGAGTAGGGGGCTAATCACATCACTGTTCATGCGATTAGGCCCCAATCGCATGAACAGTCATGCGATTAGGCTCCCTAATCGCGTATAAGTCTGCATACTCGCGTGTAACGTGCTGGACGACCAAAAACGCCTATAAATACCACCCTTGACCTCCAAAACATCATTTGTGCAACCCTAGCCGTCCCATAACATAACCCAACACACAAACACCCTCTGGAACTCGTTTTTGCATCAAAACCACCATTTTCAAGCTTATTCCATCATTACCTCTTGATTTCAAGGTGTGTTCTTCAAACCCAAACCTTTAAATGATTATGTTTTACTCCCTAAACGTCCAGACCTGACTTATAAATGTTTTTATCTTTGAAAATCCATTCAAAACCGTTTTTATACAAACCCACACCTTTACATGTGTTATATGTGTTATATATGTTTAAAGATAGGATTTTTAGGATTGAATCATGGTTGTTCTTATGTTATTATGATGTTTATTGCTGATACAAGTTAGTATGATGATATCCTAGGAGTTTGAATGGTTGTGGTTGTGTATTGTTGATATTTGATATTTTGACCCATTTGAAGGATTTTGAATGATTAAGGATGATATGAGGTGTGTTGTTGATTGTGTGATGTTAGGGTTTGCTCTAGGATGATGCTAGAACAGTAGGATGCTATCGGACAACGTGATTATGTGGTTAAATCTGAATAATTACTATTTAGGGCAAGTTCTTGCATGTTGATGTGATGTTTACATGCTAAGTTGCCATTTTGGGAAAGCGCTCGCATTCGGGACTGTTAGAATGATAAAAACTTAGGGGTTTTGCTTGAAATATGTTTGTTAATATGTTAGGATGATTATTGGATGTTTTTACATGTTTCGGATCTGATTTGGAGTGTTCGGCGCGCGAAAAACCATATCAGCTGCACTATAGGCGATTAGGGATCCTAATCGCCTATGTTATAGGCGATTGGAGGCCTAATCGCCTGAATGAAGGGCCTACTCGTGTATATACAGGCGATTAGACCCTGTAATCGCCTGTTGACCAGCCCTAATCACATGTTGACTTTTCCTAGTTGCTAGTTTGATTCCTAATCGCGTGTAATGCTGCTGTATGTATATTTTAACATCCCGGAACATGATTTGACACCTAGGAACATGATAGGAACCCCGGGATTCACCCAATGACTTAGTAACACGTATTCGGACCTGTTTATGCGTTAATCAGACATTATGCTAGACTAGGTGAACTGTTGCGCGTATTAAGTATTAATTGCATATGTGGCATGTTGTCTTGTATTTATCTAACACGTGGAATGTCGGGTCACCAATGGGATGTCGAGTCTTGTCTTACGTTGTCTGGTTGTCGGTTAAATATGCTTTTCGTACACATAATGGTCATGGACTGGACTTAGGGACTAATGAACCCGATGGGTTGTTAGTCTAACTTGACACATATCTTATGATAGGTCGCCAATAGTTGGGGCTATCATATCCCACAGACGGTTTACTCATATCACGCATACGGTTTACTCTTAAACGGAATACGCAACTTAAGGTGAGTTCACGGCCCCACATTTTACAGTTTTTACTTTCGGGGTGAGAAACATGCTTACAAACTCTTTTATGACTTATGACTCTTTATCACATTATACTATGGCTCACTTATCGTACTATACGGATCATTGAAAATCCCTAGAAACCACTAACATGGGTATATGGCGGGGAAATATGGATAGCGCTATTGGGGACTGACAAACCCCACTCGACGGCTGGAGGCCGGGCGGGTGCATATTGTCTCTAACATAACAGGGTAACACTCGGCTCAGTCAGTAATGGTTTCACCCGTATGAGTATCTCATTCTGCGCCGGTGGTTGGCGTTCTCATTCTGCGCCGGTGGTTGGCGTTCTCATTCTGCGCCTGGTTTGGCGTTCTCATTAGCATAGTAGTAATTGTGATGGTAACATTTTTGAAGGATCACTGTAAACGTTTAATTAAAACCTGTGAACTCACCAGCATTATATGTTGACTCTTTTAGCATGTTTTCTCAGGTCGCTAAGGTAGCAGCTGTCGGATAGGCGCACATGGTCGCACTGGAGTCGTCTCGCGTCTAGGGTCTCATCTGCACGTTTTGGAATCATGAACTTTTGAACTTATGTTTTATTTATGCATGACTTTTGTAAACTTTAAATGCTTCCGCACTGTTGAATGTTGGTTTAAAACTTATGCATGGTTCTTATTTACGTATGATTTTACATTTAGACGTCGTTTATTGTGACCGTTGACTTGGATCCTGGTGTGTCACACGCCTCGCGGTAGAACTCCGCAGGTGGAAATTTGAGGGTGTGACATATAATAACTAAATTTATTAAATTCACGAAAACTTTGGTTAGTATCATTTAATTCCAATTAAATACCTATGTCGCTCAGTCAGTTGTAAAAATTTAATCTTTCGTATTTTTTTAACTAAAATAAACTTTTAGAATCTTGCTTCTAATAAATCATTCCAATCAATGTCACAAAATACTCTCACATTTAATTTTTTTTTATAATATTATTAAATTATTAATATATAGTATTTATCTTTATTTTTACTATATAATAAAAAAAACTCTTTTAGAACACATGTTTTCTGATTTCTTCTCACATTTATTTTTTCTTTTCTCATTTATTAAATAATAATATTAAATCATAATTTTCGGTATTTTCTCTCCTATTCATCAATAATTATATTTTTTGTTTATCTCTCTTAATAAATAATTAAATCACTATTTTTTTTGTTTCGCTCTTATTTATTTAGTATTTCTTTTCTCAACTAATTATTCTATTTTTCTCCTTATTAGTAACTATTTAGTTTTAATTATTTCAACGTTGTATGCTACACATGTTTATGCCCTAATAGTAAATTGAAAAAAGTAAAACGTTATTATAAGTAAATAGTACATAAACCATATTTAACATAATACAATATTAAAAGGATAACCTTCAACATATAATCATCTTCACGTAATTTAAAATATGTTACAATTTGACTTTGACTTATATAGATGTAGAATTCATGATCACATTGAAAACAAAAACACTTATTTCAATACAGTGACTTTGTAAAGAAAAACATATACGAATTTTCTTTGAATACATGAATTTAGATTAATAAATGTTTATTAATCTAAACATAAATCACTTTCTATAATCAACGAAGAAGAAAAAACTTCAAAGTCTTTTAAAAAAATTTAACACTTACTTTTTGATGAACAGAAGGAGAATTCAGAAACTTTTTAAGAATGAATGGTTTGATGTTAATGTAATCATATATTTATAATGGCTACTCAATAATTCTATATTAAATTAATTTGTAAATAAAATCTTCTATTTTAAATTAGAAGATATGCATATCTTCTTTTATTTATTTTTAAATAAATATTTTATTAAACCTATCATCTCAACGTGCCACGTGGCACATTCAATGAAGGGTTAAGGCCTCCATTGAATGTCACATCATCATAAGTCAATTCTGTCACACCCTCAAATTTCCACTGCGGGGTTTATACCGCGAGGCGCATGACATACCAGGATCCCATAGCCATAAGTCATATGAACGAACTCTAAATGCCCAAACCCTTTAGTTCGTTTTCAAAAACCAAGTTTTAGTTAAGCTGCGGAAGCGTAAACCAAATTTAAACCTTTAAAAAAAAACCATGCGCAAAACAACGCGCCCAAATTAAAACCATATTGTGACATCCGTCACACTCGACTTTCAATTAATTGACAATATTAGTCCTTTCAAATTCTTTTTTTCCTGTAACTTTGTCGTTTTCAAATTTAATAAAAGTGCGAGCTCAAGTTACAATATTTGCATGTATTATGGATCTCGATCTCGATTTAATCAAATGCGTATGTTGCAACGTTATTCGGGAAAAAAATATCATAAAAGTTTCAAGTTATAAAAGTTTTAAATTAATTAGTTAACTTAGTTAGTTATTATAAAGGGAAAACTAACAAGAAAACCTTGAAACTAACTTAAGTTATATAGGAGGGGTCAATTCTGCCAAGTTCCAAAAGTTTTAAACATGTCCCTCTTTGTCTGCTACTGTTACGATTTATCCGGCCAAAGAAAACAAATTCCGGCTGCCGGAATATTTTCCGGCAAGGCCTCAAACTCGATTATTAGCGTCCGTTTCAAGGCGTTTATCATTCCAAAAGGTTTTCTCCATCATTAACTGATTACTTGACTAATAATTACACGTTAAACGACGTTTTAAGTAGCCTTTAATGATCACTAAAGCAAGTAACCGATCGGAATAATAAAGCTTAATAAACGCTCGTTTCAACTCGTCTTCTATATAAATTAGACACCTCACTTTGCATCTGCACTCGTTCCCATCCTAAACAACCTGAAATCCATCAAAAATTTTGCCTGAAAGCTGCTTGATTGTTAATTATTTGCGGGTCTTAGTTTCCTCTTGTTCGGCCCTCAAATCATATTGTAAGTTCCAATTTTTAACGCCATTTTGATCTTTAGTCCATCATCTTTAAAAGCCCTAAGATCTCGTGGCTTAATCATGCTTGAATCGGGCTATTAGAATTGGTTAGGGTTAGGGTTCATGGTTAGTATTTGGGGAAGAAGAAGATGTTTATGTTTATTATATAAATAAAATTCGGGATAGATAAAATCATCAAAATGGGGCTTGGTCTAGTGGTTGGTTCTGTTGGTTGGAAACCTGAAAACCCGGGTTCGAGACCCCTCTCACCCACGGGTTTTTGTTATTTTTTTTGGTGGAAATTATATTAGATAATATTTATATATATAAATATATAAATACATCATTTTCTTTATAATATTCATAATAAATCCATTATTTATCCAAAAATTATGAAAATTTAGGAGTAGCTTCTTGACACCTCATAGAAAATTATCCCACTTTTAGTTTTTGGAAAATGTTTTATTTTTATATTCTTTATTGAATTAAATTGTTCTAATCATATTTAATTGATAAAAAAAATCATTTTTAATGATTTTAATCTCAAAATTTGTGATAAATTATTTTTAATGATTATGAACTGAAATAAAAATATTTGGGTCATAAAACATTTATTTTTATTAATTTCCCTATTTTAATCATTTAAACATGATTTAATATCATTAAATCAGTTTTAAATATAAATAAGTTTATAAAAATTATGGGAAAATTATTTTCATTAATTTACATCAGAAATCATCCATTTTCTATAAAAATAGCATTTTTGGATCATGTCTTGAATTATTAGTCTTATTTATATGATTAATTAGACATAATTAATAATTTATTTATTTGTACTATTAAATATCTATTTTATGAATACTTTTCTTATAAAATAGAAATGTTTTATGTTTGAAAATCTTAATTACCATTTGTAGATCATTGTGAAACACATAATTATTTATTTATACATTTATAATTATTGCATTTATTTATAATAATTAGTTAAAGTAATTAACTAAATTATTTTGTCATAATTATTCAAATATAGTTTGGTCTAAATATTTAATTGGTAATAATTATATTACCTAAATCATATTTACAAACTTAGATATATTATTTTTAATATACAACTTTTACATTAATTCGACTAATCATAAAAACTCTAATTCATCAAATCGACTTAGCAAACCCTAATGCCTTAGACCCTAGACACCTTAGACTTTGTAGACTTTACCTTACTAGTATTCATATACGTTATAGGTTGAATTCCTCGGAATTCTCATTACTTAGATCACGACCGCTTAAGTGGATTTTGATCGCTTTCGCAAACGGTGAGTATATCTTTCCCCTTTATACTGTTTTACTATTTTTGGGGTGACTCATGTACTTATTATCAAGTTTCTACTACTTCTTACTAAAATAGCAATTCTCATGTGTGTTTGCTTTATGTTAATTTGTGTGTCTATGACTTGTCAAAATCATTAACCTTTGAGGGCCTGGCATTTCAATGAATAGTACTATGGTATATACCCATGGTGACTCTGTTGAGAGACCTTGGTCATTGTCTTGTGATTCATATTACTAAAAAATGTTTTGATTCTTGATTCTTGATACTTATTACATACGGTTGATTTTGAACGGACATTATTTAAATTACATAATTGCAAACGGTATACAACACAAGAATTGCGAAACGTTTTGTACTATATATATCCAACGGATGTACTCACCAATACATTATATGTGTTGACAAATTATTTTGTACATGTTTCAGGTGACGTTTGATCTTACTTGCTTTCACGCTTAGGATGGACCTAGTGCTTAAATAAAAGTTGAACATTTATTTTCTATGTTTGAGATATCTATTAAGACTCTTTGTATTTCGTTTCGGATAATGGAAGTTATTTGCTAAATAATACTTACATTTTAGTCCATGTGCTTTTGAACAATCGTCACTACGTGACACCTCGATGTTTCCGCCATCGGTTGGGGTGTTACACATATGAAAGAAAATGTAAAAGCATAATATGTAATTTAGGTGTATGCCCAAGACCCCAAATGCAGTGAAGTGTGCAGTGCTTTCTAATCCTGGCACCGGAAGCTAACTACCTGCAAAAGCATGTAAATCGTGGGTCAACAAACAATGTTGGTGAGTTCACTAAGTAAAGTAGATAAGTATGTAACTGCGCTGGTTTCCAAAACCACGTAAATAAGTAATTGAGTTGGTTCCAAGAACCGTGTAAACACTAGTTCATCGCATGTCAAGGGTAGCTAACCCATTCATGATAACTAACACCGATATACCGAACTGCTGATGTACGTGTAGCCACAAATGTGAGCCGCATGCCTTACATCATTGCCTATCAACAATGATAAAATCTGTTAAGTTATAGTTCACTCCCGCACTCCCCGAGCCGGTGTGAGGTTTGTCAGACCTAATAGCGCTATCAACTAATAACCCGCTTGCCATAACCCGGCAACTCATTCGGTATGTGAAGGACTTACAGATGATAGAGTTGGTTTAGTTCATCAAGGACACGGTTTGTGAACTAGCAAAAATCCGACTCACACAAGGAGTCAAAAACCGACCCATACAAGGATCCATAGCATCCCAACCCGGGATGTGTAAGTAGTCCCAAACCGGACTAGAAAATAGTAGTCCCAACCCGGACTAGAAAAATAGTAGTCCCAACCCAGACTAGAAAAAGTTAAGTACTTTGTCTCAACCCGAGACGCATGCTTTTGAGAAAAGAGTAGTGAAACTCACCTTAGGTTGCACGTGAATGATCCAAATCCCTCAAACAGTAACGAGCTACCGACTCCCTATTACAAGTGTCACTAGGTGAGTATACATGCATAATCAACACATCATGTAACTCGTTTGTCCAAAACTTCTAACGTTCAAATCGTGTAGTGACACCTAGTGACTCTACATGCACAAGTAAGTCCTACGTATCCCATTGGTGATCATATTGATTATTATTAGTTTAATACCTCATAAACATCTCGTATAAGTATTCATGCAAGCTCATGTCAAATACATACCATATAAGACTCCAAATAGTCACGTAAACATCCCTTACACAATCTGCGTTTTCAGGGCAGATTGTACGCTGTGAAAAACGAATTATTTAAAATACTTAACGAACGAATAAAACTCCCAAATTTTTACTGAATATTTATTGGGATTTATTTGATAACCCATATTTTTATTTTTTCTCAAAACCAAACACAAAAATTATTAAAATTCGTACAACACAGCTATGTCCAGAAAATTTTCACAGCAGGTCAGTTTAGTAGAAAAATTCCCAAAAATTGTGTATTCGCCCAAACGAGGTGAATCCAATTGTAAAAGCCAAGTTTTTCCAATATTGACTTGCTGTCCAAATTTCAAAACTTAATTCTTTGTAAAACTCGAGTTATACCCGTTTAAATTTGACCCAATTTATAATTCCGAAAATCTGATATAACCTTTAATCAAATAAAATTCCAAAAACATATCAAACGACATCCAAATCAGATGATTTTGCCCATTCTAAAAATCTAAGACCATGTACAATCCATTCATGCAAAGAATCGATCAAAACAATCAATTTAACATCACAATACAGACCCTACAAAACATCATAACGAATCTGTCATAAAATCAGAATTTTATCAACATGACTCTTATAAACCCTAATCATTCTCAATACCCTATAATCATGCAATAATCTCATATTAACACAATAACATTCATATTATCACGTTTAATCTCAGGTTTTTACGTACCATATACTCTAGATATGATTTCTATCAACAATTTCAACAAACATCATAAACATTCAACATACATTGATTTGCGATTCTAGTATGCATATTTCCTAAAGTTTTTACAATTTTTCCAGCCTAAAATCACATCATACAACATGTAAAACACATACCTTGAATTGCTAGAGTCCCTAGAATCACAAGATAGCACCCGAAATAGCTTGAACTAGTGGAAAATTGATGAAGATTGGGATTGAAAGGTGGTTGTGGGGGTGCTTCTAATCCACGGCACAAAGAGGGTTTCTAGGGTTGGTGTTTTTTTTATAAGTAATATGCTAGGGTTAAGATCATGGGCCAAGGTTTCGGGTTTATGGGCCTTTTTTTGATAAACGGGCCCGTTAATATGGTTTTAATCCCGAGAATAGTCTCGATAATATTATTCATACTAACTTATGTAAAAACTATTGTTTTTATCATCTCATAACATGTTAATTACAGAATGCACATAATTCGTAGGGTTTACGTACTGACTATCTATTAAAACAGTAATCCACATAAACATGTAATTCACAAACGCATGTTAATTCACATTCATCATCACCCAATAGATCATATGATTATGAATGCTTGACAAATCACCAACGTTCGGGATACAGGACTCGTGTGTGTGTCAAGACAAAACCTTCCTAGTTATAACGTACGTTAATATCATCCAACATATGTTATTATCCCATAACATATCGAAAGACCATCTTAACTAACCCTAGTTAGGTGTTTAGTCACGAATGTACATGAAAGTTAACTAGAGTTCAGTAAAAGTAATATCCTGAAAATGCAGGGTGTCACAAATTCTTTTATTAATAGTTATAGATTATAGATTATAGATTATAGATTATAGATTTTTGCAATGTCGGCTACACTCACAAGTTTTCCTATTGCAAACCTTAATGGCAATATTGTAATATTCTGAGAATACATGGGTATTTTTCATTCATCTTTGCTTGGGCTCTTTAAAGATCATCAAGCACAGCCATATTTGCACCGGCTACCTTCGCCGAGGTCGTTTTTGCGTCAACGATGCTCCTAGATATTGAATATATATTGTTATCGGGAATGATGAACGAGACCCATCGCCGTTGTTGAACAAGGGTTCAAGACTTCCAGTACCAACACAACCTTAGCGAGCGTCGTAGAATCCGGTGTGAACAAGTGGGAAGGAAGTTGGTGGTGTTGAAATGTAACATCCGCTCCAATCGTCACTACGTGACACCTCGATGTTTCCGTCATCGGTTGGGGTGTTACATGAAACATTGTAATGGTGGTCGTTGTCGGTGTTTTATCAGTCGGCTGGTGGTGCTAACGAGACGGTGGTCCTACCCAGCGGTAGGTTGTGGTTTGATGGCATTGAACCGTTGTGACGGTGGTCTCCGTGGTGGTGCTGACAGGGCGGTGGTCCAGCCCAGGATTTTTAGAGAATGTAGAGAGTGAGGAGTGGTGGTGACTAGGTTTTTGAAGAAGCGAGGGTACGGGGAGTGGTGGTGACTAGGTTTTTGAAGAAGCGAGGGTAGGAGGAGTGGTGGTGGCTGGGTTTTTAAAGAGAGGGTAGGGAGTGGTGGTGGTGGTGGTTGGATTTTGAGAGAGAGATAGTGCTGGTGGTGTTATGACTTTTCTTTACAAAATCCTTTCAAAACAAAAAATGGATCAATGGGTGTGAGGCTTTTGTTTAAAAAAAAAAACATAAGTTGCAGGTGTAGGAGATGTGTTTTAGGGTCATGTTTTTATAAATAACAGTATTTGTAATTTTTATTAAATACATTTACCATACATAATTCGTTAAGTTTTACTAACGAAGGGTTAAAAAAACTAAACTAATCAATTACTTACGATTGAGTACAAACGACTTTTTTTGTTGTACGATTTATAGTTTTTAAGAGTTTATATGGTGTTTTATTTAGGAGCGACACATTGATCTTACAATAATTATAAACTTTATACGTCAAGTGCATGACAAAGTCACACACTGTTGTCATCATCGTGTTGTCTGTAACAAAGTCGTAAGCACTAGGTTGTCGCAGCAACGCGCGACATAGGTAAAATACTAGTTATTTATAAAAGTGGATATGATGAGAAAAGAGATAAGAGTCACGCCTATTTTTTTTTTATAATATGAGATCTTTCCCTCAAAATCTCTCAATAATAATATAGATTTAGATATATATAATTCACTAAACATGAAAACATGTATTTTTTTAACGGTAAAAGTTATTCACATTGCCAATCCCCAAACAAAGGGGCAACCACAATAAAAACAAACTACCCTTACATCAAATCAAGTTTGTGCCACATATCTCAACTAATCAATCTACTTTTAGATCTGTTCATATATTATAAATACATGAGAGACTTAATATCTTGGATAATCTTCTCAATTTTTACCTTTATATTTGAAAACTTTTTATCATTTCGGGCCTTGCAAAAAACCCAACAAGCCACCATAATAATGCCTTTCGGACCTTCTAAAGAACCCAATAAGCCAACATAATAATGCATTTGAACATACATTTTGAATTTCTCCCAAGACCCATATGCTCATGATTCATGAAGGTCCACCACATCCATAACAGAAAACACAAAGATATGCCACACACCATGAACTGATATAACCCCATACCGTCAAAGCATAATAACAAGAGCAGAATAGATGATCCACATATTCAGCATCAGAATCGCATAAAGTACACGACAAGTATCCATTGAAGCAGTTCCTCACATGAAGAGCTTTTAAAGTGGGGATCTTGTTCTGCACCGATCTCCAAATGAAGATGTTGCAATTCTTCGGCACCCACTTGCACCATTCAAACACAAATATGGTGTTGTAATTCATGTCACTACCCAGTAAACCGTTATTTTAATCATATAGAGTTTACATAAGTCCGGTGTCTTCTTAAGTCCTTCCTAGTCCCCTGAGTCTTCTTCTTTATTATCTTGTGTCCTCCCCTACACATGAATTTTACTGGTCTTCTATAGATCAGCCTTAAACTCCCCCCCCCCCCAATCCTTGGTATCAAAGCCATAAGTGCTACTGTTCTCCCTATTTGAGATTCAGATTAGTATGCACTGTGACTGCCGGCTTTGTACAGATCTCTCACATCAGAAAACCAACCTTACTAGGCATTGAGTAACAGACTGGTACGACACACTAAAACCATTGTTAGAGTCAAAAAGTAGCTTGTTGAGTGAGTGGTAAGTCGGAAGGGTCCGTGGTAAAGTCTCAAAGGTCCGAGCGTAAGATTTGAAGAGTGGTTGTTAGGAGTCTAAACCTAGTTATGAACTAAGATCTATCACGTATGTCAAGTCTTAGATCGTCCTCTGCGTCCAAGATTGATCAGTTATATGAGATCTCTTATGTATCTGATGAATCTAAAATTCATATTACTAATATGCCCATGGTTAACCCGTATAGTGTCTTCTCTAAACCCCATGTGTCATTCTCCAGAAAAGTAAAACAATTAGTTGCTTCTACGTCAAACCCAGTCGTCATGGAGTTCATACAAAAGTCAAAGTTTGATTCAAACCTACTCCCTGCTACAACCTCCGAACACCTAGTCACCCTCTCCCCCTCCCCCAGATCTTCCAAGGATCTGTTTATCCCAAGGATATACACACATCCACTTCGGTGCGATAAGGCTAGCCCTTACCTTCCACGGAAGAAAAGGACTACCTGAGTTTGCTAGGATCGCCCTCGTCGATACTAGATTTGTGGAGTACCAGCACGCCTGCATCGGTACTACCCAAACCATGCTAAACGTCGGAACAGTATTCGTCACTCTGTTCCCCAACTTTAATATGCCCCTGAATGATCCATCACTGCTAACAGCCCTGAAAGCCCAGATCCAGATCGGTGGTACGCCACAAGTCAACACCTTTCAGGCTACCTTCCACTATCAGATGGCATACAGAGTCCAAAATCACTCTTTGGACATCATGTTCCCTAGAAAAGATAACTCAGGTGATGCACTGTTCATATAAATTGATTCAAACTCTACACCAACCTACAAGTATGTTCCTAAATAGTTGTCCAGGGAAGAACTTACAAGACTTCTCCCAGAAAAATGGATAACCAATTATGAACAAATTCATCAAGCACCGGTCCCGACAATAACAACACCTGAATTTGTCCGCCATCAAGACGGCTTAGTTGAGGTTAAGTTTGCAAAACAAGACCGTAGGGATGCTTTCCCTGCAATACACATGATACAACCGGTCGAAAGCCAGCAACATTGCCCGTACGACATCTGTAACTGTCAACAATGCTTAGGTGAAGTGGAACAGGAAGAGTACGATGAAGACGTCCCAAGAAGAAAGAAAAAAGGATCCCAAAATTCGTTAAAGAAGAGATATGAAGCCGGTGATCCAAATGTTGGTCTCCTTGGAGAGCCGTCAGGAAAATTTGACTACTACGTCATGTATGGTGACTCAAAACACTCTCCTCCTCAATATAGTGAATGCTTCGCCATCACTCCAGACTCATCTTCATCAGAATACCAGACAGAATTCCCTCTGTTATCTTCCTTCGATAGAGGCCAGTAAAAGACAAAGCACAGCTGGAAAATCCAGAACCCCACTGTTGTGGGTCCCACTGGTTCCATAAGCCAAACCACTGTTGTCGAAGCTACATTAAACTGGCAAAGTGAAAATGCTGCTGCCCATAACACTGCACTCAAAACCATCATAGCGCAGCACGATGCTATTACAAAGTTCATGGCCTAGAAGACACCATCCATGAAGTCAGAATAAAAATTCTTGAACTTCATAATGATCTCTTTCAAATAGTCCAGAACACCCCCTTCTCACAAAACCCAAGAGGCCTGGTCGAAAAAGAAGCTAAGATGAAGTTTCTCAAAGCTCAGCTCACAGATCTGGAGAGGCAACACAAACAACAAAGGCTTTCAACGCTTGAAGATGACCCATGGAGGTTATCCTCCACACCTTTTGCCAGGACAGCCTTTGACCTGCAACCATTACCCATGACACCTTTCTCACAAACTTCCCCTTCAATGAACCTATGGTCAAGAGGGCAGTTTAAAGCAAAAACGAAACGAGCTTCCCCATTTGGAAGCATTTCTTTAGAAAACACCAATCAAAGGCCAGCGACAAGAAAATCCAAAGACAAACAAACCTTTGATGATAGCCTCGTCAAAACCACCAGAAGACATACCCATTACACAAGAAAACCCCATATCCTCCTTCCTGCAGAAAATACGCCAAGAATCATCAAGCAACAAACTTCCGCTCGTGGTGACCTCCACCAAAAGGAAGCGTAATGACAGTGGAAATGAAGGAAGGATTGCCAAAGTTTCCAAGCCAACACAACATACGAGGCCTCGTTTTGTATGTAAAAGGAAACTTAAAATCAAGACTCCTGATAAAAAGAAGAAGGCAACAAGTCCTAAGTATATCAACATGTTAAAACCGCTCGTACGAAAGACAAAAGTACCAGCACCACTTGCAAAGGTCCATCTTCTCACCAGCACATATGCTAAGCCTATCCCGGTCATAACATTCTTTGACACAGGATCTGCAGCAAGCCTTCTTAACCCGGCTATTCTCCCAGCAGAATACTGGAAACCCCACCGCCAACATTTTGTTGCCGCAAATGGAGAACCGTTCACGATTGACAAAATAAGTATTCCGATACACTTAAGAATCTTCTCGACTTGCACTGTCAAGCACAGGTTCTTAGGATCAGATACCCATGGCAAAGACCTTCTAATAGGGTTTGATATCCTATATCGGTTGCGAGACTTATGATATGGACAGGAAGGGCTAAGATACAAGAAATTTGTCAACCCATGGAGTCCTGTTAGACGGCTTTACATGATCTCACCTCTCCCCATCGAAACCATAAAAGCCAAAATTGTCCAAATCGCATGCGCCTCTAGCCACACTGAATTCCTTACAAAACATGATTCCCCTTTGTGGCTAAACCCATATTTTTTCGTTTCTTTGCCCTTCAAACAAAATGAAGACATAAATCCTACAAAAGCCAGTCATCCAGGCATGATCCCCGAACACACTCAACTTGCAATACAAGAGCTTTTCGGACTACTATCTCAAGACCTCATTGAGCCAACAACCTCCTAATGGGCATGTGAAACATTCTATGTCAATAAACGAAGTGAACAAACCCGGGGAAAACTAAGATTAGTGATTAATTACCAACCACTAAACCTAGGGGTGAGCAAATGGCAAGAACCGACCCGACCCGATAAAAACCCGGCCCGACCCGACAATCAAAAAGCTTCAAAACTCAGAACCGATTCACAGCCTCCTAATCTAAGTTCGGTTTCGGTCCTATGATTCTCGGGTACAATCGGTCCATGTCAAGAACCGAACCCAAGATTTATTTCTTCATTTTGATTGTTGCAGCAACTTTTAACCAGGAGATCAATGGCATCACAGTCTTACAGAAGGTATTTTGCTGATTATTTTGCTTTATTTGTTCTTATGTTATGTGGGTTCTTAACTTAATTCCTTGATGTTTTTTATGTGTGTTCATGATAGAATTGGTTGGTGATGTTAGATAGTTTACATATAATAAATCAATTGTTTTGTTAATCTTTGCTGATTTTTTGATGATGTTAGATTGTTTGCTGATTTGTTGGTTTGATTGTTAGATACCGTATGTTTGCACGCCAAGTGTTCGATAGAATTCCTAAGTGAAAAAACTAAAACATTATTGTAAAAAGAAATTACAAAACCAAAGGATCGTTCACAGTTATTCTAGTTCATACGTAGAAGAGTTACGATAAGTACGAAAGAAACCAACAATTCAAACAAATAAACAAAACGACCAAAAAACTTGAAACGTATACTACTTATGTGCAGCCATGACATAATGTATAATTTTATTTACGTAATCGACCTATTTAAAAGCAAATAGGTTGTCTTAAAATAAACTTAAATTGACCCGTTTAAAAGATATATAGGCTTTCTTAAAATACAACCCAAACTGACCCGTTTACAAGTTAATAGGTTGTCTTAAAATACAATAAAAATCGACCAGTTTACATGCATATATGTTTACTTAAAGTAAAACCCAAACGACACCTATACAAGTATATAGGCCTGTAAGATCTAATATGGCGTTTGACCGACTAAAAACAATTTGTAGCACACTGGTCTAGTTCACTGTTAGCATTTCATAAGTAGTTCAAGACTTCTGTCTTTGACTGGTTCCTACTTAATTTACACAAGTATTCAGCTACTGTAATTATATTGGGCTTATATCACTAAGAAAATTTTATGGGATGCAAATTGTAGCTGCCATAAAGACTTAAATATAAGTAAAGACCAAACATCCTTTATGAAACCTAAAATTACAAGCTTTCCATAAATCTATTCTATAAACTAACAAATTAAATTGTGAACAGTTGTTATTCTCAATTGGCGGGTTTTGCGGTGACCTTGCGTCTCACTAAATGAATGGTCTTCTTTTCTTTAATCTTCCAAGTTATATTTTTGTACTAAGAGTGGAGGGAGTGGGGCGGGAGAGGAGGGCGGAAAGGTGAGGTGGCGGCGGGAACACCGCCCCTAGGGGGCGTGGAGGAGGGGGCGGGAGGGTGAGGCGGGGAGGGGATGACCGGCGTGGAGGGAAGGTGGTGGGTGAGGTGTCTTGCTGTGATTGGCCCTCCTTTTCTAACCGTTGGAAAAAAAAAATTAATGCTTTGAACGTTGGAAGCAAGATTTTTTTGTTTATTTTTTCTAAACTAACTACTATATATATACATACATACAAAACACAATTTGCTACAATCACAAACCCAAACACCAACCCAAATACAAACCTAAAGCATGGCAGGGTGGACTAATCAGGATCAACTCTATTTGATGACAGCGTGGATCAACACAACGGAGAACCCGCCAAACAATAGGGAGGACTTTTGGCACAATGTGTTGGACGAGTACAACCTAATTAGCCAAACGAACAACCGTTACGTCGATCAGATCTCCAGTGAATAATATTTTATTATTAAGTATTTAAATAAATGTTTTTTAATATTTTAATATAAGTTTTTAAATAAAATTTTTCAGTTTATTATTTTAAATATTTTTAAATATTTAAATTTATTATTTTAATTATGTTTATTAAACCTTTTTTATAAAGAAAAAAAATTAAATTAAATGCCACGTGTCACTTCCCCCCACTCCACACCCCACAATTCCCCCTACCCTATAGTCTAAATAGTTTTGGTGGAGTATCAAGTAAAAAATAATATACTGCAAAAAATAATATACTGCAGTTGGTTATACTTGGGCTGTACCCATATAGGTTCGATTCTTGTGCCAACCTCTTTCAAAGAATTTTTTCTACCTTACAATTTACCATGTTTCTTTTTTTTCTTTTCCTTTTTATAATTTTTTTCTTTTCTTTTCCACATTTTTTAGGTTTGTTTTTACATTATAACTTTTGTTGTATTCATATTAAACTCGATTTACGACACCGCCACGAAGCGCACGTCATACACTAGTTACTAACATTTGAAAAAAGAACTGTTGACCCAAATCACATTTTGACCAGAATACTATAGTGTTATATTTTTTTTTAATAATACTATAGTGTTTTTTGACCTGTTTTCCTTTGACCTACAAGTGATAAACCATAAGTAAATGGGTCAAAAGGACATTCTTCAAGAGTAAGTCATAAAGTACTTTATGATTTGAGATTGAAATGACTTAGTTTTTAGTGCGAGTTAAACGGGTATTAGTTTTAGAAAAATAAGAATTATAAAGCTAATCATATCGATTTTTGTTAGATTTTACAACTTTAAAGCTACATTTGGTACCAAAATAAATAAAAGGCTTTGTTAGATTATAATGTTGCTTTGAATGTACACAGATCATTTTGTGCAGGAGCATCAGCAAGCAAATGCAGTTGTTGCTGATGCCTTTAAGGAGTCTGATGTTATCTGATTATTATGAATATCAGTTAGTTTGTTATAAATTTTCGGTCCAAGTTTTTGTATTCGGTTTTAAACCCTTTCCCGACCTGACCCGATACCCGAATATGTTGATATACAGGAACCAACTGAAGAACCTAAACTACAAATACGGTTCGGTCCAGGTCTAAATTCGGTTCGGTTCTCATTTTTATTTCGGTCCGGCCCTAATATGCTCACCCCTAACTAAACCATTTTTTAGCAGATGATAAATTCCCACTGCCACAAAAAAGGTCGTTATTTCAGTCCTTAGTAAACGCAAAAGTCTTGTCAAAGTTCGATCTTAAGGCCGGATTCTGGCAATTAGGCATCATACCGGATGACAGGCACAAGACGGCCTTCTGCATTCCTGACCATCATTACCAATGAAAAGTAATGCCTTTCGGTTTAAAAAAATGCGCCATCAGTTTTTCAAAAGGCAATGGTACGCATATTTGAATCAATTCTCAACAATGCTTTGATCTACATAGACGATATCCTCCTGTTCTCAGAAGATGAAGAGTCACACATAAAATTCCTTGAAAGATTCCGTTCCATAGTCCAACAATATGGAATTATGCTTTCAGAGAAAAAAATGGAAATCGGTGTTAGCACCATTGATTTTCTTGGGATGAAGGTTGCTGATGGGAAGTACCAACCTCAGCCACACATTGCAAAGGAGTTGCACCAATTCCCGGACAAGCTGACGTCACAAAAGGAGGTCCAACAGTTCCTTGGATTAGTCAATTATATGGCAGACTTTCTGCCAAAATTGTCAAATCACACGGTACACGTGTTCCCCATGCTGAGAAAGAATCCACCAACTTGGTCTGAAAAGCAAACGCAAGCTGTCAAAGAAATCAAGCAACTTGCTGATGGAATGCCACCATTAAAGACTCATGCACCAAACGACAAAAGAATCCTTCAGACAGACACAAGTGACGAGCACTGGGTAGCAGTCCTACTTGCAGAAGACGACAAGGGAAGCAGGACAGTTTCTGGTTACAAAAGTGGCACGTTTAAATAATCAGAAAAACACTCACTCTACCTACAAAGAAATCCTAGATGTTAAAAGAGGGATAGAAAAATTCCAATTCCACTTAATTGAACATAATTTTCTGATAGAAATGAACATGTCATCTTTTCCAAAGATGTTACAGTTCAAAAGAAAGATGCTCCCAGAATCTCAGTTATTACGATGGGCAAATTGGTTCTCACAATGGAAATTCATTATTAAACACATAAAAGGAAAAGAGAATATCTTTGCAGATTTTCTGTCCAGACCAAAGGCCTATAAAAGCAACGATGCCCAAATGGTTCAGCACCACCACATCCGCCACCCACATATAATCCCAGCAATCTTTATGATGGAGAATGCCTCGTCAAGCACCACGAAGGAAGCCTCACTCTACCAAGAATTCAAAGACAAAGGAGTCCCAGATGAAATCATAGAAGAAATTGCATATCGAACTTTCAAAAAAAAAAGCCCAACTAAATTACAAAACATTCCTCACCATAACCCTAAAAAACTATGGTTTGTTCATGAAAGGTCTTGCAATCCACCCCGAATACCCATTCCTCAATATCTTCCACATCAATGACCTGTACAACCTACCAAAAGAAGCCTTGTGCTTTTTCTGGTATCTTTTTGAAACCCACAACATTGCTATGACTTTTAACTAACCAAAACTTCTCCAATACTTGATTGACTGCCAGTTTGGGGACCTCCCCAAAGAAAGGAAACATACTCTCACATTACTCAAATGGTTCTTACCGCTTAATCAATTGACTGGACAGTTGACATCCTCTCATAAAAAATGCTGTCTTGTAATCTTTCGAAGGCCATGCTGCTATATACCCCTAACGGTCATCAGCAAAGAGCAGTCGGCCATTTTCCATGCTCCTTACTGCTTCATTCATGGTTGGTATACAGGAAAGCCGTCAAGACCCTCTTACATGAGGACCCATCCCAACTAATGGAAAGAAATCTGTAGGTATTTGGCTCTTGCAAATGGGTAGTCTCCGAATGCTATCCCTCAACATATCTTGTATGGTACGATGCTCTGGCCAGCTGAACACCCCCAAGTAAAGATATGGGAAGAGGCTGAAAGAGATTTTCTTAGAAACCATCTTGAGGACTACCCAAGCCCACATTACAACCCATATGAAGATGATCTAACACACCCAGATTCCCACTGAAAATGAAGAAGAATTAGTATACACCATTATGTTTAATATCGTATTATTAAGTGTGCAAGTGTGCTAGTGTGCTTATGGTGTGCTTAAGAATAAGTTAGGCTTTAATCACTCTAAAGTGATGTAAGCACTTATGTCATGTTTAGGTCATGTTCTAGATTTTTCTTTATGTAATAATGGTGTGTGATGTCATGGAAGATGTAATATGTCTTTCCTTGGTCTATAAAAGGAAGGCTTCCCCTCATTTGTAGATCATCCTTGGAAAGAAATAAAATTCTATTCTATACTTCTCTCTCTAGTCTCTTGAGTCATATAGAGTCTTGTAAAATAAGTCCGGTGTCTTCTTGAGTCCTTCCTAGTCCCCTGAGTCTTCCATAGCATGTCGTCTATCCAAAGTCTAATATTTGAGTCATACCCCACAACACCTTTGAAAAGATGACTTAAACTAAGGGGGATGGGGCGCCACTCGAATTGTTCACGGGTATCTACTACCAGCACGGTAACACAGCCGCCACCCATGCTGTTAGTGGTCCCGTGGACCGTTTTACTTGTTTTATCTACTGTGCTGGTAACCGGTTTTTATTTTATTTTTGACTTTTATAAATGCTAATTTATTTGTTTTAACCGTTTGTTTTTAGTGTTGTTTTAATATTTTTACCATTTGTTTTATAATATTTTTTAATTATTTTTTTTAATTATTTTTTTTGTTTTAAAATCTAATTAAATAAAAAAACATAAATAAGAACATTTCATTAAAACATAAAATTAAAACATAATAATATTAAAAATAATAATATTAAACATAAAAAATACATTAAAACAAAGAAAAAAACTTAATTGTCGTATCGAGCCTCATACTCATAGTGCGTGGAGTCGATAGCCAACTCGTGATCGAGGTCTGGATCGTCCCTCATCGTTTGCTCGCAGAGGGTGGTCCACCTCTCACACTTGATTGAGATCGGCCCACTTGAACTGGATGTCTCGGATGGTCTTGTTGTTGGTGCCAATGTGTTGGTTGAAGTCGCTAAACACGCGGGCCCAAAACCCCTCCATGGGGTAGGTCGACCCTTCGTCCATCGGGAGTTGTTGAATCTCCGCGTCGTTTATGGCGTCCTTGTGGCACACCACTAGTGTCATCTCTTCTTCCTCGGTCCACGGATTCATCTTGGTGGGTGGGTGTTTGTTTTTTTTAACCGTTTGTTTATGTGGTTTTTAACCCCACGGTTTCATCTATTTATATACAAAAATTTGAACGGTAGAAGTGGTACAATTAAAGGTCTGGACGTTTAGGTGATAACAATTTAATTCATTCGACGGTTTCCAAGAATTACAAATTAATTTTGCTGATCGTTTGGTGGGACGGTTGTAATAGTATGAATTAAATTTTAAATAACCGGTTTAAAACTTTAAAACCGTGTGAAAATTAAAAAAAAAAAAAAAAACAAAAAAAGTGTGGGTATTTAAATGAAAATAAATAAAAGAATTAGTGAGTGTTGCCTTTAAAAAAGTGAAGTAAATCAATAAAATGATGTGACAAAGCATGATTAGTTAAAATCAGTTAAAAAAAAACACTGATACACCCCATGTGGCCTAAGACAATAGACTTTCACCTTATCTCTCACTCACAATTTTTTTCCCCTCCTATAAGAGATTTATTAACTCGGAGAGGTGACCAACAATTCTTTGAATCATGTAAAGCATCAATAACCGACTTCAATAAATTATTAGGCTCGTTCATGTATCTCCATAGCCATTTAGACAACAAGACAATGTCAAAATCCTTCAATCTGTTCAGCCCTTGTAACATCCTATTTTTTTTCTAGTTAAAATTTCAATCGAAATAATGCTAAATATTAGGTCCCAAACTACATATTGTTAATACTTTTATAGCAAAAGAGTAATAGTAGCATCATTTACAAAAGATTGTATTTGGATATATTTTTATCTACAAACATCTTAGCTTTATAAACTAGATACAAAAGACTAGTGTTATATAACCTCTACGTCCAACCCGAGACTTGCATGGTTCAGCGTTTTTATGCCTACTCTTTGTTTGGTTTTAGTTTATTCATTTTATTTCTTTTTTTTACAATTTTTTGTTTTTGTTTTTCGTGGTCATTGGCGATTGTATGGCATTGATGTTATTTGGCACTAATTTACGCCCCCTACAATGCGGGGGCTTTATGCTAGTATATAAAAAGATATAACTTTTTTTTGATCGGCGAACAACTGTGTGGCAACCACCCTTGCGGGGCGCCGTGCCCAAGAATCGACTACTCGACCTCCAGCAGCCTCCGCCTTCTCCCGATGCGCGGAAACCCGAGTCTCACCCGCCCGAAGGCACGACAGTGTTATAGAACTCGGTAAAACCTCGCCGCCCGTCAGATTCGAACCGGCGCCACCCGTATTCGATCTTCACCCGGATACCAAACCATAATGTTGGAAGTGGGAATTGAACCCTTGATCACCTAAGTGAACATAAGGCCTCTCCACCACTCCACCACTATGGATGGATTATAAAAAAAAAGTCAATAATGATAATTGCGTATAAATTATTAATAAATGCTAAATGTGACGAGTCTGGGTCGAGTTTGAACTTGAGCTTGAAACACTATTAATAAGCGCCGCTCAAGTTTTAGAAATAGAACTCGAAACTAGCCTAGCTCGAATTCAAGCTCTCGTAGGTTAAATGAGCCAAGCTCAAGCCTAAACAAACTCACTTTCGACTCATCAGCTCAGCTTGTTTACACCCTTACATCAACTCTATCTAAGGTCAACAAGTTTATGCCATGTTTAACTCTTTTACACAACTCATGAATTCGTGCAATATAATTAACCCACACACAACTCAACAAGTAACAACCCATTTAAAACTCGTGCAATATAAGTACAACATGTAAAACTATTGATGAGTCATATATTGGCTTGCATATTCTTGAACTTATGAAAAACCTTTCACCTTTACATTAAATGAACAGTTCAGACCAATACAATTATACAAAGATGATTGGATCTTCCCTGTTCTTTCATACTCAACAACTTGTCTTCATTCCCCTTTTCTCTCTTTTTTATTTTTATTTTTGCCCCTTTTGACAGCTTCTAGCTGTCTTTCTAGTGATGGAGAACAGGTGAAGTCAGAGACATTATGGCTTATTTTGATTGCTAGGTGTTGAACTTGGAATTTAATTCACCAACTGTTTAGAAAATATATTAAATGACTTCTTAAACTAAGGATGTCTGTCCCCTCTCTCTCTCTCTATATATTCACAAGATATCGAGCATGAGTACCTTTGTGTTTTGAGTGTGTGACATTCCCCAAATCCGTTCTTATTTAGATCCTGGTAAGTTATAGTTACGTTTGAATTTAAAAAATTCTCTAATTTTATATATTAATTTTAAGCGTCGTTTTCAAACCCGGACCTTATCGGTTGGATGGGTGGTCGTAGGGCTGCAAACGAACCGAACGAACACGAACAAGACTTTGTTCGTGTTCGTTTGTTAAGGAAATCATGTGTTCACGAACAGTTCATGAACACTTGACGAACGAGATTTTTTGTTCGTGTTCGTTCATTAAGAAAACACTTGTGTTCTTGTTCGTGTTCGTTTGTTAATTTTGGTCATGAACGCACACGAACACAAACGAACATTAATGAACATAAACAAGTGTTCATGAACACAGAACACAAAGAAATGTTCATGAACATAAACAAACACAAACGAACATATATTAACTTTGGTATAAGATATAATTCTTAAGACATCATAAACCCTATTAAACTATCGAACATAACGAACACGTTACCGAACGTTCACGAACATAAACGAACGAACGCGCCTCTGTTCATGTTCGTTCGTTTAACTAAACGAACAAATTTTTTTGTTCGTGTTCGTTCATTTATTAAACGAACGAACTTCCCGCCGAACAGTTCATGAACTGTTCGCTGAAAGTTCAGTTCGTTTGCAGCCCTAGGTGGTCGGCAGAGCCGGCTATGAGGGTGAGCCGGGTGGTCACCGGCTCCGGGCCCGACCCTTAAATGGGCCCGAACGTTTTTTTTAAAATATGCGTATATATATTAAATTCTATATTTAGGATATATATTTGTGTTTTATACATTAAAGTCTTGTTAGTGGAGTTGGAAAAACCATGTTAATTTAATTTAGAGGTCTCAAGTTCAATCCTTGGCTCTAGCACTATACTCAATTTTTTTTTTATAATTCATTCATCTTTATAAAATTTTGGGCCCAAATTCTTTTTCGCCCAAGGCCCAAATTTTTTTTGACATTTTCGGAGACGGCCCTGGTGGGTATGGAAAATGTCCGGTTTAGCCTATTTAACTGTTCCCCATTTGAACCGACTAGTTACCAGTTAGACGGGTGAACAGAGCGAATCAGACCGGTTTTATGACCGGTTTTCTAGTTTTTAAGTTTTTGTTTTACATTTTTTTTTCTCCTTCAAAATATTTAGTACTAGAAACTCCATATTTATTTATTTAACTCTTCATATATTATTAAATTAAATAATTATTAATTTAGATGCATACGAAACTAAAAGTATTTTTCGTATTTTATTTTGTAATTATGTATATAGTTTTAAGATATATATTATTTATGACATTATTTGGTTATATAAATCTTGTACCACTAGTAAACAACTAAAACAACAACTTGATTGTCCAATTTGATTCTGAAAACATTGATTTTAACATTTTTTATTTGTTTTTTTATTTAATTGAGATAGGGGAAAATGGAGTCATGTTCCAATAATTTTGGAGAGGAGTGTCAGAGCAGTGAATCTGGATGGACAATGTACATTGTTTCGTCTACTGACGATGACTTCAGCGGAAGTGGCGGTGGTGGTGGGTATGACGATGGGGGCCAGAAAACGACGGTGGTGGAGAATGATGACGTGGATACAGATGATTCGATGGCGTCTGATGCGTCATCTGGGCCGGGTCGAGGTGAAACGAAGGATGGCAATGGAAAGTACAACACTTCAAGCAAGAAGTACAAGAAGCCATTGCAGAAGAAGAAAGGTAAATGTGAGGATGAAAAGGAAGTGGTAAATGACCAAAAGGGTGTTGTGAGTAGTGCTCAAAGTCGGAATAGTGTATGGTTTTGGGGGACAAGAAAGTAATTTTACTCTTTTTGTTTTTGTTTTTAGAGGGGCATGACTTATGAGCATAAACAAGAAACTTGGAGTCGCTCTTTCTAAAACTTGTGATATGTAAATGATCTAATGATTGTTGGGAGACTTATGATTTTGTTTACGATGTGGTTCGATAAGCTTCGATAAAATGTGAATTGGATCGCAGTTTTATGAAACCATAAACCTTTTAGATCGGTTAGATGAGACAGCTAGACGAACTGATTTAGCAAGTTTGAAGGTTTGAAATGAACATTTTTTTAACTTTTACTTTGTATTGAAGTCTTCGAGTTATATATTATACTTCTAGAAAATAATATATCGATTCACGAAAGAACGCAAATGAACAAAATGTGTTCAAGTATTTCATATATGACTGAAAAGCTAAAAGCTCGTTCTCAAAGCAGTCTTGAAGTTCTCAACAACTCAATCCACGTAAGTAAAACCAGTATGACTAGAACCCTCAGGCCTCAACTAACACCCTTCAATCGAAAGTTGGGTTCTTCTCAATAAGAAAAAGAGAAGGGAAGAATGAAAAATAAGTAGAAAATAGGAAAGCATAAAGAAAAAAAAGATATAAGAGGTTCAAATCATCTTTCAAGTAAAGATATTGTAGAACATGTACATTATTGATTTTGCTATTTTTTAAACCTAAATTAGTTATAATGTGATCTGACTTTTAAAACCGTTTCAACTAGTAAACTAATGGAGTAGTCGCTACTGGATTGTGCTGAAGCGTGTTGTCGGCGCAACGCCCTCTATCATGTTAAAAATCTTGATGTAGAAAACTAAACCAGTTATAGATATCCTGGTTTCGGACCAATCATCGGGTGTAGATTATTTTTTGATTTGTGGGTTCCAAGTTTGGTCTTTGGACAAACCTACAAGGATTAGTTTGTTATTTGTGGTTGTATGTAATATTCGGACATGTGCAAAGTTGTTAAAGCACATGAAATAAGACACCCAACCCATAAATAAACAGATGGATTACACATGACGGTTGCGCATGCCCAAAACTTCCTTAACGAGAAATATTCTTTTTGTCCATAAAAATATAATATCCTTGAGTTATGGAAAAATAGTTAGATTTATTGATGAACAGCATAAACAAATAATAACAAGAATGAAATTATGAAGAAAGTTTATTTAATTCTGAATGACAAAAACGATAAATGACGTGTCCTTATACAGGTTTTTTTTTTTAACGGCAGGAACGACGTGTCAACCACCATGACACCGGGCGTTGTAGCAAAGGTCGACTACTCGACCGCAGCCAGCCCCTTGGTTTTTCCAGATGCGCGGAAACCCAACCTTCACCCGTCCGAAGGCACGACAATGGAATTAGGGGTGCTCATCGAATCGAATAACGAATTTTCAAATTATTCGAATCGAATTTTTCGAATAATTTATTTTTTTACTGAATTCGTATTCGATTATTTGATTAAAAGCTGGCGAATTCGATTTAAATTCATATTCAAATAAAAAACTCAATTCGAATTCGATTTGAATTCGTATTAGAAACTCGAATTCGAAGCGAATTCGAATAAATTCGTTTAAGGTTAAGACTTAAGTTATGGGCTTTAGTTAGGCTTGGACTTGGTAATGGGCTAAATTATGACTTAGGTCAAATTCATAGATTAGCCCATGTTATAAAGTTATAGTTGTGTATATAATTATATATATAATACATATGTATTATTTTTATTCGAATTTCGAATCGAATTTAAAATCATAAATTCGTATTCGATTTGTATTCGATTTACTGAACTCGAATAGAATTGAATTCGAATTTGAATTCTTGATCATCGAATCGAATCCTTGATAAGCAAATCGAATTCTGAACACCCCTAAGTGGAATAATTGGTAAAACCTCGCCTCCCATCCAGGTCACAAGGTATACCAAGTCTTTTCCCAACTACTCCTATTACACCCCGCATTTTCAGGTTTCTACTTTAACTAAACTCTAGTTAACTTTACTTACATTCACAACATGTTACTTAACTAAGGTTAGTTAGGTGAGTCACATGTTGCACAGTTATAGACTAGTAACTGCATAACAGAGGTAATTCGGGGAATTACCGAACTACGTATACGAGTATCGAACCCTGAACGTTGGTGAATTGAGAAAATAGATAATTGTGAATTAATGGTTTGATATTAATTGCAATTACGTGTTTCTGTGAATCTATGTGTAAACTATTATGTGATTACGTGAATTTAAACTAAACGTGTTATCAAAATCGTAATCAATGAACCGTTAGGAGGGTTGGAGTCTAAATACAAGTGGTTACGCTTGGTATGGTCCAAAATAACGAAAACATCGAAAAAAACATGCAATACGCTGAACTGGGCCGCCCGAAGCAGGCCGTGGCAAAGACCGAACGGCCGTTCGGCTGGCCCAGGCGACTTAAACCGACTTAAACACCTATTTAAGAAACCTTAAGCCCCATGCACCTCATAACCACAACCCTAATCGTCCATAACATCCCCCATACGAAAAATATACCCTCTAACACCTGCTAAAGCTCAAGAACATCATCCGGGAAGATTAGAAGGTGTTTGGTTCTGGATTGTGAAGTGCTTTGGGTATATTATCTTAAACCCTTGTATTTTTAACCTTCTTGATTATGTTTAAACACCATAATATAGTTTGTCCATATCTGAAACAAAGTTATAAATATTAAAACATGAGTTTTCAAAAGATTAACATGTTAAACATAAGGTTTCATGATGATTATATGATTATGTTTGCATGTTAGTGTATGTTGTTGATTGTTGAATGTCTAGGGTTTTGTAGATGATTATATTCATGGTGAATCTTGCATGTTTTGGTCATGTTAATGTATTAGGGATATTGTATGTTGATTAATTGAGGTTCTTGATTGATAATATACACCTAGGTTTGAAATAATAGAGAAGATTGCATGTTTAAAATCTGGACAGAATCTGAATTTCGACTTGTAGGCTCTGTATCATGACTCTAATATATCTGTTTTGATTGATTCTTGCTATGTGCATGTCGTACATGGTCTTATCTTTCTGTAATGGGCAAGATCATGCGATTTGGTGTTTGTTTGATATGTTTTTTGAATTTTATTTGAATATGGGTCAAAACTGATTTTCGGATTAAAAACTTAGGTCAACTTTAATCAACTGTAACTCGTGTTTTATGAAGAGTTAGGTTATAAAATTTGGACAGTAGGTCGATATTGGAAAAACTTGTCTCTTACAAGTAGATTCACCCCGTTAGGATGAATACACGATTTTTGAGAATTTTTATCGTAAACTGACCTGATGTGAAAGTTTTTAGAACCTAGTCATAGTATTTGATTTTTCATGATTTTTCAACAAGGTTTTGATGCTAACTAAAAATATTGGCATGACTATTCGACTCCTAGGAATATTTAGTAAAAGTTTGGGAGTCTAAATCGTGGTGTAGGTATTTTTAATAAAATCGTTCCAGTAGTGCAAAATTTGTTCTGAAAACGCAGATTGTGAGATAAGTGTATATGTCACCTAAACGTTTTCGCATAAATTAACGTCATGGACAAACGATTTATATGGTGTATCGTTTATACACATGTACTCACATAGTGACACATATAATAGGGAGTCGGTAGCGAGTCTCTACTTCTTATTTGGATTTGGATTTAGCACTTAACGCAACCTTAGGTGAGTTTCACTACTCTTTTCTCAAAAGTATGCGTCTCGGGTTTGAGACAACTTTCTAAACTTTTATAGTCCGGTTTGGGACTACTTTTTCATAGTCCGGTTTAGGACTACTTTTACATCCCGGGTTTGGGGTGCTTTGGTTCACGAGGTGAATCAGATGTTACTAATTCATGTTTTGGTCCTTGATGAACTAAACCAACACTAACACTGAAGTCCTTCTCTATACCGAATGAATTTCCGGGTTTGCAAGCAGGTTATTAGTTGATAGCGCTATTAGGTCTCACAAACCTCACATCATGCTGGGAGCTTGGGTGTGAACTATAACTTAACATTTATTATCATTGTGGATAGGCCATGATGCAAGGCACTTTGCTCGCTGTTGCGAGAGCTCGTAGCTTAGCAGTTCGGTATCCCTGTGTTTAGTTATCATGAGTGGGTTAGCTACCCCTGACATGTGATGAATTAGCGGTTATGTGGTTTTGGAAACCTAGGCATTTACTTACTCATTTACTTGGTTTTGTGAACTCACCAACTTTATGTTGATACACGCTATCATGATTTTGCAGGTCTCTAGGTACGGAGCACGTTAGGGCATGCATCATTGTGTCATGGAAAAATTGAACACTGTTAACTTATATATTGTTTTTCATTCATTTGGTTTTATCTCGGGTGCGTCATTTTGCACATGGTTTTTGTAACACCCCAACCGATGGCGGAAACATCGGGATGTCACGTAGTGATGATTGTTCAATAGCTCATGGTACTAAATGAAAGTTGAATAATATTTAACAATTTACAATTCATCTTACAAGAAGAGATTACAAAATTTGATTAATATAAACTAAGTCCAAAGCTCCTAAGTTTTCCAAGACTTGTACAACTTCCAATAGCAATTAAACCTAAAACATGTTAAGTTGGAAAGATGGGGGGTCAACTATAAATAGTTGGTGAGGATACATAGGTTTTGCATATAGTTGAAAACAATATGTTGTATAGCAATCATTGTTGAAGTATAATAATGAGTAATGATAGAATATGAGTCCGACATGTAACAATGCGTCTTTTGTACAATCAAACCTTGTGTCGACTGAGACCTAACTCGCAAGTTAGTAAAAGTGTAACTGTTTTCGATCATCCCTGAATTTATGCGGGGGGATGGGTTTGTCAGACCTATAGCGCTATAATCTAAACAGGCGGCTTGATCAATGTTAATGATTGTACTGTGTCTTTTTGTTACAGTCAAATGATAGAATGAGTAAATGATAGTGTAATTGAATCACAAGCTTCAACAATGTAAGAATGAGTAAATGATAGTGTATAAAATGTTTCAACATGTTTCACCCCAAAATGTAAAACAGAAAAAGGGGCTATGTAAACTCGCCTTAGTGTTAGAATGATGACCCTTGTTATATAAGTAAATGTGGCTCGTGTGTATCCAAATATCACCCTATTTCAAGGTAATAAATAAGTGTTGGGGAAAACTTAATAATTCTAAGTTTTATAGTCTAAAATGTGCTAAGGTTCCTAATTTGGGGATTAATAATTGATTATGATTAAATTTGAATAATTGTTAATAACTTAAATAAATAAAGAAATAATTAATAAAAATATTTTCTGACCAATATTAACTAAAAGTAGTTGAATTATAATGTAATAAATGTGAAAAGAATTTTTTTAAAATTATTTTCTTAATTAATGAATATATATTAATAATTATTTGACAAAATATAGACTTAATATTTAAAAATATTAAAAATTATAAATTTCGAATCAAAATTTATATTTCTGATCTAAATGACTAATAATAATTTATGTGAAATTTTGATGCAAAAATAATGAAAAATGAATTTATTATGATTTATTTATGATTAAAATAACAAAAATCGATTAAAAATATTAAATAAATGATTTTTCAGAAATAAAAATCATTTCTGGAATGTTTATTGTTTTATAAGTTTAGGATAATTTTTGTGGAATTTTATAAAATCGTTTTGATATTTTTATAGAATTTTTTAATTATAATAGAATAAACTTGTAATATTTATTATATATAATAAATAAAAGATTTTGAAAAACTAAAAATTTTATGATAAACCTTTCTGTTAGAATATCATAAAATATTTTTGTAGAATTTAATAAACATCTTTAGTATTTTAAAACCATTTTTAAAAATAATAGTGAATATATATATATAAGTATAAAGGGTTTAAAAAAATGGTTTGCATATGCTAGGGATCGAACCCGAGCCACAAGCCTAGACCATCTGGTCTAGACCCTGAGAACGATAAGTCTTGGTTTGAATTAATTATATAGACTATTTAGATTAAATCATAAATTATCAAAAAAAGAAAAAGATGCCTAGAGTCGAACCCAGGCACAAGCCGGTTCATGTTTTAACACAGTGCTCACAACCATCTGATCTGGGCAGTAGATCTGTATGTGTTTCAGTTCTGAAAACATTTATCAGATACGTGAATTGGTCATCTTCCCCAAATAACATAAGAACCCTAAAACTCCTAACATTTGAATTGACTCAAATGCGATTGTTTAACCCAATTAAACAGAGGGTTATTGTATGAAAACTAAAAACATAAACAAAGATTATAAGGAATTGGACTCACAGTATTTCAAAGGTAGATATGAACGAGTCAACAAAGAAAGTCAACGATCGAGTGTATGTACAATTTAGAGCTTTTGTATGAAATGTGAAGGTATGATAGTGAATTTCGGCTCTTTCAGAATCAATTCATAGTTTCAATTTATATTATTAACGTATAATAGGAAGGTTTCAATTCTTGACCAAAGTTTGTTCAAAACCGAGTAATAATCTTCAATCACGACTGTATATATGGTAAGAATAGGTTGACCAAACGCGTGTATGATGTGTCAACCATTAATCAATTTTAATTGCGAAATTGGTTTCCATATTGAAGCTCAATACCCGATCAGAATTGCCAAAAAAAAATATATTAAAAAGCAACAGTTGACTTATCGAATTGCAGCAGGCATAAGAGAAGGGAAAGTGGCCTTGGGCCGTGATCTTGGGCTGGAGTAGTGAGTTCAATCTTGGGCTCCTCATCTTTTAAAGGGATGGTTGGGTTGGGTTTTGGAAATAATTAGGTGGGTTTGGTCTGGTTCTATTTTTTGAATGGTTTTATTGTTTTGAAACAAAACAACCTTTCATAAACATTCTGATTACAACCTTATTTCATTAATATTATTATTATTATTATTATTATATAGGGGGTTTGAAGTGTATAGCTTGTTGGAAAAATTTGGGACCTATAAGTCTTGGAAAGTCATGAATTTATTTGTTGTATAAGACGAATAATAATAGAACCTTTTATAAAATAAAAATATAAAATTATTTGGGGAAAAATTGCACAATGTTACAGTTTTAAAATAGCTTTGTTTGTTTTACGCTTCCGCAACTTAACTAAACTTTTTGGTTAAACGCTAAACTTGATTTTTGGAAACGAACTAAATGGTTTGGGTGTGACAACTCCACTGTCACACCCTAAATTTCCACTTGCAAGGTTTTACCGCGAGGCGCGTGACACACCAGGATCCAAGTCAACGGTCACAATAAACAACAACTAAAAGTAAAATGCGTAAACCAAAACGTTAAGTTTTAAAATCATAAACCAACAGCGGAAGCATAATCTTGTTTACAATCAAAAGACATAAACGTAGTCTAAAAACATTTATTTAAAACATGCACTAGAACCCTAGACGCCGTGCAAGACCCTGTGCGCCTAATCCATTGACTGCTACCTTATCGACCAGAGAAAACATGCCAAAAATGTCAACATATAATGTTGGTGAGTTCACAGGTTTTACAAAAATATTTCCATAAGTTTGAAAAGATCATTCCCGTTAATACTATGTTATAAGAACGCTAGCTAGACGTTAAGTATCGTTACTACTACGAGTTGGAAACCATTACTGACATGTAACCCCGATAAGTATGCCTAGAATGTATGAATCACCGTCATCATCAGTAACTCCGAAAATTAGAGACAATATGCACCCGCCCGGCATCCTGCCGTCAGGTGGGGTTAGTCAAGCCCAATAGATCTATCCACATTTCCCCCTGTTATGTATACCCACATATTCATGGTTTCCCCTTGGACTTTCGGATAAAACGCTCGTATAGTAAACAACAATAACCATAATAACATGACCTTTAAGAAATGTAAGTATAAAGCATGTTTCTCCCCCGAAAGGAAAACAGTAAAAGTGGGGCTGTGACACTCACCTTAGGTTGTGTTTCTTGAAAAACAGTTTAACCAACAAGCTATGATAGCCCCGAATAGCGGCGACATATCATAAGACGTTTATAACTACCCAGACTAATAACCCATAGGTTAACTGGTCCCCGAATGTCCAGACCATAACCAAGTACGTTTGAAAACATGTTTGACCGTTAATCTGACCACACAAGACAAGACCCGACATCCCATTGGTGACCCGACATCCCACGTGTTAACCAAATACGATAAATCAAGCAATCACATGCAACTATGCACTTAACACATATAACTGTTCACTAAGTCTATCATACGGATCATATATAGCATAAACGAGTCCAAACACGTGTTATCAGGTTATTAGAAATGCCACGGGGTTCCTAACATGTTCCTAGGTGTCAAACTGAAACACCCTGAACCTTTTTAACTGAAAATACGCAGCGGAAATACGAACCAGAAAATTTCTTGCTTTATAAAAACTTTCTCTTGTGTTTGGAACCCATAGCTACAAGATATTATAGGTGTTTCATCTTTAATTTTTTTGTTATTACATCAAATACAACCCATCTTTATTAGTTTACGTGACCGTGACCCCGTACAATTTGTGTCCTCACTCGACCTCCAACCATTTCTTGCTTGTGAGCTTGACCAGACAACCTCCAACTACCACATAACCATTTCGTTAGTTCATTAAGTGACTTCATGCAAATATTCACAATATGGAAATAACATCAACAATACTCATTGGTCATATCCAAACGCCTTTTTATAAGTTCGGAGCCGGTCTCCGAATTCTATCCTCCAATTTCCATGCATTCATACTTACATACCTGCATCTTTATTCTTCCTTCATGTATTCTCAAGGACAAACAAGACGTTTCCGAACCTATACTCAATCTACACATAACGACCAACCTTTACATACAAAAACACTTTAACACATTCCCGGGCATAAGCAAATATGCACACATTCTATTACTCTAGCATCCAACACGTGATAATTCCACTTACTAAACAATTTACCATTTGTGTGACCTTGGATAACTATACAATTAAATCTAAATAGTAACACCCATGATTAAATGTATCCATCTATATACATATACACACATATCAATACATACATTTTACCATTCATTCTTATGCCATATTTGTTAATCTTGGATTTGTTTAGTGCTTAATTACCCTCACTTCATTTATCTTTGCTGCCCATTTATCCAACTACTTTCGTTGTTGTATAGTGAACTATACCCGTTCACCAACAACGTCAATTTGCTAACCTTATTATAAATTACCATTTCATACTTGTTTCTCATTCTCTATTTATACATAAACATACAATTACTAAACCAAGAGTTTGCATCATAAGTCACTTACCTTTGCCCGTAGGAGTGTTTTCGCCTTATACGCATTTGACTTATAGTCCCAAGCTTTTCACCTAGCTCGAGATCATATCCACTTGACCCGTTGACTTTTAAGCTTCTTGTACCTAGCTTACTTTCAAGTCAACATGCCGTGTTAGAATACTAATTTGGAACTTACCTATTCAAACATTAGTATTCATTCTACATCATTCAAACATGACATCAATACATTCAACAACTAGTTCTATTCAATAAGTCTTTCCATACACTACCCGTTCGACCCGTTAGTGAAAATACTTGCATGAACTAGTTGGTAAGTGTTTTTAGACACTTTTTGAATGCCACATAATACACTATTCTTTCGCTACAATCCGTACTCCAAGACTACTACAAGCATGTACATTCTTACACCTTTTCTTTTTAAAGATTACATTATAAATGTGCAGCGATTTTCTGCGCAGCTGCTGTTCAAGGTCGTTTTCCCCCTTCTAAACCTCGGAATCAGATCTTGACTATCAAATACAAAATGTGCGTCTTTCAAAGACCTTTCCAGGCGTATAAAGAACACCTCCTAACGATTTTTCTATAATTTTATATGAATATTTTAAGATCAGGTCAGAAACATAATTTTAACCAAACAGCTTTGCTGTCAAAACAGAAATGTCAACTTTACATGCTGTTTTGACCCACTAAAACTCAGAATTAGCTTCTCATGACTAAATGTGAAATGTAATATGTTGAACAATCTTTTCAACGATATAAGGCTCATCTTCTAACTCCTAATAACGAATGAGATATCGCCTTTACAAGATGACTATCTAGGGCTGTCAAAAGTGACGAATTTCATACAATTTTACACCTTTTGACCCAATTCAAGTTTCATGTAAGCATTGTATCAAACACTTCATGTGCACCCTTTTTGCAAGTGAATTCTAAGCCTTATGGACTTCTCAAACTTTGCCATTTAACTAGCTAATCATCAACAACATCATTCTAACCATCATGCTTAGCTATTTTCAATTTCAACTTGTAATTTTACCAACACATAAGATTCATGCAAGACATATGGAATATAATTCCTCTACAATCCATGCCTAAAACATAGATTTCCTATTATTTTAGTAACATCAAAGCTACCAATCAAAACCAAAATCATCATCTTTGAACACAAGCAAGCTTCTACAATTTAACTCATTTATAAACCATTAAGAATGATCAATATCACTAATAATCAACAATATAACGGATTTAACATGTTTTGCTCAAAACCCACAAGTGGGTTTTGAATCTTATACTAATTGAGGGTTATGGTTCTTACTTGTAGAAAACCCTTAATTTGCAGCCCATCAAGTCTACCCTCAAAACCCCTTTCATCTTTTCTTCAATTTAGTGTGATTAGGTCTTGTTTAGGTGCAAGAATCTCCACATTTGGGGCTGAATTCGTTTCTCCTTTTTGGGGGTGTTCTTGACCATATTATTTTGACCAAAAGTTACACAAATGGTCCTTCAAGTTTACCCCAATGTTAGTTTTTTATAAAAACTAACTAATATCAAGTTAGTTTCTAATATTATTTTCTCATTTATATAAATAATAATAACATTAACTTGGTTATTCTCATATTAGAACATAACCAGTATTCCCATCGTCTAAGCTCCGTTTTATTATTTAGCTAATCACGCCTAATAGCGTAATTAAGCAAAACGGATTTTTGGGCTGTTACAAGTCTACCCCCTTAAAGAAGGTTTCGTCCTCGAAACCTCTTTCATTCTTCCAACTTAAGCCTACCCATACCTTTTAGTTGTTTACCAATTCAAGTGACATGATTAGAACGTATGCCAAGTATCCTTAGTGGACATTTGTGTCCGTGGAAATTATGAATCCTTGGGCACTCATTTCAACCTATCGAGGTTCAAATTCTTGCATAATATTAAGCTCCTACCAAACATCATCACTACATATATATTCATTTATTTTCATTCAAGATGTATACCATAACACGAACCGCTCATAGATGATACAAGGTTGTATTTGTGAACAATCATAATTACATGTTTTGTTCATAGTTTCGAAATATTAACAATATACCTTCATGCAATTATCAAGTATACCAAACCGATCGTTACCATAATTCGACTCATAAACCACACTTGTTCTTTTATTCTTTCATTAGCCACATACATGTCCATTATAAGCTTGTCACAGTATTCCACTATTATCATTTCTTCTAAATATTTCCAACCGTTACATAAAAGTTAGAACTTGAACATACGCATTTAGTAATTGATATACGTTAAAATATACATATTTAAGTCCCCGATTTAACTCCCAAATTACGCGTTTTCGACCATAATTGCACGAATTCGGTACTTAACCGCTTCATATGTTTATTGCAGGTCTTAAACGACGTCCCACGAACAAAGTCAAAGAAACCGGGCGAAAATCAGACAAGACGGAAAGTTTCTGCAAAATCAGCCAAGTCTGGAAATAGTGCACGGTCGTGCACCCCAGGTGCATGCCTGTGCGGGCTCATGTTACTCGGACACAGATGAGCTGCACTGCCAGTGCGACCTGGCGTGCAGCTAATGTTCTCGGGCACCCTGATCAGCACTACCGTGCGGGTGCCCGTGCGACTCAAGTTCCCGAGTGCACTGCCAGTGCACCAGGCAGTGCACTCCCAGCACCCGGCAACCACCAGACCCGCACGCCCGTGCACCCTAGGTGCACGGCCGTGCGGAATATCTAGATATTTCCAGAGATCAGCCAGGCCACTTACCCACTTGCACGTCGACTCAACTTGATAAAGTGCACGACCGTGCACTTTAGGCGCACGGCCGTGCACAAAATCAAAGTTTCTATAAGAACAGAGCATAACCCACTGATCAATTATTGGGTGGTCTCGGGGCGATTTGGGACGATTTCTAGACCTGTGAGCTGCTGCAAAGGCGAGGAACGAGCTCGGGAACTCATCCGGATCATCGATCATCATCCAATCCATCACATTCAAGTTTTATGGTTTGATCTATTAAGCTTTTAGTTGTTTCAAATCTGTTTGTTTTAGCTTGTTTATGTTGTTTATGTAGTACATTATCGTCTAGTAATCTTGTTTAGTAATCGTTAGTAGAAAAACCAATCGTGAGTATGTAATCATGTTTTGTATAAATTTGGCGTTTTTCATGTTTAGATCTTGATGATCATAGCGCAACCTTGTTTCGTTGTTGTTGGATTTGTAGCTGAATTTGAATGACTTTGGCGATTGTCGAATGTGTTAGGCGGATAAATGTTGAAAAACCGTCCGTTTAATCGTCCGGTAGTAGACTAGTTAACTTGTTAAATAGTTTATGCCATGAAACTGTAACCGGGTATTGGTTTGGTTAAAGTTAGTCGAATAACGGTTAAAAATGCTTACCGGCACGTAAAAGGGTTTAAAAGCCTAATGGTGCTGTTACTAATCTTTGACACGGTTAATGATCTTTGGTAGTTATTTTGGTAAAAATAGCGATCTTAGTAGATTTGGGTTCAAAGTTGGTAAAATGGAATAGGTTGTGAAATGCTCTACTTTATGCTAGTTTAGGTGGCTGTATTGTGTATTCGGTATCGCTTTCCTAAATTAGTGAGGTTAGAATACTCTTAACAGATGACTAACTTATCTTTAGAAGATCTGCGTGAGATTATATCAGCTGCTCGCTAATAAACGACTTGAAGTGGTTAACATGTGTATTCGTGTTAGCTTTCTGTATAGTTGTCATGTTAGGATGCCGAAAGGGACACTAACTGTCGGAAAATGGGAATGTTGATCACACGCCTGTATTACTTATTATATTTAGATAACATGCTAGGATTGGTAAATTATAGTTTATATAGTTATATTTTGTATTTGGAGTCTTACATATGTTATTTATGTGTTTTAGAATTAAAGTAGTTAAAAACAACAAACTTCAACTATCTTTTCCTACTGATAAATCGGGGACAGAGTTTTAGTACTATTGCTCCGCGCGCGTCCATGGATCGATATCTGGTTCTTATCTGTACGTTACTACATATATGACATGGTACACTTGCCCTATTGTGTGTGTTTTAATATTAAGGTCTAAACCATTTTTATAAATATTAAAGCAAAACGTGTGTTATTTCATTGTAAAATTATGTGTATATCCGCACACGTCAAGTTTTTGGCTCCGTTGCCGGGGACGCGACGAGCTTTAGGAACGAACCGAGTCAACTTTTTACCAGTGTACATGCTTGTGAATACTTGTTTATACTTCTTTGATTCGTTATTTCTTTCATTTATTTGCATATATGATTATTTGAATTTTTATTAAATTTATCTGTCTGTAGATATTTTGGATTGATTTTAGATTGGTTTATAGGTTTGCATATAGATTCGTTCATTTATCAGCTTATAGGATTGTTTGATTTGATTTTTCGTTCATTAGGATGTTGGTAGATTTAATTTATTGAATATTGGATTAATTGGTTTGTCTATGAATTTGATTTGTTCGTTATTTGATTAATTAGATTTATTTGTTCGTATTCGGACTAATTACTAATTTCATTCTTTGTATAGTTTTAGGCTTAGTCTGCTTATTTCTGTTCATTTTATTGATTCTATTAGTTTATATTTGATTTTCTTGAATATATTGCTTTCTGTTATTTTTGCATGAATTTATTGATTCTTTATTTCGTTTATTAATTTTTCTGTCTTTAATCGCCTTTTTGGGTTTGTCATATATTCGCCTGTTGCAACTGTATCATTCTTACATGCAGGTTGATGTCCACGAACCCTGGGTCTTCTGGTGATCTGTCTGACGAGGAGCGAACGCGCCTGAGGAGAAGCGAGAGGATTAGACTTCATAAGTTGCGTCTTGTTTCTGATATTCTAATTGCTGCTCCAATAGTTGAGGTCCCAATTGACGAGGCGAGGCACGATCTGGCTGACGACAAGGGGTCGGAAGCCCACAGTGGCATTATCATGGCGGACGACGACATTCCGCTAAATGATAGTGGTCGTCCAGGAGGAGATGGACTCACACCGAGTATTGTCCAGCCGGCTACTTTGGCTGACCATTTCGAGATTAAATCAAGTATCGTGAACATGTTACAAAACTTGGTGCAATTCGGTGGACTGGAGCACGAGGATCCAGGCCGACATATTACTGCATTCTTAGAGGTTTTAGCCACCTTTAAGATGACGGGCATCTCCGATGATGCTATCCGTCTCAGAATCTTCCCATTCTCACTGCGGGACAAAGCCCGGACTTGGCTTCTGTCACAACCCGCAGGGTCGATCACGACCTGGGCAGAGTTGTCGCAACAATTCATGCAGCAATACTTTCCTCCTGAAAAGACACAGAAATTGAGGAATCGCATCATGACGTTTCGTCAAGATGACGAGGAATCATTACACACCGCGTGGGAGAGATTTAAAGACCTACTCTTGAGCGTCCCGCACCATGATATCTCAAAAAGACATCTGGTGCAAATGTTCTATCAGGGACTCGAGTTTGACTCATAGGAACGCCTAGATGTATATGCTGGGGGGGGGGGGGGCACATCGGAACAAAGTCCCCCAATGAAGCATGGGCCATTATCGAAAAGGCGTCCCAAAAGTCAAAGTCTCGAAAGAGTGACCGATCAAGGTCTTCTTCTGCCTGATCGGGTGTACATGCCGTGGATAACTACACGGCCATTTCTGCACAGATAAAGGCGCTGGGCACGAGATTTGACAGATCTTAACAAAGCGTAGCCCAGGCCCAAAGTCTGTGTGATCAGTGCGGGGTGTCTCACGAGCCTAGCTCGTGTGCTCAGGGGGTTATGTATACTGGCCACGAGGATGTGGCTTACATGGGGAATCAGTCGAGACCCCAAAATAACCCCTACAGTAATACTTATAATCCGGGATGGAGGAACCACCCAAACTTCGGGTGGTGATCTGGTACTTCGAACCAGAACCCTCTCGGATTTCAGCAAAGGGCCTCCGCACCACACCAATCTCATCAATCCCAGCAATCCCAACAACAACAGCCTTACCAATCTCATGGCCAATCTTACCAACCCAGACCGAACCAGTACCAGAACCAGGGCGCCGGGGGCAGTTCCTAGCAGCACGCCCAGGGCGGTACGTCTAGGTTGGAGGAGATGATGTCTCAACTCCTCACCAACACAACAAATTACAATCAAATTGTTGAGCAGCGCTACCAGCAACACGAGGAGCATTTCTCCAATTATGAGGGAGAGATGAGGGGACAAAAGGCGTCCATGCCGGCCATAGAAAACCAGGTAGAGCAGATGGCGAAGATGATGTCCGAGAGACAGCAGGGCAATCTCCCGGGCAACACTGAGCCTAATCCGAGGGGGCATGTAAATGCCATCATAACGAGGAGTGGTAAAACCATGGGACCTGACACATCGGGCTCACCACCGATCACTGAGACGGTCCAGACTGAGTCTTCGGACGAGGTGCACGCTAGGCGAGTCCCAGCAAGTACAACACAGTTGCCGAAGCCAGTCACTGACTACACTCCTCCTGTTCCATACTGTAACGACCCTGGCTGATGTGGCCGGGTTGTCGGGTCGGGTTATCGGAGTTACACAGCGGAATCCAGGGTTATAACAGTCTTGTAGTCTTCCAGGATCCACGTCATCATTTCTGTTGGGTTACCTGAACACATGTCAAAAATAGTTTCTGTCAACATAAAGTTGTGTGAGGTCTCGTATTTTATAAAGTGAATGGCCAGTTCGTTTATTTATGATTCTTTTATAATTATCTTTTATAAATATGCTTTACAATTCTATATTCTGGAGGGGAACTAGATATTCTATCAATTCGCTTATATTTCTATTATTTCGATTAGATTCTATAAGTTGCCATTCCTTTCTATTGTATCACTCTGCTATGATAATATATGATTATTTTACCCTCTACTCGGGTAAACTGGTTCTTGTCCTCTAGTTAGACAAGAAAGGAAATGGCGATACCGTCCAGTACTGTCCTCGTTGTTTCTATTGCCCCTTTCTATAATTTCTATAAATCGTTATTCTTTTATGTAAAGCATTATATTTTCTTTATAAATGACATGTATTTCCCCTAAAACCTTAATAAAACTGTAAAAGAGGGGAGTTCACGATACTCACTTGTTTGCGTTAAATCTTTAGCTAATCTTCCTATTACAATTATATTTCATATATATATTGATACGTTTAACGCGTGGGACTTGTTAGATTGTAATACTTAGGATATATATCATATATACAATTTATATATATAGAATCCGGTATATATTAGATAGTCCTAAACTCGGGGTTTGGTCAATCTAGGCGAAAAGAAACAAAGCTGGCCTTTACAGCTTGGCACGCGAACCTAAAAGAACTCTAGACATTCTTACCCGAGCTTAGTATATCGTTTTATATATCGAATCTTATATATAAACGTATATATTCTATATATAATTATTAGTCTCTTATTATTATTATCAAGTCCGTACGTTATTCGTATTATATATATATATACGTATAATTCTAATAATATTCCTCGTCTAGCTTATGAACCGGGTTCTATTCCGGTGCTGACCGAGTCACTGAGTCGACTCGGCGACGACTCGTATTCACCAACTTGATTATCGGTACCTCGCACAATCATAACCATTGTATTAATATCCGATTATTAGATTGTGTAACCAATAAATCAATATGAAATAGTGACCAAATCTTACCGAATAATTATCGGAACCTAGTCGGGAGTTGACCGGGATTTAACCGGGTGTTGGACCCGTTCTCCGTATTTGATCCCTATAATAATCAACATAACAATATGTCAACAACCATAAACGATTCATAAAGCGGAGAAGATTCGATATACGATGACAGTCACCGGACCTTGGTGACTGTCTAATTATCAAAGCACAAGGGACGGCTAATCATCCTTTAAAGTTTACGGATTCAAGAACAAACACTATAAAACAACCGGTTCTTGTAACTCCTGTTAACAACCCGGCACCACGCACACATATTGATGTGTGTTTGCGCGTGATAATAATCCGATAAGAAGGTACCGGAATCATTTAAGAGACGGGTCTAACATTGAGGTTCAACCGGTTCACATCTGAAATAGGAAAACAGGGTTCATCGGATAGAAAGGGTTGCCGGTTGTTAGTTGCTGGGACACAAAGAGGTTTCCGATGACAGTCACCGGCTCCGGTGACTGTCCGGTTTATTCACTGTAACAGAGGGAAGGTCACGGGTTTACAGAACCTTATGATAGTCACCGGTTCATTATCTTGAACAGAGAGACGAAAGGACAGGAAGGGTTGCTGGTCGTTATAAGGGGAAGGGAGAAGGTTCTTACCGGAGAAGAAGATAGGCGGCGGCCTGAGACAGTAGCCGTAACAGCAGCAGTGAGGGTGACCGGAGCAGCACGGAGGCGGCAACAGCCGCCATGGCTGTCTGATCAGTGGTGGTGCCCGGAAACAGAGGCGGCAGAAGCCAGCCATGGATTCCGGTCAGTGGTGGTGGTCCGGCGAGAAGCTCCGGCGTCAGAGGGAGGGGTCCGGTTGGCTTCACACACACATGCGTGTGTATATATATCTGTATATTGAGAGAGAGTAGCGAGAATGAGGCAGAGAGGTGGTTTATATAGAGGAATAAAATAGAGGGGTGTTTGGTCACGGGGATAATTACTGTAACGCGGGATGTTTGGCAACGAGTATAAAAACGTCTGACGGCGTTTTAATTAGCAGGAAAAGAGCGTTTAACCGGGATAATAATAATCCAATAATTATTATTTCTATATTTGGTTGAACCGGTTAGCCGCGAGATTCGAACTTGATTATTTTATTCCATAAATGGATGGTTGGGTCCGACCCGACCCGTTTAAGAGACACGTAAGGTGACGTAATCACTTTGAGACTTTGGGGTGTTACAATCTCCCCCCCTTAGGAAATTTCGTCCCCGAAATTTGAATGGTCTTGTCCTTTATATTCTTAATCTATAAGGACGTTATCATTAGAACTAAATACTGGTCATCGAGACATGATTGGTTCTCATGGTTTGTGAGGAAATCGATTTTGTATCAATCCAATATTAGAAATGTCAATCTGTATGACTACATCTTGATCATATTTCTAATTACGTTTTAACCTTTCTTGCTATAGTCATATTAATTCAGATACATGGATTATCTGTATTATTTCGATATGGCTATTAAAGGTTCTCGTATTGATACTATACTTCCATCGTTTGATATTCGGATTCATTTACAATGATGGATTCTAGATAGTTCTCAAGAGATAGATACAGAAGTCCCTTCGTTATTACGATTTGAACGGGATCCGAGCTACTATCTCTTTTATTCGAACTTTAGAATTTACCATCATTGTAATTCCGATTCTTAAAGAGTATGAATATCCTTTGGTAACTATCGGGTTAATTCTTACAAATTCTATCCTTCACTTCTGTCTATATGGTTAATCTCTAGGTTACCACTATTCGTGGGTATATTTAGGAGGTTTCTCATATCATTGGACGTATCTTATCTGAATTCTTAAAGGTACCGGAAAAGACTAATTCATTGACGATTGAGATTTCTCTTAAATCATCTATAATAGTCTCACTGACTATTTCATTGATGATTAACTGCATTGTGTCTAATACATATTATTTGACTTTTCTCAGTGTATCATTGTGAATGAGGTCTTTCACAATTCTACAGTCAATATATGTACTTTCTTTTTATAGTCTCAGAATCTACTGGTAACAGTCGTCGTTACGATTCTTTTGACTTTAAAATTTTAAGAACAATGCATCATTCAGTCTTTCTCAAAATCATGATTATCATTCCGGATTTCTATACTTATCGCATTAACTATTTCTGTAAAATTCTCTCTTATTTCTAGTTCGGGATTCAATACACTCTCGGTAAAATATTTCTTATAAAATTTCTAGTCGTTTTCGTACGACTTATATTCTTATAATTTCTTTTTATATTCTTATTCTGATAATTATATTTCTTGGCATATCGAATGCCTTTCTATTTTTTCAGACATATCGGATGTCTTTTCGATTGATAATTCTTTTTATTTTTCGATTTATATTCTTTTATTTATTCATTTATATTCTTTTATATCTAAGCAAATACTGATAATATCTATAGCACTCACTATAAATTCAGTATTTCTATAATGTATGTTTGCTTGGAATAATTCCTTCTTATATATATATATATATATTCGATCAAAGTCTATATTATTGGTGTCTGAAAACACATTCCGATAGACTTATATTTAGGCAATATATCATATCTTCTTAATCCAACTTATTATAAGCAAGGCTTATTTCGTTGAGATATTCATATAGATAGTTCTTGCCAGAACAGTGATTTCTTATAATAACTCTCATAAGCCGTTATTCGGAATAGGAAATCCATCCTTCTTTGGCCATAGAGTTTCACTGGAAAAATGAGCATAACTCTATTCATTTTTCGTTTTAATTTCGATTATACCTTGCGAATCTCTACGCGATTCCGCTTGGTAATTAATTCTTTTAATAATTCGTTGGATTCTACCATTCCGGTTTCTGAATCCATATACATTTTTATATTCTTGGAATTTTAACAATTCTTTTATCACTTCTTGAATTTCAAACTTGGTAACACTTGACCGTTTTACCAATTTGATTGTATTATAACTCACGTGAGTCTTTATACGAAGTGACTGCGAAGATTTGTTCATAGTAGTATATATCCTCATAAAGAATCCTGTGACTTAGTGGCAAATGTCCGGATATACCTTCTGTAAGGGTCCGAATTTCCTTTGCCACAGGGATTACACAGAGGACATACAACTAGCTTTGGTTGGCACTTAAAATCAATAAACTGATTTCTTTGATTCATAGAATTTAACCAATCGATGGTTTCTATTCTGCGAATATATTCTTAGTTGTATTCACGAAGGAATTTCAACAATATTGCCAGTTTTGTGGTCGTATTCTCCACATACGATATGCTGATATTTCGGATTTATATTTCTTCTTATTATTTATTTTCATATTAGTTTTCTTAATATGTTCACAACACAACATACTGTGATCTCGATAAACTCCTACTCGAATGTTCCTGTGCCTGTGGCATTCGTAATTATGTTTGCAACCATAATTACTATTCCACCTCACCTAACATTCCAGTATTCGTTTATTTTAATCACCATAGGTATGTGTCCCTTACATATTATTTCGATATTCTGTTCTTTATTTTCTCTTAGATTTGAGATTGTATTATTCGAGATAAAACTTGTTGATCTAAGTTTAACGAAATAGACTATTAATCGTTCAAGAATTTGTTCGTGTCAGAAGATATTTAATATAACAATCCAATCTTCTTAATATCCCTTGACTTGTTCGAGTCATAGGATTAAGACGGTAGTTATATTTTCGTATAATCGAGCGAGTAAGAATTCGGTTTCGTCCGACAGATACCAGCGTATGTTGATTACGGAATTTCGAGAATAATATTTTGTTCAAATATTATTTAATTCTGGAAGGGATCGAGGAGGACCTCTAACCGAGATTTTTATGTATTTTACGAATATGAGTTTATAAAACGGAATATATGCTTATCGTTTATATTAAAACAATATCGAGAAATTATATAATCGAACATAGATATAAAATTATACGGAAGAACGCTATTAATATTTATATATACGAATACGGATTTGATTAATAAATTTCTATGAAAATAACATTATACACGGTAAAAAATATGTTTCGGTAAAATAATACGATCGTAGTTCTTTTATATAAAAATTCTTGGAAATAATTTATAATAATAATACTGATTCGGGTTTGATAATAATATTCGTTTTCAAAAATAAACTTTACGATTCGAAAGAGTCGTGGTAAAAATTTTCTTAATATCTAAATTCTTAAGTTTTTATAAACAAAATTCTTATTATAAATTGATAAAATAACTAAATTTCTTAAAATATCGAAATCAAAACTTTAAGATTAAACGGATAAGTTTAAATAAAACCTGAGATAGATTCTGGGGTGTTTTAAAAATTATCAATACTTGTTTTGATAAAAATATTAATCGGAATTTCTCAATCTTTTTAATAAATCATTATTTTTTTAAAAATCGGGTATATATTTTTACTAGAAAACGAAATACTGGTTTAGTATAAAAATAATAATGACTAAATATCAAATTAATAAACTTCCAAAATTATACTTAAAAAGATTTAAAACATTTTAAATAATCACGGTATATATATGGGATCTTTATTTAAATAGTCGAGGAAAATTCTTTAAAAACACAATATTTATATATCAGATTTATAAAAATTTCGGAAATTACGACGTAAAAATAATAATAATTTCTGGAGACTCGAGCATAGGAATGTTCAAGTTGGAGCGTATATTTGTATTTTCTCTTTTTATATATATCGGAATAACCGTGAGGTTAACGATCTGAATAATTATTAAGACGGAAATTTCGGAGAGATGCAACGAGTAATTATAATCAACGAGTTTTTCTAGAGAATGAAATACGATTTCAAACTCTCGTACAAGTCGATTAAAATATCGAAGAATACTTTTGTAATTTTTATATCCATTTATATATATACTTCTAAAATTTCTGTCATTTCTTATTTATATCGAGATTTATTTTCTGATTTCTTTTAATATATCTGGTTTCTTTTCTGTATTCTTTTTCATTTATTGTGGCCTTTATATCCTGTAAGATTTCCCAGAAATTAAATGTGCATATAAATTCACAACTGTGTACAGAATTGTCAATTTATCCCACATAATCATTCTAGTAATTTCTTGTGGTGGATTCGTTTTAATTTCTAGTATACTGTTATGGTTCTCACCAACTTTATAATGGTTTTGACATTTAGGTACCCAAAAATTTACTCGACTGATATTTTCTTTACTAATCCTGATATCTTAAATACTTCTAATTTATTTTTCTATGCAACATTTCTTTTTAGAAAAATATTCTGGTAGATCCCGGATGACTAAAGACTTCAAAACTGTTATAAGTGCCGCTCTGATACCAACTGTAACGACCCTGGCTGATGTGGCCGGGTTGTCGGGTCGGGTTATCGGAGTTACACAGCGGAATCCAGGGTTATAACAGTCTTGTAGTCTTCCAGGATCCACGTCATCATTTCTGTTGGGTTACCTGAACACATGTCAAAAATAGTTTCTGTCAACATAAAGTTGTGTGAGGTCTCGTATTTTATAAAGTGAATGGCCAGTTCGTTTATTTATGATTCTTTTATAATTATCTTTTATAAATATGCTTTACAATTCTATATTCTGGAGGGGAACTAGATATTCTATCAATTCGCTTATATTTCTATTATTTCGATTAGATTCTATAAGTTGCCATTCCTTTCTATTGTATCACTCTGCTATGATAATATATGATTATTTTACCCTCTACTCGGGTAAACTGGTTCTTGTCCTCTAGTTAGACAAGAAAGGAAATGGCGATACCGTCCAGTACTGTCCTCGTTGTTTCTATTGCCCCTTTCTATAATTTCTATAAATCGTTATTCTTTTATGTAAAGCATTATATTTTCTTTATAAATGACATGTATTTCCCCTAAAACCTTAATAAAACTGTAAAAGAGGGGAGTTCACGATACTCACTTGTTTGCGTTAAATCTTTAGCTAATCTTCCTATTACAATTATATTTCATATATATATTGATACGTTTAACGCGTGGGACTTGTTAGATTGTAATACTTAGGATATATATCATATATACAATTTATATATATAGAATCCGGTATATATTAGATAGTCCTAAACTCGGGGTTTGGTCAATCTAGGCGAAAAGAAACAAAGCTGGCCTTTACAGCTTGGCACGCGAACCTAAAAGAACTCTAGACATTCTTACCCGAGCTTAGTATATCGTTTTATATATCGAATCTTATATATAAACGTATATATTCTATATATAATTATTAGTCTCTTATTATTATTATCAAGTCCGTACGTTATTCGTATTATATATATATATACGTATAATTCTAATAATATTCCTCGTCTAGCTTATGAACCGGGTTCTATTCCGGTGTTGACCGAGTCACTGAGTCGACTCGGCGACGACTCGTATTCACCAACTTGATTATCGGTACCTCGCACAATCATAACCATTGTATTAATATCCGATTATTAGATTGTGTAACCAATAAATCAATATGAAATAGTGACCAAATCTTACCGAATAATTATCGGAACCTAGTCGGGAGTTGACCGGGATTTAACCGGGTGTTGGACCCGTTCTCCGTATTTGATCCCTATAATAATCAACATAACAATATGTCAACAACCATAAACGATTCATAAAGCGGAGAAGATTCGATATACGATGACAGTCACCGGACCTTGGTGACTGTCTAATTATCAAAGCACAAGGGACGGCTAATCATCCTTTAAAGTTTACGGATTCAAGAACAAACACTATAAAACAACCGGTTCTTGTAACTCCTGTTAACAACCCGGCACCACGCACACATATTGATGTGTGTTTGCGCGTGATAATAATCCGATAAGAAGGTACCGGAATCATTTAAGAGACGGGTCTAACATTGAGGTTCAACCGGTTCACATCTGAAATAGGAAAACAGGGTTCATCGGATAGAAAGGGTTGCCGGTTGTTAGTTGCTGGGACACAAAGAGGTTTCCGATGACAGTCACCGGCTCCGGTGACTGTCCGGTTTATTCACTGTAACAGAGGGAAGGTCACGGGTTTACAGAACCTTATGATAGTCACCGGTTCATTATCTTGAACAGAGAGACGAAAGGACAGGAAGGGTTGCTGGTCGTTATAAGGGGAAGGGAGAAGGTTCTTACCGGAGAAGAAGATAGGCGGCGGCCTGAGACAGTAGCCGTAACAGCAGCAGTGAGGGTGACCGGAGCAGCACGGAGGCGGCAACAGCCGCCATGGCTGTCTGATCAGTGGTGGTGCCCGGAAACAGAGGCGGCAAAAGCCAGCCATGGATTCCGGTCAGTGGTGGTGGTCCGGCGAGAAGCTCCGGCGTCAGAGGGAGGGGTCCGGTTGGCTTCACACACACATGCGTGTGTATATATATCTGTATATTGAGAGAGAGTAGCGAGAATGAGGCAGAGAGGGTGGTTTATATAGAGGAATAAAATAGAGGGGTGTTTGGTCACGGGGATAATTACTGTAACGCGGGATGTTTGGCAACGAGTATAAAAACGTCTGACGGCGTTTTAATTAGCAGGAAAAGAGCGTTTAACCGGGATAATAATAATCCAATAATTATTATTTCTATATTTGGTTGAACCGGTTAGCCGCGAGATTCGAACTTGATTATTTTATTCCATAAATGGATGGTTGGGTCCGACCCGACCCGTTTAAGAGACACGTAAGGTGACGTAATCACTTTGAGACTTTGGGGTGTTACACATACCCTGGCAGACTTAGGAAACAGAAAGACAAGGCGCAATACGGGAAATTTCTCGAGCTGTTCAAACACCTACATACAAACATCCCGTTTGTGGAGGCCTTGGCACAGATGCCTAAGTATGCTAAATTCCTGAAGGACATCCTCACAAATAAGCAAAAACTTGAGGACCTGTCCTGTGTACTCCTGAACGAGAACTGCTCTGCAATCCTGCAGAATAGACTGCCCATGAAGATGGGAGATCCAGGTAGTTTCACCATCCCTTGTCTGATAGGGAACATGTCTGTCAGTATTGCATTGGCAGACTTGGGTGCGAGCATTAACCTTATGCCTTATAAGGTTTTTGAGAAGCTGGATCTGGGTGAGCCTTCACCCACCAGGATGAGTATTCGTCTTGCTGATCGTTCGATCAAATATCCTCGGGGATTTGTTGAGAATATGCTTGTCAAAATTGACAAATTTGTATTCCCGGTGGATTTTGTCATCCTTGATATGGATGAGGACTCTAAAGTGCCTCTGATCCTTGGACGTCCTTTCCTTAACACGGCTAGGACGATTGTTGACGTGGCTGCGGGCCAAGTCACACTCTGGGTCAAATCACACTCCGGGTGAATGATGAGCATGTGACTTTTGATGTTCAGAGGTCGATGCGTCATCCCGAGAGTCAGGATGACACACTATACTATCTTGACATAGTAGACCAGTGTGTTAGTTCTCACTTTCGAGGCACGATAGAAGGAATGTTTCGGGCATACATCTGTTGTGTGGGGACTTAGATGGCATTATGAAGGAGGGCCATAGAGATGAGCAGCCGGTCTATCAGATCGGTGATGATAGTTCCCAGAGCCCGGAGCGTTTCGTGGAGATTAAGCGAGAAGAAAGCGATAAGTCGAAGCCGTTTGTTGAAGATCCACCGTCTTTGGAGCTGAAGGAGCTCCCACCGCATCTGGAGTATGCATTCCTTGACGAGGAGGGTCGTCTGCCTGTTATCATTTCATCTTCTCTATCTGCTGTTGAAAAGAGCGAGTTGCTTCGTGTGCTTAAACTTCATAAGAAGGCAATCGCCTGGAAGATCATGGACATCAAGGGGATTAATCCCTCCTTCTGTACTCATAAAATCTTGATGGAAGATGTCTATAAGCCTTGTGCGCAGCACCAGAGGCGTCTGAACCCGAACATGCAAGAAGTTGTTAAGTCCGAGGTCATTAAGTTGCTTGATGCTGGATTGATATATCCGATCTCGGATTCTGTTTGGGTTAGTCCTGTGCACGTCGTGCCCAAGAAGGGTGGCATGACGGTTGTCACGAATGATAGGAATGAGTTGATTCCTACGAGAACCGTCACGGGGTGGAGAGTTTGCATTGACTACCGCAAGCTCAATGACGCCACCCGCAAGGATCACTTCCCGCTTCCATTCATCGATCAGATGTTGGAACGACTGTCGGGGAAGTTGTACTACTGTTTCCTTGATGGTTTCTCTGGATACTTTCAGATCCCTATTGATCCTGTGGACCAGGATAAGACGACTTTCACATGCCCTTTTAGCACATTCGCCTACAGGCGTATGCCGTTCGGGTTGTGCAATGCGCCGGCGACCTTCCAGCGTTGCATGGTTGCCATTTTTCATGACATGATCGAGGACTCCATGGAGGTGTTCATGGATGATTTTTCCGTTTTTGGGAGTTCATTCCATCAGTGTTTAGGGAATCTGGAGCGGATGCTTCAGAGGTGTGAGGAGACCAGTCTTGTGCTCAACTAGGAAAAATGCCACTTCATGGTGAAGGAAGGAATAGTCCTGGGGCATAAGGTCTCCCAAAGTGGGTTGGAGGTTGACCCGGCCAAAGTAGATATCATTTCTAGGCTCCCTCCACCCTCCTCTGTTAGAGAGATCCGAAGTTTTTTGGGTCATGCGGGATTTTACAGGCGATTCATCAAAGATTTCTCAAAGATCGCCCGTCCGATGACCCGTCTGCTGGAAAAGGATGCACCGTTTGTGTTTGGTGCAGAATGTGTGAAAGCCTTCGGGCTTTTGAAATGTTTGCTTATGGAGGCCCCTATATTGGTAGCACCCGACTGGGAGCTGCCATTCGAGATTATGTGCGACGCGAGTGACTTCGCGATAGGGGCGGTCTTGGGACAGCGGAAGGACAAGCACTTCCACCCGATCTACTACGCTAGCAAGACTCTTCATGATGCTCAGGAGCATTACACCACCACGGAGAAAGAGCTTCTAGCTGTAGTATTTGCATTCGACAAGTTTAGATCTTATTTGGTGCTGTCGAAGACCATTGTCTATACGGACCATGCAGCGATCCGATACCTTTTTAGCAAACAGGACGCGAAACCGCGCCTGATTAGGTGGATCCTGTTGCTACAGGAGTTCGATATAGAGATTCAGGACAAGAAGGGTGCCCTGAATGTTGCGGCTGACCATCTGTCCAGACTCGAGCATGAAGATGCCAAGAACTCCGCGTGGGATACCATTAATGACAATTTTCCCCACGAGTTCTTGATGAGTGTCGAGTCGGTGGAAGATGTATCGCCATGGTTTGCGGATTTTGCAAACTACCTCGCCTGCGGAATCCTTATCAAAGGACTGTCGCACCAGCAAAAGAGGAAGTTCTTCGCAGACCTCAAGCATTACTTCTGGGATGACCCATTTTTGTTCCGGGTCGGGGCGGATCAGCTAGTTCGCCGTTGCGTGTTCAGGGTAGAGGCGGCGCAGATCTTGCGCGATTGTCACGAGGGGCCTACCGGAGGTCACCATGGAGTGAATTACACTGCTAAGAAAGTGTTAGACTCCGGGTTTTACTGGCCCACACTCTTTCGTGACTCTCAGATATTGGTTGGTGCATGTGATTCATGCCAGAGGGCGACGAACATATCGGCACGCGACCAAATGCCGCAGAACCCCATCCAAGTATGTGAAGTCTTTGACATTTGGGGCATTGACTTCATGGGACCATTCCCCTCCTCACGGGCAATCGATATATACTCGTGGCTGTTGATTACGTTTCAAAGTGGGCCGAGGCGCAAGCCTTACCCACAAATGATGCTCGAGTTGTAGTGAGGTTTGTTAGGAGCTTGTTCTCGCGGTTTGGTGCCCCAAAGGCACTGATTAGTGATCGTGGTACACATTTCTGCAATGCGCAGCTTGATCGCGCGTTAGCACGTTATGGTGTCCACCACAGATTATCCACCTCGTATCATCCACAGACAAGTGGACAGGTGGAGGTCACTAACCGTGGATTGAAGCGAATCCTTGAGCGGTGAGTTAATCAAAACCGCAAGGATTGGGCGGACAAGCTGGATGACGCGTTATGGGCCTTTAGGACTGCCTACAAGACGCCTATTGGGACGACTCCCTTTCGGCTTGTCTATGGCAAGGCATGTCATCTCCCTATCGAGTTAGAACATAGGGCATTCTGGGCTCTTAAAACAGCGAATTTGGATCTTAAGACCGGCGGTGAGACCCGTTTCTTGCAGATCCATGAGCTAGAAGAGCTTAGGCAACAAGCCTATGAGAGCTCGATATTGTATAAAGAGCGCACAAAGAGATTGCACAACAGTCGCCTGAAACACCGAGAAGATTTTCAGGTAGGCGACTTGGTCCTACTTTACAACTCGCGCCTGCGTCTCTTTCCAGGAAAGTTAAAATCCCGATGGACAGGACCGTACACTGTTAAGGAAGTATATCCTTACGGAACTGTCTCGATTGAAAATTCGGAGGGTTTGACTTTCAAAGTCAACGGTCATCGCCTAAAAGTCTACATTGACGAGCCGATTTACAAATCCGTGGAGATGATCGATCTCTACGACCCGCGCGCCTAATAAGTGTGGGGAAGTGAGTCTAGCTAGCGACTCGTTAATAAATATAGCACGGCGTGTATGGGCGCGCCAAAGGGTAAATATGTAATTAGTGTAAATATTTATTGCTTTTCGTAGTTTAACGTTGTTTCGAGTCATGTGCAGGTTCGTACGAGTATGATCAGAGCCGGAAGGAGCAATGAAGCGCAAACAGTCTCCAAACAGGTTTAACTTAGCTACAATGATGATTTCGGACAAAATGGGACACTTGCGGCCTCAAAACTGCACATCTGCAGGTCGTGCACGGTCAAGCGCACTGCCGTGCAGTTGACCGTGCATGACCCGGTGCACCAGGGTGCAAGGGGCAGTGCAAGAGAATGTGCACGGCCAAGCGCACGACCGTGCGCATGACCGTGTGGGCCACAAAGCCCGGCCCAAATTCGTGGGTATTTAAGTATCCTAAACTTGCAAAACCTAAAATAACCCCTTGCACGAGCGGCTGCACTCCCATTCTCCCTTAACTTGGCCGAAATCCTCTCTTTTTGCTTGAAATCTTCGCTCATTCGCTTCCTAATCGCTAAGGTATGAACCCCTTCATAATAGTGCACTTATTTTTATGTATTTTAGATTAGATCCGTGTGTTTTTTGTTCTTTAGGTTAAAGATTTGGGGGTTTCTTCATAATCCAATAATAACCCACAAATCTTGTTAAGTTTTGTTAAATGTATGTTAGATTTTGTTTAATCTTGTTTAAACCGTGCACACCCAGGCCTAAATCATTGTTATTGTGAGTTTATTTGAAAGATGTAAGAGATTTGGGTGCTGTTGTGAAATTTTTCGAAGGTCTGGGAGTGTGCACGGTCAGCTGCACGGTCATGCTGCGGGACGAGAAAATAGGGCTGCACTGCCAGTGCGACCTGGCGTGCAGCCTCTGATCTGACCATGGACCAAGGGTGCACGACCGTGCACCATAAGCGCACGGCCGTGCATCAGATGCAGATTCGGGACCTCCGTTTTTTGTGTACTAACAGCTGTATATTAATTTTTGCATGCAGATGGCCCACGTCTACCTCGGGTTCGACAACCGTGACAAAAGGGAAGGGCCATGTATCGACAAATTCATGAAGCTCTGGGCTAGGAGGAACTCATTCGGTGTTCCTATTCGGCTTAACTTAGACCTACTCACCGCGTTGAATCAGCGTGAAAGATATGATGGATTTGTCTCGCCACAGATGGCAAAACTGCTGAGTATAAACCAGCCTGTCTACAGGGAAATTACGATCGAGTTCTTATCATCCTTCTCCTACAAAAAACCAAAGGATGGGTTGTATAAGGACTTTCATACGAAAGACATTCGGTTTAGGCTTTGTGGACAATGGTACCATTGGTCGGTTGCGCGACTGGGAAGGAGGCTCGGGATCTATGAGCATTTGGAGACCGACTCTGAAGATTTTTGCGGGATCCACAGCTTCGTGGATAATGACGAGCGGGCCGCGTTTTGGGCATCCATTGCCGTTGGTGGACCTTATAATCCAAGGTCTGCCAAGGCCACTAGGATTAAGGACCCGCTACTCCGCCTCTTGCACCATGTTTTCAGCCACACGATCTGTGGCCAAAAGGACAGTTCGGGGAACTGTCCCACTCCCGATCTTCTCTATTTGTATCATTTTTACGAGGGTGCCCCGCTGAACTTGGCCGCACGGATGGCCGAGTTCTTTCTCACTGCTGGGGGGCACCAAGGACGGGAGTGAGATCCATGGGGGGGGAGTACGTCACCCAGATCGCAGTGGCGTTGGGAGTTCTGACCGACGAGGTCAGGGCCACGCTGACATTGGAAACTAATGGGGTTATGCTAGATTTTAGATCACTCAGGGCTCAGAACCTGCTAGCTGACACGGACGGGGGTCCACGCCTTATTAGCCAGGATATTATATGGGACCCGTGCCACCAGAGGACGAGGAGAATGAGGAGATGCACGAGCAGCACGCAGGAGGCGGTGGTGACGCGCCACACGACATTCCACACCACTCTCCTCAGCACTTCCAGCCCCAGGACCAGCAGTGGCCTCCAGGCATCCCGACATACCCTGAGTTCTACCAGCGGTTCCAGGCGATGGAGCTGAACATGCACAACATCGGTGCAAACCAGGTGGAGATCAGGCAGGACCAGCAGTACATGCGGTCCACTATGGATCGTGTGCAGCAGGACGCCAGGCACAGTTTTGAGTACTTCTTCGCCGGGTTAGAGCAGGTGCATCCGGGTTATTTCAGTAACCCTCCCTCATTCCCTTATGGTGCTCCTGGCGACCAGCCAGGAAGCTCCGGTCAGCACCACGGGGACGACGCCGACCAGTAGCCACGACCATCTCTTGCATGCATTTGTTAGTACTTCTTTTATTTTATGCTTTCAGTACTGTATTTTCGGGTCTGCGTACCCAAGACTTTTTAGTATTTGTATTTGAACTATTTCTTTTCCTTATTTCAGTATGTTAGTTTATTTTATTTTGTTTTGTGGATGTGAATGATGGGTTTGATGAGTTTGTTTGTGTCAAGAATGTTGATTATGCAGGTAACTGGCGAGCACCGTTATCGGGGCTCATGCCGTCTATTTACCCGGGGCGTTTCTTCGACACAAGGGGAGTATTATTCTCCTTTTTCCCACTATAGATAGCTAATTCATAAACGCTTTCTATTGTCACATTGGGGACAATGTGAATTTCAAGTGTGGGGAGGGATTATATCTTATATGTTTGTCCTCTTGTATATATATATATATATATAAACCCTTATAAGTAAATATATGTGTGTGTATATATATTTCATACAAACATCAAGCCTAACTAATTTTTGATAAAAATAACTTGAGGCGCGACAAACAGATGAGATACGAGCGTGTTAGATTCGTACACTTGCACCCATTTCCTTCCGGTTACGTGAGCGTTTGAGCCTTAGAATAGATTACATTTCTTTGACATGCTTGCGAGTGAGCCGGATGTTTTGTGCAGTTTAGAACTAGTCACTAGTATACATGTTTAGACCAGATAGGTGTGAGATTGTACGAACATGATTGAGGCATTTAGGATACCCTTTTGATTTAGCCTTTTCTTTTCGTTCTATCTGTTTCCCGCACCCATATGTTATCCACTAGTTAACCATGTTGAACCTAATCCCGTGTTTTTCTTATTTACCACACCATTTCACCACTAAAACCAAACAACCTTTTTCTTTTAAAACCCTTGTGTCAAAACTCGGTTTAGGTTATTGTTTAACTAGTTTATGTATTGTAAATAGTTCGTTTTCGGGTACATCTGATTAGAACCCGTATGTTGATATTATTTTAGTTCCAGTTCATTATATATCATAGATATATATGTAAAAAAAATGAAAATGAGAACACCCTAAATAGGGTGAATTAGCAGTATTCGAGCAGTTTTTAGAGCTTTAAAGTTAGAAATTATAAGTTAGCTCGATCTAAAATAAAAATCGCCTATATTCGCGTTTGTGTTGTACAGTTGTATTAGTTGATATTATTTAGACATAACCGCCGAGTTTTAGCCGATTCGTCACTGTAAATATCCATTCCATACCCTTACCTATGCCTAATATTACAACCCGTACAAGACCTCTTATTTGTGCCTTTTCACACGTTAGTTGGTGAAGATTAGATCTTTTGACAAGCTTATGATATTGCACGATTCATTGTCTTGGCAATGGAGCGATTTACACATACACATTACACGTATGTATCATAAATAAAACCGAGTGTGTGTGAAACATTGTGAGTCGTGTACGGGTTTGCGCGTTTATAGATCGGAAGTGAGTCGTTGCTTTTTAGTTATCTTATCACCTGTTTATATATCTTTGTCGGCTTGTCTATTAATGTCTGTACAGGATATATTTTGTCTTTGTTGCCACTTGGCGAGTTTTTTCGTTTATTTCTGTTTAGTTGTTTGCTTGAGGACAAGCAAAGTTCAAGTGTGGGGAGGTTTGATATACGTTAAAATATACATATTTAAGCCCCCGAATTAACTCCCAAATTACGCGTTTTCGACCATAATTGCACGAATTCGGTACTTAACCGCTTCATATGTTTATTGCAGGTCTTAAACGACGTCCCACGAGCAAAGTCGAAGAAACCGGGCGAAAATCAGACAAGACGGAAAGTTTCTGCAAAATCAGCCAAGTCTGGAAATAGTGCACGCCCGTGCAGGCTCATGTTACTCGGACACAGATGAGCTGCACTGCCAGTGCGACCTGGCGTGCAGCTAATGTTCTCGGGCACCCTGATCAGCACTACCGTGCGGGTACCCGTGCGACTCAAGTTCCCGGGTGCACTGCCAGTGCACCAGGCAGTGCACTCCCAGCACCCGGCAACCACCAGACCCGCACGCCCGTGCACCCTAGGTGCACGGCCGTGCGGAATATCTAGATATTTCCAGAGATCAGCCAGGCCACTTGCCCACTTGCACGTCAACTCAACTTGATAAAGTGCACGGCCGTGCACTTTAGGCGCACGGCCGTGCACAAAATCAAAGTTTCTATAAGAACAGAGCATAACCCACTGATCAATTATTGGGTGGTCTCTGGGCGATTTGGGACGATTTTCTGGACCTGTGAGCTGCTGCAAAGGCGAGGAACGAGCTCGGGAACTCATCCGGATCATCGATCATCATCCAATCCATCACATTCAAGTTTTATGGTTTGATCCATTAAGCTTTTAGTTGATTCAAATCTGTTTGTTTTAGCTTGTTTGTGTTGTTTATGTAGTACATTATCGTCTAGTAATCGTTAGTAGAAAAACCAATCGTGAGTATGTAATCATGTTTTGTATAAATTTGGCGTTTTTCATGTTTAGATCTTGATGATCATAGCGCAACCTTGTTTCGTTGTTGTTGGATTTGTAGCTGAATTTGAATGACTTTGGCGATTGTCGAATGTGTTAGGCGGATAAATGTTGAAAAACCATCCGTTTAATCGTCCGGTAGTAGACTAGTTAACTTGTTAAATAGTTTATGCCATGAAACTGTAACCGGGTATTGGTTTGGTTAAAGTTAGTCGAATAACGGTTAAAAATGCTTATCGGCACGTAAAAGGGTTTAAAAATCCTAATGGTGCTGTTACTAATCTTTGACACGGTTAATGATCTTTGGTAGTTATTTTGGTAAAAATAGCGATCTTAGTAGATCTGGGTTCAAAGTTGGTAAAATGGAATAGGTTGTGAAATGCTCTACTTTATGCTAGTTTAGGTGGCTGTATATGTATTTGGTATCGCTTTCCTGAATTAGTGAGGTTAGAATACTCTTAACAGATGACTAACTTATCTTTAGAAGATCTGCGTGAGATTATATCAGCTGCTCGCTAATAAACGACTTGAAGTGGTTAACGTGTGTATTCGTGTTAGCTTTCTGTATAGTTGTCATGTTAGGATGCCCGAAAGGGACACTAACTGTCGGAAAATGGGAATGTTGATCACACGCCTGTATTACTTATTATATTTAGATAACATGCTAGGATTGGTAAATTATAGTTTATATAGTTATATTTTGTATTTGGAGTCTTACATATGTTATTTATGTGTTTTAGAATTAAAGTAGTTAAAAACAACAAACTTCAACTATCTTTTCCTACTGATAAATCGGGGACAGAGTTTTAGTACTATTGCTCCGCGCGCGTCCATGGATCGATATCTGGTTCTTATCTGTACGTTACTACATATATGACAGGGTACACTTGCCCTATTGTGTGTGTTTTAATATTAAGGTCTAAACCATTTTTATAAATATTAAAGCAAAACGTGTGTTATTTCATTGTAAAATTATGTGTATATCCACACACGTCAGTAATCATTCCTTCATAACTGTCACCATCACAACATAATTACTATTTTATCCTCACTTACTCTACTTACTTGAGAGTTGGACATAACTCTATAGTCACTACCGAACCGGTACATCTACTATTTACACCCCCCCCCTTTTGGTGAATTTTAGGGCCATTCTATTCATGCCTATTTTGTTTGTTAGTTCATTTAAGGCACTACTTACTGTAGACACATATGTCCATTGCTTAACAACACCAAGTCTATGCTAACTTTCATTCATCTTTTGACCTTTAAAAGTAAAACTTTCCGAATTACATTATACTTGAGCTACATTCATTCATTCGGGGTACCATTCAATGTATCAATTTCCTACTTAACAATCATAATAACCAAATTTACTAACCTTTTTTTTCACAGCATTAACCAACCATCCATATGTCGGATTGACTTGCTCCTTCACAAATCCATGTCATACCTAGCTTGGTTTAGTTGATTCACATGATGAGTTCCAACTCGTTAACATAATATTACCTATCTCGTAGATTTCATCATATCAAAAATTTCGACCGTTCGTATCTACAAATTCATCGGTTAGACATATATTTTGCATTCATAACAATTGGCTTTCAATAGTCCATGCAAAATTCTTTCCCTTGCATGTCTAACTATAAAAAAATTCTTTGATAAAATTCCCGTTATAATACAAAACCAAGTTACACATCTAACAATCTTACATATGATCTTTACATTTTATTTGTTTCTTCACAAAATCTCAGTAGTTTGACTTTTCAGAGTCAACTGCCACTTCTTACTATTATTATGACCTTCGGTCATTATATTTATCTACTCATTCTATTTATAGTTTTAATATGATGGTTTTACTTATTTTCCATTTAGGCATACATACAAAAAGCCCCATTCTATCATTTCATGCAAAATTTTCATTTCTTGTTAAATTGAATTCTTCACACGGGTCTTAGTATATAAGTTGTCCCGGTTCTCATTGATCATTTACTAGCATGCTCAACATGTAATTACGTTTACTTACCACGCAGTACTCGCGTTTGGTTGCGTTCCATTCATGCAATCCTGTCAGTACTTGCGCTACACTTGCCATTTCAATGCGTTTGACTTTTTGTAAAGTCAAATTATCCATTCATTCTTATCTAGCTTTCTACAATTAGTTGCCATTTATGCCTGCTGATAACTGCATATGAAATATGTATTCATGTATCTCATAGGTTACATAACACGTGTATCCCAACTAAGTACGTACAACTATCCAATCTATCTCAGTTATGGATGGAAACATTCCCCCTATCCCAACTCGAATGACCCGTTACATGAGTTATTCTATATTTCTACAACATTCCCACCCAATTTGATCCATTAAGGTCATTTGACATTTTTTTTGTTATTAAGGATGATCCAACTAATAAGTAAGCTGATGGACTTACCTATGGATGCAAATCTTTATTCCTACCTTTCGTTCATATAGGTTTGATCCATACTTACCTATGGACTCCAACTTTTCATTCATACCTTTCATTCATATAGGTTTGATCCGTGCTTACCTACGGATTCAAACTTTCATTCCTACCTTTCATTCATATAGATTTGATCCATACTTACCTATGGACTCAAACTTTTCATTCTTACCTTTCATTCATATAGGTTTGATCCATACTTACTTATGGACTCAAACTTTTCATTCTTACCTTTCATTCATATAGGTTTGATCCATACTTACCTATGGACTCAAACCTTTCATTCATATAGGTTTGATCCATACTTACCTATGGACTCAAACTTTTCATTCTTACCTTTCATTCATATAGGTTTGATCCATACTACCTATGGACTCAAACTTTTCATTCATACCTTTCATTCATATAGGTTTGATCCATACTTACCTATGGACTCAAACCTTTCATTCCTACCTTTCATTCATTTACAGGCTACGCTTTATCACTTGAGAGTCTTCTACCTTAACCCACCACTGACGTTTAGTTACTTATCTATTCATTGCCATACTTAGTTTATAGGCATAATTCATATACGTTTTGATTAATACCTTCTGAGGGAACCCCTTCCCATTTTACTTTATAAGAAGGTTTATTCTACGCACCTATCACACGATCGCTTACTTTCCAATTTAGCAGGCATACCTGTGATGATTTTCATGGTCTCACGTGTATCATATGCTTCTTGCGCACTGGCTAGGCGCGCAGTCCACATACTATCCACGTGTCTTCATGTAATCATCACCTTATGCCTGCAGACTGGGTTTCAGTTTCGTGCTACTCTTTCAATTTCCTTCCCTATACAACAGGGTTGTTTTTCATCTAAATTTTACCATCCCTGGGGATTTTCTCCCTTCAGTACAATGTATTAATATTGCGTACCTGCGAGCATTCTATCCATTCCACAATTTCCGATATCTATCTTGGATCATGTCCTAGAGACCTCTTCATCATCACCACAAAAGCTCACCTTAACATAAACACCACAATTAGTTGTTAACATCTCATGTGAGTTAATATTAAATTCTACCTTTGGGCCTTGATCGAGTCTTGGATTGTACGGGTCACTAATTTCAAGAGCACATAGGTTTGAGTTTCAAGTACTTACTTCCATGTACAAGATTTCACTCAAACCAGGGCTCTGATACCAACTTGAAACACCCTGAACCTTTTTAACTGAAAATATGCAGCGGAAATACGAACCAGAAAAATTCTTGCTTTATAAAAACATTCTCTTGTGTTGGAACCCATAGCTACAAGATATTATAGGTGTTTCATCTTTTATTTTTTTGTTATTACATCAAATACAACTCATCTTTATTAGTTTACGTGACCGTGACCGTGACCCCGTACAATTTGTGTCCTCACTCGACCTCCAACCATTTCTTGCTTTGTGAGCTTGACCAGACAACCTGCAACTACCACATAACCATTTCGTTAGTTCATTAAGTGACTTCATTCAAATATTCACAATATGGAAATAACACCAACAATACTCAGTGGTCATATCCAAACGCCTTTTTTTATGTTCGGAGCCGGTCTCCGAATTCTATCCTCCAATTTCCATGCATTCATACTTACATACCTGCATCTTTATTCTTCCTTCATGTATTCTCAAGGACAAACAAGACGTTTCCGAACCTATACTCAATCTACACATAACGACCAACCTTTACATACAAAAACACTTTAACCACATTCCCGGGCATAAGCAAATATGCACACCATTCTATTACTCTAGCATCCAACACGTGATATATTCCACTTACCAAAACAATTTACCATTTGTGTGACCTTGGATAACTATACAATTAAATCTAAATAGTAACACCCATAATTAAATGTATCCATCTATATACATATACACACATATCAATACATACATTTTACCATTCATTCTTATGCCATATTTGTTAATCTTAGATTTGTTTAATGCTTAATTACCCTCACTTCATTTATCTTTGCTGCCCATTTATCCCAACTACTTTCGTTGTTGTTTTATAGTGAACTATACCCGTTCACCAACAACGTCAATTTGCTAACCTTATTATAAAATTACCATTTCATACTTGTTTCTCATTCTCTATTTATACATAAACATACAATTACTAAACCAAGAGTTTGCATCATAAGTCACTTACCTTTGCCCGTAGGAGTGTTTCGCCTTATATGCATTTGACTAATAGTCCCAAGCTTTTCACCTAGCTTGAGATCATATCCACTTGACCCGTTGACTTTTAAGCTTCTTGTACCTAGCTTACTTTCAAGTCAACATGCCGTGTTGGAATACTAATTTGGAACTTACCTATTCAAACATTAGTATTCATTCTACATCATTCAAACATGACATCAATACATTCAACAACTAGTTTCTATTCAATAAGTCTTTCCATACACTACTCGTTCGACCCGTTAGTGAAAATACTTGCATGAACTAGTTGGTAAGTGTTTTTAGACACTTTTTGAATGCCACATAATACACTATTCTTTCGCTACAATCCGTACTCAAGACTACTACAAGCGTGTACCATTCTTACACCTTTTCTTTTTAAAGATTACATTATAAATGTGCAGCGATTTTCTGCGCAGCTGCTGTTCAAGGTCGTTTTTCCCCTTCTAAACCTCGGAATCAGATCTTGACTATCAAATACAAAATGTGCATCTTTCAAAGACCTTTCCAGGCGTATAAAGAACACATTCTAACGATTTTTCTATGATTTTATATGAATATTTGAAGGTCAGGTCAGAAACATATTATGTGCAGCGATTTCCTTTTTTAGCTCCTGTAATTGACCATTTTGACCCATTTAAAGTCCGAATTAGTTGAACATGTTCAAAGATGGATTGTGCTTCGTTAGAAGACCTTTCCAGGCGTATAAATAACACCTCCTAACGATTTTTCTATGATTTTATATGAATATTTTAAGATCAGGTTAGAAACATAATTCTAACCAAACAGCTTTGCTGTCAAAACAGAAATGTCAACTTTACATGCTGTTTTGACCCACTAAAACTCAGAATTAGCTTTTCATGACTAAATGTGAAATGTAATATGTTGAACAATCTTTTCAACGATATAAGGCTCATCTTCTAACTCCTAATAACGAATGAGATATCGCCTTTACAAGATGACTATCTAGGGCTGTCAAAAGTGACGAATTTCATACAATTTTACACCTTTTGACCCAATTCAAGTTTCATGTAAGCATTGTATCAAACACTTCATGTGCACCCTTTTGCAAGTGAATTCTAAGCCTTATGGACTTCTCAAACTTTGCCATATAACTAGCTAATCATCAACAACATCATTCTAACCATCATGCTTAGCTATTTTCAATTTCAACTTGTAATTTTACCAGCAATAAGATTCATGCAAGACATATGAATATAATTCTCTCTACAATCCATGCCCTAAAACATAGATTTCCTTATTTTAGTAACATCAAAGCTACCCTGTGACACCCCGCATTTTCAGGTTAATACTTTCACTGAACTCTAGTTAACTTACATGAGATATTTTAGTTAACTTACGTTGTGCATGGGTAGATACTTAACTAGGGTTAGTTAAGTAGGCCTAACACATGTTAGAGGTTATTAACATATGTGTTAAATAGGATAAGTATTGTTTAACACACACATGAGTCCTGTATCCCGAACGTTGGTGAATTATGTGACATGTATAATCATAGTATGTGCAATGAAATGGTGATGGATGCGAAGTGCCTGCTTGTATGAATTACGTGAATTATGTGAATTATAACTTGACTGATGATTAATATGTAGACCATGCAAGTTACGTACACATCATGACTAATATCTTACGTAATAATAAAAACAATGTTTTTATACAATTTAGAGGGATTAATATTATTGGGTCCGGTATTGGGCTAGTATAGTCTTAGCGGGTCAAGATATGGTGCAAGAGGGGCCCTAATACCCAACTACTTGGGGAACAAGAAACATTATCCTATAATTATAGTTCAAAAAAAAAAAAAACCCTAACCCACCCCTCTCTTGCGCCGTGGACTTCCCCCAACCCCACACCCTTCATCTTTCAATCAATCAACTAATTTCACATCTAATCAAGCTAGTCGGGTTTAATCTCAAGGCTTTAGGGAGTTTTAGCGCTACAAGGTATGCGTTTATATGTTCTTTGAAAGATTATGTTAATCGAAAAACTTTAAAAACTCTAAAAATCATATACATACAATCGCATATATATATATATATATGTATGAGTTCTTGATTGTTCTTGATGATTTAATGTTGATGATTGTTGCTAGTTGCCATGATTAGGGTTTTTGCATGATAATATATGTGTTTAATCATGAGAGTATGGATTATGCATGTGTTAGAGATTTTTGAGCATGATTAGGGTTTGTAAATAACTTGGGATGCAAGTTTTAAATTCTGGCAGATTCGTTTGTATGTTTTGTAGGGGCTGTAACGGGTTGGTAAATTGATAGTCTTGATGATTTCTTTGCATGATTGTGTTGTGTATAGTCTTAGCTTTTCATAATGGGCAAAACCATCGATTTTGGACACCGTATGATTCGTTTTTGGAATTTTAATTGATTAGGGGTCATATCAGATTTTCGGATTTATAAATTGGGCTAACTTTAAATGGTCATAACTTGAGATTTACAAGGAGTTAGGTTATGAAATTTTTACAGTAGGTCAATACTGGAAAAATAGAGCTTTTCCAAGTGGATTCATCTCGTTTGGATGAATACACAATTTTTAAGAATTTTCCTACTAAACTGACCTGTTGAGGAAATTTTCTGGACACTGCTGTGTTGTACGAATTTTTATAATTTTTGTGTTTGGAATTAAGACAAAACAAAAATAGGTATTGTCAAGTGAATGCCAAATAAAATTCAGTAAAAATTTGGGACTCTAATTCATTCGTTAAGTATTTTAAATAAATTGTTTTTCACAGCGCACAATCTGTCCTAAAAACACAGATTGTGTACGGGGTCTTTAAGTGGCTATTTGGAGTTCTATGTGGTGTGTAATTGACATGTACTTGTGTGAAAACTTGTATGAGATGTGTTTGATGCGTTAAACTTATAATAGTCACCACGATCACCAACGGGATACGTAGGACATACTTGTGCATGTAGAGTCACTAGGTGTCACTACACGATTTTGAAACTTTTAAGAATCGAATAAACGTGCTATGTGGTATATTGGTTATGCAAGTGTACTCACATAGTGACACATATAATAGGGAGTCGGTAGCGAGTCTCTATTACGTTGAAGTTTGGATATTCTTGCTTGCAACCTAAGGTGAGTTTCACTACTTTTTCTCAAAGCATGCGTCTCGGGTTGAGACTACATTGGTAACGTTTTCTAGTCTGTCTTGAGACAACTTTCTTTTACACATCCCGGGTTTGGGGTGCATGGTTCACGTGGTGAATCTATTTTTACTAATTCATATTTATGTCCTTGATGAACTAAACCAAACACATCTTTTAAGTCCTTCAAAATACCGAATCAATTGCCGGTTGGGCAAGCGGGTTAATTAGTTGATAGCGCTATTAGGTCTAACAAACCTCACATCGTGCTGGGAGCACGGATGTGAACTATTAGCTTTAAACATAATGTCATTGTCGATGGACAATGATGCAAGGCATCCTTATCCCGGTTATGGGAACTTGTTCATTAGTAGTTCGGTATTCGCCGGTTTTAGTTATCATGAGTGGGCTAGCTACCCCTGACATTTGAATTAGCTATTGTTTACAAGGTCTGAGAGGCCAACGTTGTACACTTGACTTTTGGGGTTTTGAGAACCTACACTTTTATTTACATCGCTTACTTATATTGTGAACTCACCGACTTTATGTTGACACATTTTAGCATGCTTTGCAGGTCCTTAGGTACGGAGCACGTTTTAGGGCATGCATCATTTGTGTCTTGGGTTATGAATATTTATTATTTCGTACTTTTTAAACTTTGGTTTTGGGCGCGTTGTCTTGCGCAGACTTTTGCAATTGTTTTACTTTGTTTACGCTTCCGCATTACTTTAAATTGCTTGGTTAAACTTTGAAACTTTTTCTTAAAAACGAACTAAATGGTTTGGGCATTTAGAGTCGTTCATGATACTTATGGCTATGGGTCCTGGTTTGTCATGCGCCTCGCGGTAAAACTCCGCAGTGGAAATTTGAGGGTGTGACAGATTGGTATCAGAGCCATTGGTTATAGTGAACTAGGAATTGCATTGCATTCTAGTCTATAATCATTATAGCATAAGTATTAGTACACTCACCGTCTTCAGTGCACGCTTATTATTCTCGACTTCGAACACTAACCTAACATATTGCAGGTAACTATGGTTAACCCCGCTCACCGAAATTACTCTTACCGTGCTCATGATGGGCGACGACGTCCTATGTATGACCCTTATGAGGCCCCATCTTCGTCACTCGAGCCATGTGAAGCCACTAATCGTTGGCGTTGGTTCACGGACATCTTGCACTCGTGGGTCGTGAGTTATGGGGTGCCAGCTAGAGTACCTCCCATTGTTGACTCGTGGGAGAGGTCACTTGCAGGAATGGTGAGGCATGTACACACTGAGTTGGATAATGCTTACACTGGTATTAAGGAGTTTCAGTTCTGGAGAAGAAATGCTGACGAGACATTGACACATGTGGCGGGACAGATTGACTACTTACTCAGCGAACTAAGGAAAGTAAAGAAAGAGGCTGAGGAAGCAAAACAGGATGCTACTGCTACCAAACAAGAGTTGGCGCGTACTCGAGAGGAGTTAGCTACGGTTCGCAACCGGCTTATGGAAGCTTTGGAACCAATTGGGGAAGAGGACCCCGAGGAGGAACCCATGGAGGATGGGTTTGATGCTCTGGGAGCGGCACTCGATGCAGCTCTTATAGAAGAGGAAGAGGAGGAAGAACCTGAGGAGTTACGGAGGAAAGTGAGGATGAAGGATCAGTCATCTCTACAGACGACGATTGATTTTATTTATTATTATTTATTTAGTTATTTATTTTGTTCCTAGTATGTTATGACTTTTATTTTATCTCGTGAGACTGGATGATCTTTTGGATTGTTTTAGAACGTTGGTATTTTATTATTGATTGAACTTTTATTTTATTATTTATACGTGCGTGACTTACTAGTACACTGTGATGTGCAAACGATTGTATTCTCATGGGTATAGTATATTTGTAGAACTACTATGGCGGGAAGAGGTCATGGACGAGGAAACATCAACCTAACACAAGCTGAGCTGACTGCACTTGTCAACGACAGGGTGGTTGCAGCCCTCGCAGCTATCCAAGCTGGTAACACTAATTCGCCTTATTTACTCCTTCTACGAACTCCAGCGTTAAACTCTATTACTCATATGACTCCCGTGTTTGCACGTAGGTCAACCTCCACACCACCCTCCAGCCTGCACCTACAAGACCTTCATGGACTGCAAGCCTCAAAACTTTGGGGGATCTGAAGGTGCAGTTGGACTACTTAGGTGGTTCGAAAGGGTGGAGTCATGCTTTGCTATGTGCAACTGTCCACCAGCTGACCGGGTCAAATATGCCGCTGGTACACTTGAGAACGCGGCGTTATCCTGGTGGAACTCTCAGAAACAAATACTGGGTGTGGATGTGGCAAATGCTACGCCTTGGGATGCTTTCAAGGAGATGATGAGGGAGGAGTACTGCCCTCGGGATGAAATCCAGAAGCTGGAAACGGAGTACCTGAGTCTGAAAATGGTGGGGTCGGATATTGAAGCCTACACCACTAGGTCACATGAGCTAGCCACTATGTGCCCTAACTACTCAACCCCGCTCTACAAGCGGATTGAACTGTACATCAAGGGTTTGGTGCCGCAGATCAAGGGCATGGTTACTGCTGCAAACTTCAACAATCTTCAGCAGGTGATTCGTATGGCACACCAGCTGACTGACCAGAAAGTAGAGGAGGGACTACTGCCCCCTCGAGGTGCTTCATCCTCTGGTACTAATGATAACAAGAGGAAGTGGGAGAATGCGTCTGGCAAACCCCCAGGTAATGGTAATCAACAGCAGCAGCACCCGAACAAGAAACACGACAACCACAACAACAACCGTACTCAGACTCAAGGTGGTTATCACGGAAATCGGCCCAAGTGCGCTAAGTGCAACTATCACCACTCTGGGCCATGTAACAGGATTAAATGCGATCGTTGTGGTAAGCTGGGGCATGTGCAGAAAGACTGTAGAGTCAACCTTCAGGGTAACCCACCCCCGCAGGGTCAGCAACAGAAGGGTGGAAAAGCGTGTTACCAGTGTGGTAGCGAGAACCATTTTAGAAAGAATTGTCCCCAGCTGAACGGTAATGGAAACAATGGGGGTAATAACAACAACACCAACACTGGTAATAACAACAACAACAACGGAAACAACTATGGGGCGCGTGGTAGAGCATTCGTGATTGGCTCTGGGGAAGCGAGGAATGATAACAACGTCGTGACGGGTACGTGTTCCTTGAACGACACTCTCGCTTCTGTTTTATATGATACTGGTGCAAACTATAGTTTTGTGTCATCAAAACTTAGCAGACAACTAGGGATAGTTTCTACATTACTCGAGACCCCGTACTCTATAGAACTAGCTGATGGGAAGCCTGTTGAGGTAACCCACATTCTTCGTGACTGTGGGCTCGAACTAGATGGACAGTTGTTTGCCATCGACCTTTTACCTATCACCCTAGGAAGCTTTGATCTTGTGGTTGGCATGGACTGGTTGTCCAAGCACCACGCCGAAATTCTCTGCAAGGAGAAAGTTGTTCGTATCCCTCTCCCCAGTGGAGAACTCTTATCTGTCCAGGGTGATCGCGGTGGTGCCATGGTGGGCATCATCTCTTACTTGAAGGCCCAGAAGTGCATACGGAAGGGCTATCCAGCCATATTGGCTAACATTTCTGACACTCGAGCTGAAGTCGAAACAAAAATCGAGGACATCCCAGTGGTCCGAGATTTTCCAGATGTTTTCCCAGAGGAACTGCCAGGACTCCCACCGGTTCGCCAAGTGGAGTTCCAAATTGACCTTGCACCAGGCGCCGCCCCAGTTGCGCGTGCACCATACCGCCTTGCACCAGGCGAACTTCAAGAACTATCTACCCAACTCCAAGAACTATTGGACAGGGGTTTCATCAGACCTAGTTCTTCACCATGGGGAGCCCCAGTCTTATTTGTGAAGAAGAAGGATGGGAGTTTCCGTATGTGCATTGATTACCGGGAATTGAATAAGGTGACAATTAAAAACCGCTACCCTTTACCTCGTATTGATGATCTATTCGACCAGCTTCAGGGGTCGAGTTTCTATTCCAAGATTGACTTAAGGTCGGGGTATCACCAACTGAGAGTCCGAGAGGAGGATGTGCCAAAGACAGCCTTTCGAACTCGTTATGGGCACTATGAATTTTTGGTAATGCCCTTCGGGCTGACCAATGCACCAGCTGTGTTCATGGACCTCATGAACCGTGTGTGCAAACCCTATCTAGACAAATTTGTCATAGTGTTCATAGACGACATTCTGATCTATTCCAAGAGTAGGGAAGAGCACGAGCAACACCTACGACTGATCTTGGAACTTCTGAAAAGTGAGCAGTTATATGCAAAATTCTCCAAGTGCGACTTCTGGATTCGTGAGGTCCAATTCTTGGGTCATGTGGTGAACGAGGCAGGAATACAGGTCGATCCCGCTAAAATTGATGCGATTAAAAGATGGGAGGCCCTAAGACTCCCACGGAGGTCCGACAATTCCTTGGCCTTGCAGGTTATTATCGCAGATTCATTCAGGGATTCTCAAAAATCGCTCAACCCCTCACTGCTTTGACACAGAAGGGGATTACCTACAAGTGGGGAGATGCCCAAGAAGCTGCTTTTCAATTTCTAAAGACTAAACTTTGCAGTGCTCCAATATTATCACTACCTAAGGGTACGGAGGACTTTGTGGTGTACTGTGATGCATCTATCCAAGGTCTAGGGTGTGTTTTGATGCAACGCGAGAAGGTGATCGCTTATGCTTCACGACAACTAAAAGTTCACGAGAAGAATTATCCCACTCACGACTTGGAACTGGGAGCGTTGTCTTCGCTCTCAAAATTTGGAGGCACTACCTCTACGGAACGAAGTGCACAATCTTCACAGATCATAAGAGTCTTCAGCACATATTTGATCAGAAGGTCCTAAACATACGGCAACGACGATGGGTCGAACTCTTGAATGATTATGACTGTGCTATCAAGTACCATCCAGGGAAAGCTAACGTAGTAGCTGATGCCCTGAGCCGTAAAGAAACGAAACCCAAACGTGTGCGAGCCTTACAACTTACCATACACTCTAACCTGCCTGATAAAATACGTGAAGCCCAAGGCGAGGCCTTGAAAAAGGAAAACATCGGGTTGGAAACATTGCATGGTGCTGGCAAGCACCTAGAACTGAAGTCGGATGGGCTTCAGTACTTTATGGATAGAGTCTGGATTCCACGTTCAGGGGATCTTAGACAACTAGTGCTCGATGAGGCTCACACATCTCGTTATTCGGTACATCTCGGTTCGGACAAAATGTACCAGGACCTCAAAACTCTCTACTGGTGGCCAAACATGAAAGCAGAGATAGCCACTTATGTTAGTAAGTGCTTGACCTGTGCCAAGGTTAAGATTGAGTATCAAAAACCTTCGGGCTTACTTCAGCAACCAGAAATCCCTATGTGGAAATGGGACAGAATCTCCATGGATTTCATTACAAAACTCCCTAAAACGCCAAGTGGGCATGACAAGATTTGGGTCATAGTCGATCGGTTGACCAAATCGGCACACTTCCTTGCCATCAAGGACACTGATAAACTGGAGAAGCTGGCCAATCTTTATATCAAAGAGGTTTTTCTAGGCACGGGGTGCCTACTTCCATCATATCTGATCGCGACGCGCGATTTACATCCCATTTCTGGAAAACTCTCCACGATGCTTTGGGGACTCGTTTAGACATGAGCACAGCCTACCACCCTCAGACGGATGGACAGAGCGAACGTACCATCCAAACATTAGAAGATCTACTACGAGCGTGCGTGGTGGACTTTGGAAACAATTGGGACAAGCACTTGCCACTGATTGAATTTTCTTATAACAATAGTTACCACACTTCGATTCAGTGTGCGCCCTTTGAGGCACTTTATGGGCGCAAGTGTAGGTCTCCCATCTGTTGGACGGAAGTTGGGGATAGCCAACTGACAGGTCCCGAACTAGTGCATGAAACTTCTGAAAAGATAGTGCAAATCAGAAACAGGATGGCTGCTGCTCGCGATCGACAGAAAAGCTACGCTGATAAGCGTAGGAAACCATTGGAATTCCAGGTAGGGGACAGGGTGTTACTGAAGGTGTCACCATGGAAGGGTGTGATACGCTTCGGCAAACAGGGAAAACTGAACCCACGATACGTTGGGCCATTTGAGATTGTCAAAAGGGTTGGTCCAGTAGCTTATGAATTAAATCTGCCCGAGGAACTCAATGGGGTACACAATGTATTTCATGTATCGAATCTGAAGAAGTGTCTGTCAGATTCGACATTAGCAGTGCCACTGGAGGAGATCCAGGTGGACGAACAACTTCGGTTCGTGGAAGAACCCGTGGAAATTCTTGAGCAGGGCGCCAAGAAACTCAGAAAAAGCACCATACCTATTGTGAAGGTGCGGTGGAATTCCCGTCTTGGACCGGAATACACGTGGAAACGCAGGGATCAGATGCGACTCAAATACCCACATCTCTTTACTGAACCTGAAATCGTACATAGATCGAACGCGGAACATAAAGCAGCTCTTTCAAAGTGAATTTCGGGGCGAAATTCCTTTCAACTTGGGGATGATGTGACATCCGGGAACCAAGCACACCTTTTGATAGCTGGCTTTATTGTTTACTTGCTGAATTTCGGGACGAAATTCTTTTTAACTTGGGGATGATGTGACACCCCGCATTTTCAGGTTAATACTTTCACTGAACTCTAGTTAACTTACATGAGATATTTTAGTTAACTTACGTTGTGCATGGGTAGATACTTAACTAGGGTTAGTTAAGTAGGCCTAACACATGTTAGAGGTTATTAACATATGTGTTAAATAGGATAAGTATTGTTTAACACACACATGAGTCCTGTATCCCGAACGTTGGTGAATTATGTGACATGTATAATCATAGTATGTGCAATGAAATGGTGATGGATGCGAAGTGCCTGCTTGTATGAATTACGTGAATTATGTGAATTATAACTTGACTGATGATTAATATGTAGACCATGCAAGTTACGTACACATCATGACTAATATCTTACGTAATAATAAAAACAATGTTTTTATACAATTTAGAGGGATTAATATTATTGGGTCCGGTATTGGGCTAGTATAGTCTTAGCGGGTCAAGATATGGTGCAAGAGGGGCCCTAATACCCAACTACTTGGGGAAAAAGAAACATTATCCTATAATTATAGTTCAAAAAAAAAAAAAAAAAAAACCCTAACCCACCCCTCTCTTGCGCCGTGGACTTCCCCAACCCCACACCCTTCATCTTTCAATCAATCAACTAATTTCACATCTAATCAAGCTAGTCGGGTTTAATCTCAAGGCTTTAGGGAGTTTTAGCGCTACAAGGTATGCGTTTATATGTTCTTTGAAAGATTATGTTAATCGAAAAACTTTAAAAACTTTAAAAATCATATACATACAATCGCATATATATATATATATATATATGTATGAGTTCTTGATTGTTCTTGATGATTTAATGTTGATGATTGTTGCTAGTTGCCATGATTAGGGTTTTTGCATGATAATATATGTGTTTAATCATGAGAGTATGGATTATGCATGTGTTAGAGATTTTTGAGCATGATTAGGGTTTGTAAATAACTTGGGATGCAAGTTTTAAATTCTGGCAGATTCGTTTGTATGTTTTGTAGGGGCTGTAACGGGTTGGTAAATTGGTAGTCTTGATGATTTCTTTGCATGATTGTGTTGTGTATAGTCTTAGCTTTTCATGATGGGCAAAACCATCGATTTTGGACACCGTATGATTCGTTTTTGGAATTTTAATTGATTAGGGGTCATATCAGATTTTCGGATTTATAAATTGGGCTAACTTTAAATGGTCATAACTTGAGATTTACAAGGAGTTAGGTTATGAAATTTTTACAGTAGGTCAATACTGGAAAATAGAGCTTTTCCAAGTGGATTCATCTCGTTTGGATGAACACACAATTTTTAAGAATTTTCCTACTAAACTGACCTGTTGAGGAAATTTTCTGGACACTGCTGTGTTGTACGAATTTTTATAATTTTTGTGTTTGGAATTAAGACAAAACAAAAATTGGTATTGTCGAATTAATGCCAAATAAAATTCAGTAAAAATTTGGGACTCTAATTCATTCGTTAAGTATTTTAAATAAATTGTTTTTCACAGCGCACAATCTGTCCTAAAAACACAGATTGTGTACGGGGTCTTTAAGTGGCTATTTGGAGTTCTATGTGGTGTGTAATTGACATGTACTTGTGTGAAAACTTGTATGAGATGTGTTTGATGCGTTAAACTTATAATAGTCACCACGATCACCAACGGGATACGTAGTACATACTTGTGCATGTAGAGTCACTAGGTGTCACTACACGATTTTGAAACTTTTAAGAATCGAATAAACGTGCTATGTGGTATATTGGTTATGCAAGTGTACTCACATAGTGACACATATAATAGGGAGTCGGTAGCGAGTCTCTATTACGTTGAATTTTGGATATTCTTGCTTGCAACCTAAGGTGAGTTTCACTACTTTTTCTCAAAGCATGCGTCTCGGGTTGAGACTACATTGGTAACGTTTTCTAGTCTGTCCTGAGACAACTTTCTTTTACACATCCCGGGTTTGGGGTGCATGGTTCACGTGGTGAATCTATTTTTACTAATTCATATTTATGTCCTTGATGAACTAAACCAAACACATCTTTTAAGTCCTTCAAAATACCGAATCAATTGCCGGTTGGGCAAGCGGGTTAATTAGTTGATAGCGCTATTAGGTCTAACAAACCTCACATCGTGCTGGGAGCACGGATGTGAACTATTAGCTTTAAACATAATGTCATTTTCGATGGACAATGATGCAAGGCATCCTTATCCCGGTTATGGGAACTTGTTCATTAGTAGTTCGGTATTCGCCGGTTTTAGTTATCATGAGTGGGCTAGCTACCCCTGACATTTGAATTAGCTATTGTTTACAGGGTCTGAGAGGCCAACGTTGTACACTTGACTTTTGGGTTTTGAGAACCTACACTTTTATTTACATTGCTTACTTATATTGTGAACTCACCGACTTTATGTTGACACATTTTAGCATGCTTTGCAGGTCCTTAGGTACGGAGCACGTTTTAGGGCATGCATCATTTGTGTCTTGGGTTATGAATACTTATTATTTCGTACTTTTTAAACTTTGGTTTTGGGCGCGTTGTCTTGCGCAGACTTTTGCAATTGTTTTACTTTGTTTACGCTTCCGCATTACTTTAAATTGCTTGGTTAAACTTTGAAACTTTTTCTTAAAAACGAACTAAATGGTTTGGGCATTTAGAGTCGTTCATGATACTTATGGCTATGGGTCCTGGTTTGTCATGCGCCTCGCGGTAAAACTCCGCAGTGGAAATTTGAGGGTGTGACACTACCAATCAAAACCAAAATCATCATCTTTGAACACAAGCAAGCTTCTACAATTTAACTCATTTATAAACCATTAAGAATGATCAATATCACTAATAATCAACAATATAACGGATTTAACATGTTTTGCTCAAAACCCTCAAGTGGGTTTCGAATCTTATACTAATTGAGGGTTATGGTTCTTACCAAGGCTCCAAAACTTGTAGAAAACCCTTAATTTGCAGCCCATCAAGTCTACCCTCAAAACCCTTTCATCTTTTCTTCAATTTAGTGTGATTAGGGCTTGTTTAGGTGCAAGAATCTCCACATTTGGGGCTGAATTCGTTTCCCTTTTTGGGGTGTTCTTGACCATATTATTTTGACCAAAAGTTACACAAATGGTCCTTCAAGTTTACCCCAATGTTATTTTTTTATAAAAACTAATTAATATCAAGTTAGTTTCTAATATTATTTTCTCATTTATATAAATAATAACATTAACTTGGTTATTCCCATATTAGAACATAACCCGTATTCCCATCGTCTAAGCTCCGTTTTATTATTTAGCTAATCACGCCTAATAGCGTAATTAAGCAAAACGGATTTTGGGGTGTTACACAAACCATGTTTTGGGATATCAAAATACACTTACAGTAGCAAAACACACGAGTAGGAAACAAACAGACGAGTAGGATTTGTAAAGGCCTGTAATACACATGAGTAGGGGTATACTCGCCCCTTGGAAAGGCGAGTATGATTCTTACTCGCCCCCTGCAGCTCCAAAGTCTCATTTCGCGCGTTTAACCCTCCAAATCATATCCGAAACATGTAAAAACACCTAACATCAATCCAAAATCATCAAGCAACATATCCTAAATGAAAACCCTCAATTTATCCTCAGTCTAACACCCTAATTGCAAGTATTTCCCAAAATGGAATAATATTATGAAAACATCACATCAAACATGCATAACTTACCCTAAATGGCAAATATCCAGATTTCATCATATAACAACGTTGTAAATCATCATCCTTTGGTTACTACATCATCCTAGTACAAACCCTAACATCATAAAATCAACAAATCATATCATATCACCCTAAATCCTTCTAAATCACTCAAACGGGTCAAAACGCATATTATCATCAAAACACTACAAATAACCTTCAAACTCCTAGGTAAACATCATATCAACTCATTTATATCAGAAAGACATCAAACCCATAAGAATCTCCATATTTTAACCATAAAAACCATTACTTGCATGAATACACCACATAGAACACATATTGAATAATTAGACTTGTTTTATAATTGATTTCAAAGGTTTTCAATGACACAAACGTCACAAAACCAGGTCTGGACCTTTAGGGACCAAAATAACAGCATGGTAAAGGTTTAGGATGGATAACACACCTTAGGTTTTGCTAAGGAGAATGTGAAAGCTTGGAAATGATGGGTTTTCTAGCAAAAACAAGTTCCAGAGGTTGATTATGGTGTGGGAGAGGTTTGGGGTGAGTTAGGGTTTCACAAATGATGTTTAACAAGTCAAGGGTGGTATTTATAGGCGTTTCTAATCGTTCCAGCTGTTACACACGAGTACAAACTGTTACACACGAGTACAGGTTGTACTAGCCCCTAATACAGGTGAGTACACCTCTACTCGCCCCTGCTGGGGACGAGTACAATTCCTACTCGCCCCCTGCAGGTGGTTTTGGGTTTTTGGTGCGTTAAACACTATTTTAACACATATAAGCACGTCTTCACATACCGACAAGTTATATAATGATTGTAAACACATAATGCATGATAACTAACACGTTCACGTTCGTTCACCAATTCCCGGGACTCAAGACTTGCGTGTGTGCATTAAACCCGACGATTCTACCAATCACTAATCCTTGTACACATGGTTATGGACCGACTCCCAATCATCCCTTGGATCATTGTAACGACTCCCGATGATTCCCAGAATCATCAAAACGACTCAACTGACCCGGTTAAGTATATGATATGCATGACTCGCTAAGGTATACTTACTAGTTCGACAATTGTTACTAACCTGAGTCTGTCGGGTGTCACATCCACCACTACCTTATTAATTGAAGCAAATCAAAATTCAAAACATAAATAAATGTGTAAATCACGTTAGTCACTAATTTATGCATTATTACATAAAATACGAAAGCATTGAAGGTGACAAAATTGGGGAAAATTCTTGATTGACGAAATCAAGTCCTTAAACCAACGATTTCGGATGTGACAACTGGGCCAAACCGTCCACGGCATTTGATTCACCCTTCCGAGGGGAAGCCATTGGTCATTGTTACTTCATATACCTGACCCACTTTGATTTGGGTATCCATATGGTTACATTTAGGTTTGGTTTTGCCCTTTGTATGATTACATGTTTACATAATTGCTAGTTGTTTACTTGGCCATGTGAATTGTATCTTTTCAAACTTATACTATGTATATACAAAACCCTAAGTAAGCTCACCAATATTTTTGTGTTGACAAAATTAGTTTGTATATGTTTCAGATAGGGATGGCAATCAAACCCGAACCCGATGGGTAAACCCGAAACCCGACACATTTGGGACGGGTTTAGGATCGAGTAATCGGGTATGGGACCGGGTATGGGATTAGTTTTTATTTTCTTCGCGGGTTTGGGACGGGTTTGGGATTTGATGATATACCCATTTACCTGACCCGATTACCCGATAAAGTATACCCGTTTACCCGATTAGATACCCGATGTAATTTCCTATATATCTTTTAAAATATGTATTCATAATATATCTAATTTTCCATCTAGATTGTCATCTTCTTAAAAAAAACACTAATTTTTTGTGTATAATATCTTTTATCCATGTCTTTTAGTGTTTTTATATAATCTAACTATTTTATATTTATACATTGTAATCATTTACATACATATTTGATAATGCTAAATGTATTGGTTAGTAGTCACTCAATAGATACCCGACATGTTTTTAGTCAGATATACCTAAAGGATAAGTTTTTAAAATTAATGGGTGTACCCGAAACCCGCGGGTATACCCGATACCCAACGGGTAATTACCCGATACAAACCCGATGGGTTTTGGGACGGGTTTGGGACAAGCATACCTAATCGGGTATGGGGTTGGGATTACCTAAACCCGTCCCAAACCCGACCCATTGCCATCCCTAGTTTCAGATATTGCATAATGCTTCACATAAGACTTTGGACCTAGATTAATTTAATCAATTTATATATTGTAGTAGTTGTTCATTATGTCAAATTTGTAATTCCATTTTCAGTAATGTATGACATTTAACTTAAGTATTTACTAATATTCAAACTATAATAGTGTCATGTGCTTATGAACAATCGTTACTATGTGGTACCCCGATGTTTTCGTCATCGATCGGGGTATTACACCTTCCATTGTGTCATGCAATCTTACCAATTGGATGACTAACTACAATTACCTTGCAAGGTTAATTGTTGAACCGTTTCTATTATCTTGTGGATCCATCTATTAGTTCTTGGCTGTGCTTACCATTACCACAAAGCTCACATGTAGAACTAAAGTTGAACAAGGCACAACATTAATATACCGAGTTCAAATGGTAGTAACATCACCATTTAATCCGAATGACCCGTTAGTCATAAATATTCGATATTAATCCCTTTTCCAATATTTATTGGTTTTAGTCATCACATATCCAAGCTAACTTGTTTACTAGTTCTTTTTGAAGTACTTGGGTTAGTTATTTAATTATAAAGGGGTTACCCGCCCAGTTTTCTCCAAATTGACCCATTTGGTAGCCTTGCGTCTATTATTATCTTTTGGAAAGGTTTTAGTTAGTTCAAGTATCTAGCCTTTCTCTAGATTACCCATATAATATTATACATCCTAAACGTCCCATACCGATCTTAGCATTTTTCGTTTATTTTCGAGATTACAACCCAACCTTAGGTTTAATCTAAATTTCCAATTTACCCTTTTTATGAAAAATTACTATTCATTTGTTACGAACTTGGTAACTAAAGAATTCCATTAGTCACATGGGTTTTCAAAGTTGTAAATAGACTTATTAATATATGTCACTTACCTTTGCCTCTTTCAAAATTCCTTGACCCGATAGCTTTCAAGCTTTCAATTACCTTGACAAGATCAAACTTGCACAATACTCACAAGATTAATGAAGTTAGCTATTACATAAAATGACTACAACATCTCATGAGTTTATATCTTGAGTCAGTTTGACTTTTAAAAGTCAAACCGTCGTTAAACATGTACATGTGCACTAACTTAGGGCAATTATCCATATAAAGAAACTAGCCCCTTATTCGTTGTATTATACTCGTTAAAGTTAGTGCACATTTAATTTCAAATCACTCCTAGACAATTATTTCATTACATGGTGTAGATCACATCATTCAAGCATATAATTTTATGCTTTTAAGACATACTTAAAAGCCTATCCCATAATTTAGCCATTTGCCACTTGAATCACTATCCAATGCACACTCCTCATGTTCTTTATCAATTACATTCGTTTTTTCACATATCATTTAAGTTTTAAGGCTCTAGCATGCAACTTCATTCATTATTTTTAACTAAGCATTTTCACAAACACCTAGTATGCACATTATATCATACATGGTTATTCCAATCAGTGGCGGATCCAGGAATTTTAATCATTGGGTTCCTTTTTTAGGTGTTTCAATTTCATATGAGCAAACATGAAAATTTCAAGTTGGTTTTCCGGTTCGGGTCAGATAAGGTTCATCACATAATAAAAATACGATATAATAATGAAATGTCACACCCCAACCGATGGCGGAAACATCGAGGTGAGACTTGTGATAGATTGTTCAAAGACTTCATGACACTAGAATTCGTGATAATATAATTTAAGGATAAAATTTCATTCATAGCATAATCATTGTCTAAAAAGATAACATAATACAAATTGTTTCATGAAAAAAAATATAACATCAAAATATAGAACTTAAACTAGCGTGAGTTTCTAGTCCAATCTTAAGTAGTTTTTCTTGAAAATCCTGCATTAAACATTTCCTGCAACATGTATAAAATATCCGTCAACACATAAAGCATTGGTGAGCATACTAGTTTTGGTTTACATACGTAGTAATTAGAATGATTTACTCGAATCTCATACTATAGCATCGCACATACATACCATACAAAGAACATAACTCAAACCCGCGAGTACCACTGCATATACCTAACATATTCATGCTAGGTCCGTTTCTTTCTTAACAATGACCCATAAAGGGGGCGGGGTGCTACTCCTATAGCGCTATACATGTTAAGTGGGCTAATAATAGTTAATGAATTATGTTTAAGTATCAAGAATCGTAAGCATGGTAACTAGCATATAAGTATGTTTAATAGATTGAGCATGATAGATTAAGAATATGAAATCGTTTAAGTTTTGATAGTGATACATGTTGAGCCCCAAAGAATAAAGAATAAAAAGGGGGACAAGTATGAACTCACCTTTGGGTGCGTTTAGTAAGGCTCCAAAGACGAGTCTTGGGAGGTTAGTTCCTTAGCCTTGGTTAACTAGAATTAGAGAATAAAGGGTCTTAGGTTCGAGTTTAGATTATAGATTCACGAGAGTCATGCAAGCCTTTTAGGCAAACCAAGCACAAATTGCCTTTAGGGCAATCCGGATGGTCATGAGATTAAGTTAGACCAAGCACAAAACCATCATAGATGATTCGGATGGCATAAAGTTAGGAATGTGAATCCATTTGATAGGTTCATGTCATAACCACTTCGCTTATGAAATAAATGTGGGTTTTGGACACGGGATTTCCCCTTTCTAGTGTGGATAAATCCGTAGCACAAGAAGGGTCAAGAGAGTTGGTAAGGTAGGGTGTAACCACAAACCTTCCAAAGATTAATAATAAACTAGTAAGATAGAAACTTGAAAGTATATGTTTATATTATTATATAATTCAGAAAACAACCACCTTTGGAACCTCTTTTAGGTGCTCTACCCTTATCACACTTCTGTGGATAAATATGGGGAAGATCCTAGAGGTTTCTCCAAGGAGTTTTAGATGAAAAAGAGAAGGAAAAACTGAAAAGAAAGAATGTTTGAGCTTGGAAAACTTACTGATGTGTTATCAGGAAGTATGTTCAAGAAACTTGAAGTTTAGAGAGAATTTTAGGAAGAAAAGAGATGAGCAAGAGATTATGGAGTGGGGAGGAGGTGTATTTATAGGTGGGGTAAGTTGGTTGGGTATTAAATAGAGTTAATGGGGTGGTTAGGAGGAGATTAAGTGGGGTTAAGAGTTTAATTAATATGAAGTGGTGATGGTTATTGAAGCTGCTGTTGTCGTGACTAAACAACAAAAAAAAAATCAACGACAACCTTTATAATATATGTAGGTTGTTGTGATTACTTGGAGATGAAAGTCAAGGCACATTTGACGTTTCCTTACTTTTTTTTTTTTTTTTACTAAAAGTGTTATTAAATCTATAATATATATATATATATATATATGTTTTATTAAAAATAAATATATATTAAGATCTTAACTAAATGAGTTTCTAGATTGATTAGGATAAATTATAACAACGACTTGTCACGAATTGGTAGGAGTGACATAAAAGAAAACGAATAAAGGCGAACTTGGAATTTGTTTAAGTATAGAATTAAGGATATATGCAAAACTAAAATCACGCGATGTTACATAAAGTTTGCGTCATATAGAATTTATAGAATAAATGAAATAGATTAAGATTAAATGCAATTGATAAAATACTTTTCCATTGATCATAAGCTCGGGATTACAAGGGTATAGAGTGACAAGTTACATGAATACGAGGACTAGAATGGTAAAAATGAAAAAGTACAAATGTTACAGTCTCCCCTACTTTAGGAAATTTCGTCTCGAAATTTATTCAAGTGGCTTGATAAAAAGATGTGGGTACTTTTTCTTCATTTGCTCTTCATGTTCCCAAGTGAATTCGGGTCCATTATTCGATTCCCAACGAACTTTAACTAGCGGAATACGTTTTCGTTTGAGTTGTTTGACTTCATGATCCGTTATTTCCACTGGTTTTTCGACGAAATGCATAGTCTCGTCAATCCGTACGTTATCAAGAGGAATGTGTATGTTTCCTTCTGCTAAGCACTTCTTCAAATTTGAAACATGAAAGGTGGGATGGACATTGTTGAGTTCGTGGGGTAACTCGAGCTTGTAAGCCACTTTCCCAATTCGTTCAATGATTTTGAATGGTCCAACATACCGTGGAGATAACTTCCCTTTCTTTCCAAACCTGACTACTCCCTTCCAAGGAGACACTTTGAGGAGTACATGATCACCAACATTAAATTCAAGGGGCTTTCGCCGCTTGTCAGCATAGCTTTTGTGACGGATTCGAGCAGCTAAGAGATTATCACGGATCTGGATGATTTTGTTGGTCGTTTTTTGGATGATTTCGGGACCGGTGATTTGTGCTTCACCAATCTCGTGCCAACATATAGGAGAACGACACTTTTGGCCATAGAGAGCTTCGAATGGAGCCATTTGGATGCTGGTATGGTAACTATTATTGTAAGATAACTCGACCAATGGTAGATGAGCATCCCAGTTTCCACCAAAGTCGATTACACAAGATCGAAGCATGTCCTCAAGAGTTTGGATCGTACGTTCAGTTTGTCCATTAGATTGAGGATGAAAAGCTGTACTAGGATTAAGCTGAGTTCCCATGGCAGCCTGAAATGTTTCCCAAAGACGGGAGGTGAATCGACCATCACGGTCTGAGATGATGTCAAGAGGAATACCATGACGACAAATGATTTCCTTGGTGTAGATATAGGCTAGCTTCTCAACTTTGTAATCTTCACGAATGGGAAGGAAGTGAGCTGACTTGGTTAAACGATCAATGATTACCCAAATGCTATCATGACCGGATGATGTTCGAGGGAGCTTGGTAATAAAATCCATAGCAATACTTTCCCATTTCCACATGGGGACTTCGGGCTGTTCAAGCAAACCCGGCGGTCGTTGGTGCTCGGCTTTTACTTTGGAGCAAGTGAGACATTTGGACACAAAGAGAGCAATGTCCTTTTTCATACCGGGCCACCAATAATTGCGACGGAGATCTTGATACATTTTATCCGCACCGGGATGAATGGAGTATCGGGATTTATGCGCCTCATTCATTATAAGAGTACGAAGGTCATTACGGTTGGGAACCCAAATACGATCAAGATAATAAAGAATCCCATCTGCCTTAGATTCCAAGTGTAACTCAGCACCACAAGACATTTCTTCATATAGAGTATTTTCATTGACCGAAGTATGCTGGGTGTCTCGAATACGGTTGAAGAGATCATTTTGAAATTGAGAGCTGCGAAGACGGTCGGTTTCTCGGATATTTCATAGAACTGCATGACCTTTTCAACTAAGAGCATCGGCTACTACATTCTCTTTACCAGGATGGTAGCGAATTTCGCAGTCGTAGTCGTTTAACAATTCGACCCATCGTCGTTGTCGCATGTTAAGATCTTTTTGATTAAAAATGTGTTGGAGGCTTTTGTGGTCGGTAAAAACAACACATTTTGTACCATACAGGTAGTGTCTCCAGATTTTTAAGGCGAAAACAACAGCACCAAGTTCGAGATCATGAGTGGTATAATTCTTTTCGTGGATTTTGAGTTGTCTTGATGCATAGGCGATGACTTTGCCTCGTTGCATAAGAACACAACCAAGACCTTGATTCGATGCATCACAATAAACCACGAAATCATCATTCCCCTCGGGAAGAGCTAGAATAGGAGCATCACAAAGCATGTCCTTGAGGGTTTGAAAGGCTTCTTCTTGTTTAGGACCCCAAATGAAAGGTTGGGACTTTTGAGTCAAAGCGGTGAGAGGTGTAGCAATTTTGGAAAAGTTGGAGATGAACCGACGGTAGTAACCCGCCAATCCTAGAAAGGAACGAACTTCGGTAGGAGATTTTGGTGCAATCCAATTTTTAACGGCTTCAATTTTGGCAGGATCAACATGAATACCCCTATCGTTCACAATATGCCCAAGGAATTGAACTTCTTTTAACCAAAATTCACATTTAGAGAACTTGGCATAAAGTCGTTCGGCACGTAGGAGTTCTAGAATCAAACGGAGATGTCGTTTATGGTCGTCTTCAGATTTGGAATAGATCAAGATGTCATCAATGAACACAATCACAAAACGATCCAAATAAGGTTTACACACTCGATTCATTAGATCCATGAACACTGCAGGTGCATTGTTTAAACCGAAGGGCATCACCATGAACTCGTAGTGACCATATCTTGTGCGAAAAGCGGTTTTTGGAATATCTTCTTCGTGGATTTGAAGTTGATGGTATCCCAAACGAAGATCGATTTTTGAGAAACAAGTAGCTCCTTGGAGCTGGTCAAAGAGATCATCAATGCGTGGAAGAGGATATCGGTTCTTGACAGTAAGCTTGTTAAGCTCACGATAATCGATGCACATACGGAAAGATCTGTCTTTCTTTTTGACAAATAAAACAGGAGCACCCCATGGAGAAGTACTCGGGCGTATGAAGCCTTTTTCGAGCAATTCTTGGAGTTAACTAGCAAGTTCTTGCATCTCGGAAGGTGCAAGACGATATGGCGCTTTTGCAACAGGTGTAGCACCAGGTATGAGGTCAATGCGAAATTCAACAGAACGAGCAGGAGGAAGACCGGGTAGATCTTCGGGAAAGTCACAAACGACAGGTATGTCTTTTATGCCTTTTTCCTTGTCTTTGGTTGTTACCACATGAGCCAAGAATGCAACATATTCCTTACGGAGATACTTTTGAGCTTTAGTACAAGACATGAGCTTGAGTCCTTTGGAGGCTTTTTCACCATAGATTTGTAAAGTGTCACCGCTAGGAAGCGGTATACGGATGAATTTTTCGAAACAAACAACTTCGGCACTATGTTTTGCAAGCCAATCCATGCCTACTATGATGTCAAAACTTCCCAATTGCATGGGGTTTAGATCTATGGAGAAATCATGGTCATTAAGATTCAAGGTGCAGTTTTTGATAATGAAATCAATAGAGATGGGTTCACCATTTGCGACTTCAACGGTGAATGGTTCCGATAATTTAGACCGTGCACAAGCAAGTAAGGGTTCAAATTCTAAAGAGACGAAACTCTTATCCGCCCCAGTATCAAAGAGTATAGAAGCATAAGATCCATTAACAAGGAACGTACCATTCACAACATCATTTTCAGTTTGAGCTTGGGCCGCATTGAGGTTGAAAGCGCGACCCCTTGGTGGTTGATTTTGAGCCGTAGCTTGAGCTTGAGCTTGGTTGTTGCGAGTACATTGAGGAGCAAAATGATTAGGATCACCACACTTGAAACATGCACGCCCATTGCCGATGGCTAGAGGAGGTTGGTTAGCAGCTCGGGGTTGGTTGACAACTTGAGGTTGGTTGTTTTGGGTTCTAAGGCCGGTTTTGCAAGTTTGGACAAGGTGCCCATAGCGGTTACAATTGGTACAGAAACGGCAAGTAGAGGTTGGTGGGTGATGAAAATGGCACGTGTTACATTTTGGGAATGGACCGGTGTAAGGTTTTCGGGTAGGCACTTGGTTAAGAGGAGTTGGAGCTTGAGCTTCGGTGGATGGAATGGTACCGGCATAGTTGTGGTTTCGGGACTTGCGTTTGCGGTTATTGCTATGGGTTGATGGGGTTTTGGCTTCCTTTGGTTTGTCGGTGGGAATGGTGATGGTTTGATTGACGGTTTTGGTGGTGTTTGGGATAGTTAAGGTTCCATCTTTCACTTGGTTATCCGAGATTTTGGAAGCTAAACGAATGGCTTTTTCTAGGGTGGTGGGTTTGGCTCCTTCAACGATATCACGAACACTCGTTGGGAGGCCTTTGAGATACTCAGCTATGATTCTTTTAGTGGTGTTGAATTGGTGAGGTACAAGGACAAGGAGTTGCTTGAAACGATTGGTATAGGTTGGGTTATCACCACTGTTTTGCTTGAGTTTCCAAAACTCATCTTCGAGTCGCCCAATCACTTGCGTGGGGCAGAACTCCTCAATCATGAGTTGCTTAAGTTCCTCCCACGGCAACGCTAAAGCGGCTTCGTTTCCACGGGTGGCTCTCTCGCTTTTCCACCACTCGAGTGCCCTTGATTTGAAGACACTAGTGGCGTGACGAGTGCGGAGATCCTCGGGGCATTCGCTATTGATGAAAACTAGCTCGATGTAGTCGAACCATTCGAGCATAGCGGTAGCACCATCGTTTCCCGTGAAAGAGTCGGGTCGATGTAGGTTAAATTGCTTAAAGGTGAAGGAGGTAGTTTTGGGGGATTCGGCTTTTGAGTCAACAGAACCATGTAGGCTTCCGGAGGCTTGGATTTTGCTAACCACTTCGGGTATGACCTTGGCCATTTGCTTGGCCATGAAAGAGAGCATGTTCTTGTTGGTGCTTTGTTTTGAGCTTCTTCGGTTGGACAGGGAAGGCATCTAAGGGATAAACAAAAAGGGATTATGAGCTTTGATCAATGGTTAATTTGTATAAAGATTGCATTTTGTCTTTGTTTTTAGGAATGAATTAAGCATACAAAGCACATAGTGTCAAATAGTTCAAGTAGCATGTAGTTTCACATCGTTTATAAAGCATAACATATAAGTATAAACAAGTATAGTGCATTTAGACAATATAAAGGAGCTTTAATTAGTGTTGGTTTGCAATTATTAGTATTGTTTGGAGATTGCTAGAGTACTTGAGATGCGAGTCTTGAGAGCCTTTGCGAGAAGTAAAAAAATAAAAAAAATAAATCGAATATATGTAGTGAAAACATAGAAAACAACATTGAAAATATTATTAACATAAAATGAGGGGCTTGTTTTAAGCAAGCCATTGGAGTGTTCCGGAACGGAACTAAGACTAACCAAAGTGGTTCAAATTTACCTTTGAGTTTGAAAACATGCTTTGGCCTAATAGGTGGAAATACTCTCGCCGAAACTTTCGGTTAATGGTATTCACCCTTCCAGTTACTACATGTTTCTTGTCATTAGTAAATTTGAGACTTTGGCGAGGTCATTTCTTTGAAACTAGTCGCTAAGTTGTGGATTTCACTCCTATCTTAGCGAGGTCATTTCTTTGAGTGTGGTTTGTACACTTTGTCCAAAGTGGTAATAAAATTCATTCTAACCTTCAATTGGTAAGTGTCCACTAGAACGAGAATTGTGAAATTTCCACCAAGGTGAGGATATCACTCCTATCTTGGTGTAGTTTCAAACAAAACACAAAGAATTTACGCGGTTGAAAGTTATCACCAAAGTGAGGGTTTCACACCTATTTCGGTGATTTCCTTTCGTTTGTGTTATACGAGCGTCATCGAGTGTAGAGTAATCCACAAATAGGAAGGTAAATTTTAAGGACCAAGAGAATGGAGTAGAAGCAAGATAAGGAGAACAAGTATTTTAAGCATGATAAAAGCAATGGTCAAAAAGGTACTTAACTATAGTCTAGGTCAAACATGGCAATTTTCCTAATTCCCTATAGTCATGGCTCTGATACCAATCTGTCACACCCGAACCGATGGCGGAAACATCGAGGTGAGACTTGTGATAGATTGTTCAAAGACTTCATGACACTAGAATTCGTGATAATATAATTTAAGGATAAAATTTCATTCATAGCATAATCATTGTCTAAAAAGATAACATAATACAAATTGTTTCATGAAAAAAAATATAACATCAAAATATAGAACTTAAACTAGCGTGAGTTTCTAGTCCAATCTTAAGTAGTTTTTCTTGAAAATCCTGCATTAAACATTTCCTGCAACATGTATAAAATATCCGTCAACACATAAAGCATTGGTGAGCATACTAGTTTTGGTTTACATACGTAGTAATTAGAATGATTTACTCGAATCTCATACTATAGCATCGCACATACATACCATACAAAGAACATAACTCAAACCCGCGAGTACCACTGCATATACCTAACATATTCATGCTAGGTCCGTTTCTTTCTTAACAATGGCCCATAAAGGGGGCGAGGTGCTACTCCTATAGCGCTATACATGTTAAGTGGGCTAATAATAGTTAATGAATTATGTTTAAGTATCAAGAATCGTAAGCATGGCAACTAGCATATAAGTATGTTTAATAGATTGAGCATGATAGATTAAGAATATGAAATCGTTTAAGTTTTGATAGTGATACATGTTGAGCCCCAAAGAATAAAGAATAAAAAGGGGGACAAGTATGAACTCACCTTTGGGTGCGTTTAGTAAGGCTCCAAAGACGAGTCTTGGGAGGTTAGTTCCTTAGCCTTGGTTAACTAGAATTAGAGAATAAAGGGTCTTAGGTTCGAGTTTAGATTATAGATTCACGAGAGTCATGCAAGCCTTTTAGGCAAACCAAGCACAAATTGCCTTTAGGGCAATCCGGATGGTCATGAGATTAAGTTAGACCAAGCACAAAACCATCATAGATGATTCGGATGGTATAAAGTTAGGAATGTGAATCCATTTGATAGGTTCATGTCATAACCACTTCGCTTATGGAATAAACGTGGGTTTTGGACACGGGATTTCCCCTTTCTAGTGTGGATAAATCCATAGCACAAGAAGGGTCAAGAGAGTTGGTAAGTGAAGGGATAGGGAGCCTAATCTGAAAGGCGTCCCTATCCCCACTAAGTAACAACCCTGCGCCACGTCACGGCGCAGGAGCATACTCGCGCGAGGACAGCCAATCAACATCCTCGCGCGCCGGCACAGATGATAAGCAACAACTAATACCTGATACGCGCGTGCCATCACGCGCGGAAGATTCCCTTGGCACGTCAAAGGAGGTACAAGGGATGACAAAATGAAGATTCATAAGGATCTGTGTCAGAGCATACACCAACAGAAGAAGGACATGTGGCAGATAGTACAAAAGGGGGGAACGGCTGCACTGTATACGCTGTCGTGAACAGTGACCAGCAGGCATTACTTCGCCCACTGTCAGGCGTCAAATCAGCCAGCAGAGATAGCCTGGACACTGTAGCAAGTACGACGTTACTGTGCACCACCAGAAGGCGGACACGTGTCCGACTACAACAACGACCACACTGTAGGCTGACGTCATCAACAGTGCCTCGTCCTTTCCCGCCATTTCCAGAAAGACCATGGGCTTGGGCCCCGGTTGGGCCCAAGCCAATGGTGTCACTCGTGGGCCTCTCCATGCAGCCCACTACTGAGCCTATAAATAGCATCAGATACAACTCATGTAGGCATTCACAAAGACAACCATCACTACTGTACTTATCACTTGTAATTCTCTCTTGTTAGTAATAATATTCCGGTGCACTTACAGTGGACGTAGGTCATTAACGACCGAACCACTTAAATCTCTTGTTCGTATCACACACAACACATATCACACTCACCTTAACAAACTCTCGGGTTGTCATAACGGTTTGGGTAAAGGATTAAACCTGTAGTTACATAAGTATTAACCCCCCGGAGGTTAGTCCTAATCTCCGGTATACTTATTGTTTCTTCATTGGCGCCATCCAACGGTTAGAACAGCTATTTTAACCCATCTTTTAACCCACCCATGGCTGAACCCAACCCTAATACATCCGGCATGCACCAAACAGGAGACGAGGACCTCCGACAGCCGGATAACCAAACCACACCCAACACTGTCGTCAAGCAGACGACGTCTAGGCTCGACGGGTCAGCCGTTGAAATCCGTGACGTCGAATCCGACGACGACAGTCAAGAGCTCTCCGAAGAGGATCCGGATCGTTGGCTCCTCCGTCAGAATGCCAAGAGTGCTGCAATCTACCAACGCAAGCTGTTGCAGCAAGCGAAAAAGAAAGGTAAGACGCTTGCTTTCGATACTCCGTCGAAAGCAAGGTACAAGAAGAAGGATACGGCTAACCACGGTGAGGGTCGTAGCGGGGAGCTCGGCGGAAACGTCAGAGCTCGGGGCTACGCCAAATCACGTGAAGAGCCAGATGGTTACGAATCGTCAAGCAGCGACTCCGATCACAGGGGGAAGAAACACACTCACACGTCGCGAGACAGTGAGATAGACGACGACTTGGTAAAACCATTTCGACCGAAAGCTTTTGCTGAGAAGTCCAAATTCGTCGCTCGCATAGCGGCTGCAAAAGTGCCAAGAAAGGCCAAACTCCCAAGCAGCATCGGTAGATACGATGGCCTGCGTGACCCAGATGACCATGTGCACGATTTCGAATGCGCAGGTGTATCTGTGGATTGGCCTGTTCAAGTGTGGTGTCACCTTTTCGCTCAAACCCTCACGGGTGCCGCCAGGGTATGGTTTGATAGCCTCCCAGCGGGAAGCGTGAAAGATTTCGACGACCTCACAGAAAAGTTCGGTAGCCACTTTTCGCACTTGCGTAAGCATAAGAAAGACAAGGCGGACATCCTGCTATGCCGACGATATGACAGGGAAACGATCGAAGATTACATAGTCCGGTTTAACAAAGAAGCACTGCAAATTGGATGCGGGGAGGAGCTCACACGGGCCGCGTTCATTCACAATGTGCGCAGTCCAGACCTCATGAAATGCCTCACCGGCAAAGATGGCATCCCAGAGTCCTGGGATGAGCTCATACGCTCAGCCAAAATATATGCCTCCTCCGAAAAATCTTTCAACCAACAACACGGTTTCCAGCCACAACACCATAATAATAATAATACTAGACACAAAAACAAATCCGTTTGGAACCGCATCACAGGCACCACCGACGAAGGAAAATATTCCCGGCCGGTGATGCCCGCCAGATAATCAGCTCCAAACAAACGCGGGACCAACGCGGACACTCCAAGAAAAATCACGACTGGACCCCGTTAACAAAAACTCCATCTCAAGTTCTGAAAACCGAGCAGGTCACCCTGAAAGAACCCAACCCCTAGGGAAGCGCCGAAACGTGGACCGCAGCAAGTTCTGTGAGTACCATAACGACTACGGCCACCTCACGGACAACTGCTACAGTCTAAAAATGGAGATAGAGGCAGCGCTGAAATCAGGCCAGCTCGGCCACTTGGTCAAAAATGTTCACCGAGCTGGCAAAGGGCAAGGCAACGAAGAAACCCAAGGCGAAGGGTCGCGGAAGAAGATCCGGGACCTAAACACTCACGCTGCAACTCTAATCCCCCGCCACCAATGCAACATGACATGGCGGGGCAAGAACACACAACATGGGAAGCGCACCCGGGTACAGCCGTTAGGCGACTCATGGAAAGAGGCTGACATCCTCATGCCAAGGGTCAGAGGGGGTGCCTCCTGCACAGCTCCATTGGTGATTACTGCCGTCTTCGGACATTACCGCACACGGTATATGTTTTTAGATGGCGGCAGCAGCACAGATATCATGTATGACCAATGTTTTCAACAACTAGATGAAGAAGACAAGGCAAAACTCATTCCGGTCAATGAGCCAATCTCTGGTTTCATCCACGAAACCATCATGCCCCGCGGCATGCTCTCTTTGCCTGTAACATGGACGGATGGCACACACGAGCGCACAGAAATATGCGACTTCATGGTCCTACCAGCCGCATCAAACCATGACATACTCCTAGGAAGAGAAGGCATTGCTCACTTCAACGCCAACGCCTCCACGGCGCATGCAATGGTTGGTTTTCCCACCAAAACAGGCGTTGCCTTCATCCGGGGGAACAAAGATTGCCATGTCACGGAGACAGCCAAACCGCCAAAGATGGTCAAGACAGATGCCCGCACAGAGCCGGAAAAATGGGCGCTCAACCCCAAATTTCCGGAGCAAACGGTGACCATTGGCCATGTAATCTCCGAATCCATACGAAATCACTTGAAGCAACTTCTGATCAGCAATATAGACATTTTTGCATGGCAACCGGCAGATATGGTGGGTGTTCCGCGGGACATAGCGGAACACAAGCTTAACGTCTATCGTTCCGCAGAGCCAATTGTACAGAAGAAGAGGAGTATGGGCCCGGAGAAAACAAAGGCCATGAATGAACAAGTCACCGAGCTGCTCAATGCGGGCATCCTCCGCCCCATCAGATATCAAACTTGGGTGGCCAATCCTGTCATGGTCGCCAAAGCGAATGGAGGATGGCGCATGTGCGTCGATTACAAAGACATCAACAAAGCGTGCCCAAAGGACTGTTATCCCCTACCAGAGATCGATTTGAAGGTGGACTCCCTCGCCCCATACAGATTCAAGTGTTTCCTGGACGCCTACAAAGGATATCACCAAATACAAATGGCGAAGGAAGATGAAGACAAAACAGCGTTCCGCACAGACGCAGGTATCTTCTGCTACACAAAGATGCCTTTCGGCCTGAAAAATGCGGGCGCCACATACCAACACCTGATGGATACAGCGTTCGTGAAAGAAATCGGCGTACGGCTTGAAGTGTACGTCGATGATTTAGTGATCAAAAGCAGGGAAGAAACCGACATGCTACAAGACATCCAACAAACATTTCACCAGCTACGAAAGGTCCGCATGAAGCTAAATCCAAGCAAGTGCTCGTTTGGAATGGAAGAAGGGAAATTTCTGGGAGTCATCGTTACGCGGGACGGGTTCCGCGCCAACCCAGAAAAGGTACAAGCAATCGAGCGGATGCCATCTCCCGCCTCCGTCAAAGAGGTGCAGACATTGATGGGCCGCCTGGTCGCCCTAAACCGTTTCCTATCCAACTACGCTTCAAAGTCATTTCCTTTTGTCGACACCTTGAAAAATTGTCTGAAGAAAAGCAACTTCCGCTGGACAACCGAAGCTGAGTCAGCTTTCCAACAAATGAAGCAGTGTCTGATGAACCTTCCCACACTGACAGCCCCGCTCCCTAAAGAGCCACTCACGCTCTACCTCTCAGTCACGGAGCGGGCAATCGGCGCAGTCCTGATGGTCGATCGTAAAGGCGTGCAAACGCCTATTTATTACATCAGCCGCACGCTGTTAGACGCGGAAACTCGGTACACCATAATGGAAAAGTTGGTCCTAGCTTTAATTCACGCTTCCCGAAGATTGCGCAGATACTTCCAAGGTCACCCGATAAACGTCCTCACAGACTATCGGATCAACGACATCTTAGCCAAACCAGAATTGTCAGGAAGACTGGCGAAGTGGGCCATTGAGCTCGGAGAGCACACAATCAGTTATAAGCCCCGACCCGCAATCAAAGGACAAGTATTGGCAGACTTCGCAACCGAGATCCCAGCCGACAAGGTTCAAGAGTGCCGAGAAGAAGAATCACCTGCGCCAGTGCACGACTCATCGCAAAAATGGTCCTTATACACCGACGGCGCCTCCAACGGAGACGGTGCGGGCGCCGGCTTGCGCCTCATCAGCCCAGACAAACATGAGTTCACATACGCCATCCGCCTCGAGTTCAAAAGCACAAACAACGAAGCGGAATACGAAGCGTTGCTGGCAGGCCTCCGCATAGCGGAAAAAATGGGGGCCAGGCACGTAGAGGCGCATGTAGACTCTTTGTTGGTAGCACGGCAGATCAACGGGGCATACGATGCAAAAGACGAAACCATGGCTCTATACCTGGAGCAAGCCAAGAAACTCATGCGCAAGTTCGACACATGCACAGTCGAACACATCCGGCGCAGCGAGAACAAACCCGCCGACGCACTCAGCAAAATGGCATCCACGGTTTTCGAGCACATGGCAAAAGAAGTCCGCATCGAAGTACGAGATAAACCATCGGTCCCCGTGCGCCAGGTCAATGTTACTCAAACAGGCAACGTGTCATGGATGACACCGATCAAAGCCTTTTTATCATCGGGAGTTCTGCCCAATGACAAACTCGAGGCCCGGAAGATAAAAACCAAGGCCCTGCAATATCAACTGACCGATGACATCCTGTACCGCCGCTCTTACTTGGGGCCACTCTTGCGCTGTGTTGACCCGGCCGAAGCCTCCTTTCTCCTCAAAGATATACATGAGGGAACATGCGGGCTACACGCAGGCCCAAGAATGGTAGTGGCAAAGCTGATGAATGCAGGATATTACTGGCCTGGCATGCACGTCGACGCAGTTACCGAGATACGCAAATGTGACAGCTGCCAGCGCCATGCCCCAAACACCTTGCGCCCAAAGAATAATCTCGTACCAGTTACCGCGGCTTGGCCCTTCCAAAAGTGGGCTATTGACCTAGTCGGACCATTCCCGGCGGCGCCGGGCAATGTCAAGCACTTGGTTGTCGCTATCGACTACTTCACTAAGTGGGTCGAAGCGAAACCCCTGGCAAAGATCGATGGCGCACATGTCAAGAAGTTCATCTGGGAGTTCATTATCTGTCGGTTTGGATTACCGATGCAACTGGTCAGCGACAATGGAACACAATTCGAAGACCAGGCCCTCCAACAATGGCTGGCTCAAATGGGAGTCACGCAAATCTTCACATCCGTTGCGCACCCGCAAGGCAACGGTCAGGTAGAAAGAGCCAACCGCACAATCGTTGAAGGCATCAAGACAAGACTCGGAACCAGGCGAACAGGGTGGGTAGACGAGTTGCCGCACGTCTTATGGGCTTACCGTACCCTCACAAAAACAAGCAATGGCGAAACCCCGTTCAGCTTAACATACGGGTCCGAGGCGGTAATCCCTGCAGAAATAGCTTGCCCCACGGCAAGGGTATTGATGGCAAACACAACCGACAATGATAAAGAACTCCGCATGAACCTCGATCTGTTAGAAGAACGCCGCAACCTCGCGGCAATAAAAGAAGCAAGTTACAAGACCCAACTCGAGCAATACTACAACAAACATGTAAAGGAGCAAGCCTTCAAGATTGGGGACTACGTCTTCCGCAACAATGAAGCTTCCAACGCCGAAAAGCCCGGGAAGCTCGCCCCAACTTGGGAAGGCCCTTACAAAATTCAAGAAGTGCTCGGGAAAGGTGCCTACGCATTAGAAAAGCTCGATGGCACCCCTATTCCAAGATCATGGAACGGCGCTCAGTTACGGCGCTGTTATTTGTAATCAAAATGGCTACACATGCCATATCATTAATGAAAACGTTTCCTATATCTGTGTTTCTACTTGTACTTTCCGCGCCAAGGTCTTCAAGACTTAGACAAAATCACGTCGGACACGCTAGCAAGGCATGCCTTCAAGGCGCGCCACGTGCACGCCGGGCGCCTACTCAAGCAGCATAGTCTCCAAGACGGATTTACTCGCCGGACCTACAACACCGCAACATGCGCCTCAACTCTTGTCTTCTAGAGTCACTGCAACTCGGACAACAGAGTAGCGCGCCACATAAACGCGGTAAACGGGTCTTCAAGGCGAGGCGATCACGCGCCTAAGTCGGACTCAATGGCACAAGTCGCCTCCGCTACAATCTTCAAGGCGAGAAAGTGTTGAACACTTAGACGTTGGATTGTCTAGCCGAGCGCGCGCTCTAACTCTTACTTACACACTGGGTGACGACTTGGTTAAATAAGTAAATTAGAGACGAGACAACACGATATAACAAACAAAAGTTTCATTAACAAAGGGAATTAAAAACCCTTCTATATTTACAAGGAAAAGGAAAACTACAAGTGTTAAAGGGCCTAATCACTGGTCAGCCGCGCCGGAAGGCCCCTCACCAGAAGCCTTCGCCAGCGCATCAGACGTTTCTATAAAATATCTAAGGGCCGCAGGTGGATCCGCGTTCTTGTTACAGTCCGCAAGCACTTGGAGGATGGGGAACTCTATCTTCTCGAACTTCTGGAGTTCCGCCTCATACTCATCCTTCAGTGGCTTGCCATAGTGTTCCGCGTCCACGATGCGCCCATCATTTTGCGCATGCAAGAAACCGTCTTCATAGCCCTCGCCATAACCATAGGCTTGGGCACTGGCAGCAATGGCGGCAATCTGGTCTCCGAGCAAAGGCTCCTGCCAAAATCTCTTGAAAACCTACGCATAGAAACAAAGTTAGCATGTGGAAAAGACAAGTCTCAAAAGCAGAGAAAGCGCGAAGACTTACCCCAGCCATCCCATCTGTCATCAACCATTTGATGGAGTCCTGCATCTGAGACTGGGCGGTGACAGCTTCATCCAGTAGCAACTTGGCCGCCTCACCTTCCTTCACAGCAGCAAGACGAGCCTGGTCACAAGAATCCAGGTCTCGCTCAAGGTCCTCCTTCGCACTAAGGACCTGGGCCCTCTCCCGCTCCAGCGAAGAGACGCGCTCAGTAGCCGCAACAAGAGCTTCGTCCTTAGACTCGAGCTCCTTGCGCATCTCTACATATTTCGCCGTCCTCTCCGTGAGGGCCCTGCTCTTCTCTTCAAGGCTCTTCACCGCCGTCCGCCGCTCCTCACGCGCCACTGACAGAAGCTCCTTGAGATCGGAGATGTCAGTGTTGGCCTTCTTCCATGATTCTGACCAACGGCGCCTCTCAGCAACCGCGTCTTCTTCAAGTTTGGCAACCTAGCCTCCGCGTCATGGGCACGGCGGCGGTATTTGGCAATCTCGGCTTTGAAGGCAGCCTCTTTTTCAGCAAGGCTGGCCTTCTCCGCCTCCACCTGCTCCATGTCTCGCCACAACGCCGAGTCACGGCGCCGCAGCGAGTCCATCATGGATAGTTGAGTCGCCTGGTTAACGCACAAGGCGGCTATTAGGTCTTCACGACTCAACATATCCTGGTGAGTGCGCTCATAGGGAGGCACCACCTCGCTGACAAACTCCTCGGCAGCCAAGGAGTTGGAAAACAATGTGTTTTCCCTTATCGCCCAGCGAGGGCGCCAGATGGCGTCACCACCAGACCAACAAGAGCCGTCATAGACTCCTGCTGATTCCCCAACCCTGGAAGCCTCGCGCCGATCCCGACGCGAGCCGCTCGCACCAGCTCCAGAAGCGCCCTGCTGGAGCAGGGCCCTCTCAAAGGCATCCCCTCCATCACGAGCCATTTCCTGGCTCTCAGCTTCGGCACGCTCCCTTGCAGCGCGCTCCTCAGCCAGCTTGGTTTTTTCCTCCAAGAACTTTTGCTCTTGGAGGCGAAGGCGGTCCGCCTCAGCCTTCTTGTCTGCCTCAGCCTTTCTTGCGGCTTCATCGGCAGCAGCCTTCTTCTCCGCCTCAGCCCGGCGGCGGGCTTCATCGGCTGCCGCTTGCTTGGCAGCAGCGGCCTTCTCAGCCTCAGCCTTTTGCAAGGCTTCATCGGCCCGCGCTTGCTCCTGCGCAAGCTCCTGCTCCTTCCACAAGGCATCCTCCTCCCTTCCACCCGCTTCGGCGGAAGAAGACAAAGGAGCAGTCGGCACAATCTTCGGCGCCACTACAAATCAACAATAACTTATTAATAATAATACAATTAATGAAAATAGAAAAGAAGAGAGAGGAGGAAAAAAGAACTTACCAGGAGTCTTCTTCCTCAGTAACTTTTGGAAGAGTGGTTGGCGCGCAGGGGCGGCACCAATGCCCATGCTGAAAACGGGCCCGCCATCGCTACCACTTCCAACAGGACCCTTGGAAACATTAACTGGGTCCGGACCAGGTACCGATCCCTCACCACCTCCAGCGCCAGGCGCGACTGGAGTCTCCTTCACCGGGCCAGCGGTCCGCGACCTCTTCCTCTTCTCCAGCTGAGAAGATTCCGCTTCCTCGTCATCCTCAGAGGGTGGGCCATCCTTCCTCCGCCGACGCCCTTTCACAGCTTCTCCTGCTGAAACGGAAGAACCCGAGTCAGAAAGGGTAATCATGGCTCGGTACCTGTGCTTCCGCGGAGCGTGCTTCCAACGACCACGCCTCGCGGACGAGCCTACCGGCGGAGTCTCCCCTACAGTATCATCTCCGAAAATACTATCAAATAAAGGGCTGGGAGACTCACCAGTTGTAAAATAAGGTTTGGGCGCCGCAGCAAGGTCAGGATAATAAAAACGATCCGCCAACGCATCCAAGCACGAGGTCTGGCCCTCCGCCACTGGCCTCCACTTAATGCCCTTTTCCTGACGGGCAGCGTAGAACTCAAACTTGCTTACACCTGCAAATGACACATCATAAGGAAAGGAACGCGGGAGGCAATAATGATAATAACTAATATAAAATACTTACCCTCCTGCGCGATGTAAGGCTCTTTACCCGCCCGGATACCGTTCCGGCTCATCCCCAGAAGGAAGAAGATTCCCTCTGTCAGGTTCTGGAACTCCAGCCTAGTGGCGTTGGCGGTAAAGCAACAAACCAATCCTGCTTCTTGTAATCTTTTAGCAGAGGCATGTCCGCCACGCGCTGACCATCCCCTATTATTTTCCAAGGGAGGCCAACAGGGATGACCCCCTTCTTCACAAAGAAGAACTTTTCCTTTGCCCAGTGAAGGGACTTTGGGGTATGGGTGGCCATGGCGGGCACCTTGGGGCGTGGCTTAAAAGAAAACCACGTTTCATCCCGCGCCATGAAATAAAATACGTTGAACCGCTCAACAGTCGGCTCAATGTCTAAGGCGCGGCACGACGCCTCAAAATGAACTAACCTCAGAAGCCCGAAGGCGGTTAGTTGAGTAGGCCCGACGCCATAGGCAACCATGGTATCTATCTGGAACCGGGTGCATGGAAGCCGGAACCCACACTTGGCAAAGTGGGCTTCATAAAGGGCCAGCTGGCCGCTACCAGCAGATAAGACGGTGCTGGTCGGAGAAGGAAGCATGGGCTCCCACTCCGGGAGGATCCCATACATAACACAGAAACGGTTAAAAGCCTCCTGACCCCAAACACAGAATGTGTTGGTCATGAGTTTCCTCTCCTTCGTCCGGCCATGCTCGACGAGGGGCTCCTGCACCACCTCCTCCGTCTCCTTACCCAGAACTTCACCGGAGGTACTGTGACTATCCGACATTGTGGGAGTTTAAGAAAGAAAAAACCTGGAAATCTCACCGGAAAACTTGAAGATCAACGGAGTCTTCAAAGAAGATGAAAAAGAACGGTTGATGGAAGGATCAACAAGGAGAAAACAAGAACAGAAGACACTCTAGAAAGGAAGAAACTTGAAGTTTCAACAATGAATCTTCGAGATCAGGGAGATCTTTGAAGATTAAACGGAAACTTCAACAGAAAGAGTGACCGGAAGTTGAGAGAAAATTGAGAGTAAGAAGGAAAGAAATAAGAGAAGTAACCGTTCATAGCAACATTGCCAATCCTTATATACTCATCGCATTAATGACAGAGGGACCCACCGGGGAAGTGTAAACCGTCACAACTTTTCAAATTCCATTCACAAGATGGTGACACGTGTCCGCAACAAAAACGAGTGGCCTGGATGGAAGTGTATGACAGTTGTACACTACACAGGCGCCGGATGATCGACACGTGTCAGCAGATCTCACAACATCAACCATTCAAGCGCGTGGCAACTCACGCGCCTGACAGACAACACGTGCCAATCGACACGTGGCACAATCTCAACCATGAAGACAAAATGTCAGACGCGTGAAACCCCACGCTCCTGACACAGACGATATATTGATAACTGCAACCACGATGGGACGTGTATCAGTCTGTACAACCAGACAGTCACTGACACATCGGCAACCACTAAACTTCCCTCAGAAGTAATTGATCATTCGAATTCCAGGCGCATTTATTCCAATTTATGAGAGACAAATTCAATGCTAATGATTTAGAATTTATCACAACTCCAGACCCGCATTAAATTACTCCAGCAGCAGTAAATTTCTCAGCGGAAAGTTGACGTAAACTTTCAAAAGACGTTCCCCGCCCCGCCCAACCACTGCAACGTTGGGGCGGAGAACGTCCTTCCCAGCGGAAAGTTGACGTAAACTTTCAAAAGACGTTCCCCGCCCAACCACTGCAACGTTGGGGCGGAGAACGTCCTTCCCAGCGGAAAGTTGACGTAAACCTTCAAAAGACGTTCCCCGCTCAACCACTGCAACGTTGGGACGGAGGACGTCCTTCACACGGCGCAAATTTGACGAAAAACGGAGAAATACGTTTCCCGCCTATATTTTCTCAAATCAGAATAATACCCCCAAAGGCTACAACGCAAGCAGATGAGCTTTCATCCGCGACTTCTACATTTCGAGTCTAGCACTCCACCTCCTCATCAGCGAGCAGGAGAAGCCCTAGACTAGGGGGACTTGAAGGGATAGGGAGCCTAATCTGAAAGGCGTCCCTATCCCCACTAAGTAACAACCCTGCGCCACGTCACGGCGCAGGAGCATACTCGCGCGAGGACAGCCAATCAACATCCTCGCGCGCCGGCACAGATGATAAGCAACAACTAATACCTGATACGCGCGTGCCATCACACGCGGAAGATTCCCTTGGCACGTCAAAGGAGGTACAAGGGATGACAAAAGGAAGATTCATAAGGATCTGTGTCAGAGCATACACCAACAGAAGAAGGACATGTGGCAGATAGTACAAAAGGGGAACGGCTGCACTGTACACGCTGTCGTGAACAGTGACCAGCAGGCATTACTTCGCCCACTGTCAGGCGTCAAATCAGCCAGCAGAGATAGCCTGGACACTGTAGCAAGTACGACGTTACTGTGCACCACCAGAAGGCGGACACGTGTCCGACTACAACAACGACCACACTGTAGGCTGACGTCATCAACAGTGCCTCGTCCTTTCCCGCCATTTCCAGAAAGACCATGGGCTTGGGCCCCGGTTGGGCCCAAGCCAATGGTGTCACTTGTGGGCCTCTCCATGCAGCCCACTACTAAGCCTATAAATAGCATCAGATACAACTCATGTAGGCATTCACAAATACAACCATCACTACTGTACTCATTACTTGTAATTCTCTCTTGTTAGTAATAATATTCCGGTGCACTTACAGTGGACGTAGGTCATTAACGACCGAACCACTTAAATCTCTTGTTCGTATCACACACAAACACATATCACACTCACCTTAACAAACTCTCGGGTTGTCATAACGGTTTGGGTAAAGGATTAAACCTGTAGTTACATAAGTATTAACCCCCCGGAGGTTAGTCTTAATCTCCGGTATACTTATTGTTT